>OX463781.1:29900674-30403174 GCA_949825025.1 Siphlonurus alternatus
ACTGACCTCTCGCTAAGGCGCCTCAGACAGTTTTCCAGTTTTTATTGTTTGTTTGTTCAGGTAGTCCACATTTACCATTGATTTCTTTATTTCCTTGATAAGAAATTTCTAACTTAAAGTTTGTTAATTATTCAATTAATTAATGCAAAAACATGAAACAATAAAAATTGTTATCATATTATTATAGATATTTATCATTAAATATAAAAACTTAAAGGAATTAGGTCATACATTTAATATTATTTTTTTATTACTTTAGGTAATATTAATTAATTTTTTTATTGTATAAATAAATATTCTCAAAGTCGATAATGGTGTTTCAGCAGAAATGTCTGCTTTGCATAAAACTTTAACATTAAGTTTTATATTTACACAAGTTATAAAATTATCAGGTAAGATTTCTGTGTGCATAGAAATGGGAGAAGGGGGTGGGGAGTTTACTTAACAAATATATACCAGAATGTAAAATAAATCAGAAATAAGATCGCCATTTTAATTTAGTATCCTAGTATGTATGCAATCTGGTGTTCATAAATGCCCCTTTGGTTGCCTATATTACAGGCTGTCTGGCCAACAAAGTTGCCTCATCAGCTGACTGAACTAGCTTAGATTTTTTTTTTTCTTCGTGCTCCTCTTTCTGTGTTGCTTCTGCTTAGCTAATGAGAGCCATCTTCTACCGGGTGCACCATCAAGCGTTAATACAGGACTTGAACCGCGCAGACAAATTAGCTCAAGGGAGAAAAGTCTCTCCCTCTCATTGTATGTATCAAGCCAAGAACTTCTCAAGATAAGAAATTGTTAAATATTCAACACACTATAGTAAACTTGCTTCTTAAACTACTTTAGATTTTACTAGTTAAAATATATAACTGAATAATGTTACCAAATTATAATTTTTTTAATGGTCTAGTACGCGTCTATTGAATAACAAATTTCACCAATATCATAGAACTTTTTATAAAAAAAAAGTTGCTTAATATTTTTGTTCTGCATATACAGTAAATATTATTTTTACAGCTATTTTTTTTTGTGACTACATGCAGTAAATGTTATGCATGATATAATGGAGATGTTTGTTAAGAAATTCAGATTAAATTCCAGTCCTCAATTCACTAAGAACTACTGACAGTCTCGTTGAAAAACCAAGAAGAAAATTTTCTCCGCAATATAAAAAAGATCACCCTTCCGTTTGCTAACAGACAATTCTTTTTCTCCTTATATTCTTTTCTACCGCTCTAGGAATCTCATTAAAATTTTCAAGCAACCTTCCAAAGTTGAAGCTGCTAGCTAGCTTTTACTGTATAGTATATTTTTTTATTTCATTTTCATATATGTACTTTTTTCCCTCAGTCATACCTTCATATACTACTCGACTTTATGTACATAAATATATTTTAAACATAAAAGAAAATAAACATCAACTTTATAAAGTTTAATTTTTTTAATTAAAATTTAATGTAAATAACGTTTTGTTGTTGTTTTCTAATTTCTTAATTAATTTGTACAGAATATGTAAAGAATAAAAGCTTATAGTAATATTATAATTTCTTAATAAAATATATAACACAGCATTTTTATTTTTAAATTAAAATACAATCTATTAAGTAATCAGTTACAATTACTTGATAATCGTTTTAAAGTTGCCTTTTTTTTTAAAAAAAAAAAAGAAACTATATAAATAAATCTTATGAAAGAAAGAGGAAAGGTTGTTTACTTTTTATACATTATTTGTGGCAAGACGCGTCGTGGCGGCAGTGCTTGGGGCGCAATGTTAATAAATCACTGATTACTGAGCTGAGAGCGCCCGCCGCGCCCTCTATGGTAGAAGTGCTCCCTCCCCCTTCTCTCTTTGGCACGAAGCCCGCAGGCTGGCCAGACGTTTGCATGGCAAGCAGCTCGTTCGTTCCTTGGCATCTCGGCAACAAAACGGTTGTACTCCTCCCCCCCCCCCCACCCCACGATATTAGGCTGCAGGCTAACTACCCTCACAGCAGCTATATGAATGCTATATATACCAAGTATTATTATTACCCGCATCCTACTGGTCAGTATGTCGTTAAACTTTGATTCTCCCGTATGTTTGAAATAATATGTTATATATACATTATGTTTTGCTATAATCTTTTGTTTTTTTATTATTTTTTTTTCATTCTTTTAATATAATATATGTATATTATACGGTATAATATAAACACAGTGCTTTTAATATCCTTTCAGTAAAATTATCATGAGTTATAACTTATTTAAGTATATAACATAATAAAATGTTAAGAGAACATATAATATAAATTATTATAGTTTTTACGTACTAGTAGTAGAATTGTGGAAAATTTAAGTAATATTATGCTTGCTTTTGCATTGCTTTTTTAGTTAAGCTAGAAGGATGGACTCAACGAGGAGAGAGAGAGAAGGAGACGCCGCCGTCTACATTGAGCTGCAGTGCGGTGCTAGTGGCACCCAAACGTTGGTTCTTCTTAGCAAAATCTTGACTGACTCTCTTCTCGTTTTCACTACTAACTTCTGGATGGACGATGGATGGAAATCTTTCAAGCGTGTCTCCCTCTGCTAAGAATATATCCAACTCGCCAACTCTCATTTCTGTTTACCTCAACGCCAAACACACATAGAAAAGCAGCTTTGGGTGATTCTTCAAAGATAAAAATTTCTTTTTCTTTTTATATTATTTTTTTTTTACCCTCCTCGCTCGTCATTTGCATCCTGTGACTCTTTATGGCTGCTTTTCTAACACCAGCCAAGCGTCCTCTCTTGTCGCCACGGTCTTACCTCTATCATGTGTGTGCTCTCTCGTTTTTCTTTTTTAACTGAGTCTTTATATACGAAGAAGATGCTCGTTGCCTACATACACATCCTTCATAACGGCTTCCACTGCTGACATTGCCGCTTAGCAAACACCCTCTTTTTTTGTGTGTGTGAAATGAGAGTCGATATGCTGCCGCTGAGAGTTTTTTCTTCCTTTTTGACCCCGTGGACCGTAGATTCAAATAATCACGCCACAGAAGTCTACTTCATTGTCAAATCAAACCTCTCATATTGATCAGATTCTTGATTTATTACTTTGCACACAGACATTTTAAAATCTTCGCCTTGAGGTTCTGTAAATTGTTCAGCACTAAGACGTTATTTTCAAGTCTTTCGAGATTAATTTCTTCTACATTAAAACGTAACCTTTTTTTGTGCTAAGAAGCTTGCATAACCTCAATAGTTTAATATTCCTTGTGTCCAGAAGATGTCACCTTGAGATTAGATATTTAAATTGTTGAGATGAATAATTAAAAAGGAGTTCACAAACAGACAAAATTTTCCCTTCAATAAATGCTTCATTTTTTATGCTGGTCGAGTTTACAAACCTAAAAACGAGTTGATCGTGCCAAGTTGACACTTCTAGTTTGTTTGAGTGTACTTGAAATTAATACGTTTTCCTCTTCTGCATTTTATTCCCTTTTTTTATTAAATGGATTACATTGACTATTTACCTTATTTAAAGTTGAACGTAAAAAAGTATCACCCTTTTTTATAATATAGGTTATAAAAAAAATTGCCTATTTCTCTCAATCTTTTCAGAATCTTTTAGATACCATTGTAGATAAATTTTATATTCATTAAAGGCGGATTCACATGGCGATTTCCAGGCTGCGACGCGACGCGAATAATGCGTACTTGCTGTAACATCCATTGGCGACCATATTTGGCGATTAAAAGAAAAGGAGCATCGTAATTAACGCTAATTCCAGCGAATTCGCCACCGCATAGGATTTCACAGCTTTTACGTCAAAATCGCGTCGCATCGCCGTTGTCGCCATCTGAATCCGCCTTTATCTCCAAAAAAATATTTAAATATTGAGTCTTTAACTATATAAAAAAGAGAACTATATTTTTTATGCTGTTTTATATATTCATTGTCTAGTATATAGAAATTAAACATTTTTTTTTTGTACAATTCAGTAATTAAAATAAAAAAAAAAACTTGAGTTAAACCATAATGATAAACCACAAAATTGAGGTTAATGAAAAACGTAACCCGGCATGGAAAGTTGCATCAGTGTGGTGGTTAGTGATGAGGCAGTCTCTCAGTCTTCTCGGCGCGGAAACATCGCCCACCCCTCCCGCATCTGTGCCGCTGCTACTGGTTCGCTCTGGGAGAGGAATTATTTCGCCGTCAGTGAAATAGTTGAAATGCCTTACGGCCCACTGCTGCAACTCGTATAGAATTCTGCCAACGTTCGGTGCTGCTCTACCACCATCACCACTACTGAAGGCTTATGAGCTTGAGGGGGAGGCAACACGCGGAGGGGCCATCATTGAATACAAGCATTCGTGGGAAATGTTACGATTTATATAAAATTTTACTGTAAAACCTTTTTACTAAAGAAAATATTTATTTATGAAAATATATAGAGTACTTTTTAAATGACTTTACATATTTGAAAAGCAATTAATAAAAAAAAATGAAATTTATAATTTAATCAGTACTATGTATATGATAATTTATAACACATTATATAATATATATTTTTTAATAGATCAAAGTAACGTTAGAGCATAAAGACGTATTTAAAAACACTTACAGTAAAAACATAGCAATTTGAAGTGGAAATTCTCTTTCTTACTGTATACGATACAAACACTAATTTGAAACAATTTATTAAGATAATTTTATTATTAATTTAACTTTAACTCTCCAATGAACTGTGAGTTATGAGCTGCCTCAAGTGCTAAGAATGATGTGTAAATAACATGATTGTGAAGCTAGCTACAAACAAATAGACCATCAAGCCAACACTGTTTCGTTCAAATTGTGAGTAGGTAGCTTCTGCCTTACGCAGTCTCAGCATTGGTAATCTGATTATCGTGAGCCACCACATCATGTAGGCCGAGAAGAGAGAGAGAGAGAGAGAGAGAGAGAGAGAGAGAGAGAGAGAGAGAGAGAGAGAGAGAGAGAGAGAGAGAGAGAGATGAAACTGGGAGAGAGTAATAGAGAAAGGAAAAGGGATAGAAAGAGAAGCAAATGTATGTGTGAGAGTGATAAGGACAAAGAGCAAAGAGAGAGGGCAAGGCTGGAGTGAAGCTCGGGGGGCTTGAGGTCCTCCCGGGATCACACCGGTGATCAGAACATTGCGGTAGCAAACACCAGCCACATTATCGGTTGTGTGGCTACCCCGATCCTCCATTCGCTCGAGGGATCCATTACCTTAGTCCATTCTTGCTGCGACTCTGCTTGTACCTCTAAACTAAGTTATAGAGTTCATCGAATCAAATCACAACACACAAGATAGAGAGAATGTTGTTTCACCCTAGTAATTTCTCATCACATCACAAAATCCCATTAATAGTGATTATATATTGCATTATGTGTGTATATATAGAGGAAGTATTAATTATTGTTATATGAAATCCATTACTTGAATTAAATATTTAATAATATGTATATTACAATGATTACAAAATATTGATTTTTAAAGAAACAATGAGAATTATTATTATTATTAAAATGAAACAGATTTCTTTTGTATTTTTAACAAAACTTAAAAATAAACCAACTAGGAATTAATTTTAAAATTTTATTTAACGTTATTAAAAATTAATAATTGATCTTGAATTTGATTAAAGTTTAAATTAATTAAAGTGTAATATGATTACAAAAACATTACATTAAGTAATTCATTTAACATGATTGACATATTAAATTATAAATTTTAAATGAAAAAATTATTTTACATAATTACGATAAAAGAATTTATAACATTGACGATTTTATTTTTAGTCTTTATTGAAATAAAATTATTAAATAAATTATTACCTTGAATTTCCACGAAATTTTAATCTCCCGGGTGAAGTAAACCCAAGTAAATGCTCAAAATTCTCACGGCTGCTGGAAGAGAAGGGAGCAAACACACATGCGAATGAATTGCGATGATATCTTCTACAAGTAGCGTACACATCGAATACTCAAATCGATATTTAGAATCTGTCGAGGTGGCCGTTTCTATGTTAATCAGCCTCACTTCAAAAAATTTCCACCCTCTTTCCATTTCTTATCCGAACAACTAGGAGTCATCTCATTTAAAATACTCCTACACTATTTTTAGAACGTTTCTGCATCTTCTTTTTTTTTTACCGCCCTCATGTTTGTCTTATCGCCAATTTTTTCTTATATGTTCAAACAAAAATGTCACATTTTTACCCCTTTATATTTTTCTTTGTTTTTTCTCTTGAGTAAAGTCAAGAGGGTTTTTATTTCTTTGTATTCAGGCAATTTCACCCCCTCTTTTTTTGTGTATATATAAAGGAATAAAAAAAAATATCTCTATTTGTAAAAGAATACTTGACGTTATCGCCTACAACTATCTGCAACATTTGAGTTATACTGCAAAGTGATTGGGCTAAAAAAATATACATATATACTATAAATATGCTTAGAAAACGTTTCCTTTCTTCTCACAACACGGTCGGCACTTCATTTTCACACCCCGCAAATTATTCACTATAAACAATAGGCTATAATATATAATATATTTTAAATATAATTTTTTTGTTTGTTTATGATAAAAAATGACAGTAAAAAAAAAAACTCCCTCATACACAAACAGTAGATATATAGGGTTATAGGATGAGCCAATTTGAGATTCACGCGCCTTTCCCCACAGTTTCCCGCACTTTGTCTTAGCTTTCCGTTGTCATCGTAGTACGTCCTGTGGCGCCATAGCTCTTCTTCCTCGCGTTGTGGTGGCATCGTTTTGTGTCCTCCTCCTCCTTCTTCAAACCACCCCCACCCCCTCAACCCCCACCTCCCCACCATAAGCCTTAAACATGGTCTAATCGCCCCAGCTGGCACGCGGGGAAGAACCGCTAAAGGAAAACGCGCATCGCAAGCACAAATTGATGTCACGTGATCCTCCTTCTTTTAGGGTCCTGGCCTTGTGGTACTTTATCAAGCATGATATCAAGTAAACTGAAGTGTGCTACCAAGCAGTGAAGCAAAGGGGGGTGAGGTAGCATCTCTTATTCGGAGAAGAGTAAATGAGACGCAGTCGTTAGCAAGCAAAAGGAACGAACATATATTACTACTCACAAACACTCGTGTCACTAAACTTCTCTACACCTTTGTGAGGAGTTTTCATGATGGGTAGTACTACATATACTGAAATGACGATGGCAGTCTAGCTTCTTCATTAGAACGGAATACTCTGCTTGCTTATGAGAACCCTTTCTCTCTCTCTCTCTCTCATGTGATAATCTGCAGTGTTGCGTGTGAATACTTTGCCGCCTCTATGTTCTTACTCTCTTCTCTCCGCATTCCAACCTCTCTAATAAATGAATCTTATGTAATGACGCAAGGAAACAGAGAAATGATCGTAAAATATCACAGAAATAGAGTAGATAGAGAGAGTTTATATTATATGGTTACAGTAATGTTATACAGCACATTTTAAACACGTTTTTAATGTTTATTACTTTTAAAATAACATCTTCATTATTATAAAAATATATATCTTATGACAACCCAATTAAATTTTTACTTAAATTTTATTATTTTTTTAAAGTGAGAAAATAAATATAATAGTTTGTAAAATTAGAATAAAATTATTATATTTCTCTGCTTGTGAGGATATTAGAAAAGCCATTAATACGTTCCGCCTTTTTCCCTTCATCCGTTCTTATAATTTTGACATAAAATTAATGCAAGCAATTAATTTTTATTATAATGTGAATCTAACAAGAAATTTCCATTCCACTTTTAAAAGTTCATTTTTACATCTCAATTTAAAACGATGACAGCGATATGAAGAAAAATATTATTTACTCAGACAAGCTCATTTATTAAACAAAATAGCTTCTAACATGTTTGTTTCTTGTCGGTTTGAGCTCGTTAAAGATTAATTATAATGCATGTTTTTATACATTTCAACATCGTATTGTATTTGGAATAAAATAATATCTTACATACTAATATAATGACCATCATATGAAATTTAGAATAACTATGTACACTCGTCGCCTTAAAAAATTTCCCTCTTGTAGCCTTGTTTAATCACTATGCCTTGTGTTATACTTGAGGCTGCAAAGGGAAATTTTCCGAGGTAACGACTGTACCATACAATGTATACAATACACATAATTTTGTTTTACAACATTGTTGTGATTGAAATTATATTGTGTAAATTTATACTGGCAAAGAGGACTAGCACGTTTTGCGATAAAGCCAGCAAAGCTTCCGAGGGAATTGCAATGATTAAATGAAAATTAAATTGAAAAGAGAGTGTCGATAAAAATTACGGTCAAGATTTTCTACAGCTTTCTAGCAAGCGCACAATTTTCAAATTGCATCCCTCCCTCAAAAAAAAAAAAAAATACATAAATAATAATCAATGAATAAATAAATAAAAACAAACCAAATTATGCTACATTTTAATTTGTAAATGATTCAAGATATAGTAAATAAATTCTTATTCTATTTTCAAGAATCGAGAGAAAAATATATTAATATTAAATAATTGATTTTTTTTTTTTTTTTTTTAAAGATTAAAAACTTTCCTTTTCTCTCTGCTGATGATAAACTCGTGGTGTAAGATCGAGGTCATATCTGACATAGACTGATTGAGATGTGGGTATAAAATATTTCATATTACTGTGTCGAACATGAGCTGGCAGGCGCGATTTCAAACAAAGCTCACAGATCGAATGATAGAAAAAAAGTAGTGGTGGTGAGTGAGAGATCCCCACTTGCTGCAGCAGTGGCACGAGTTTTATGCATGCTCTGAATCCTCTCGTTTCAAACTTGGCAGCTGGTGAGGAGAGGAGGAAGGGAGGTAACAGACATTGATATGAACGAGAAGGTGGTGGTGGGTGGTGGAGAAGTCACGTAAGGAAAAAAATGAAGTGGAACTTTTACATCAGTCTCAACGTTGAATCAATCTAAGCTACATCAAAAAGAATTTTTCTATCATCATGTGTATCAATGTCTTATTATGTAAAAAATAAAAATCATGATGTTAAGCACAATGTCATAAGAAAAACATCACAATACTTTTATTTTTACTTTCAGGGGTAGAATTTTTTTATTTCAATTTTTCCCCATATATAGTATTTCCAGCGTGTCTATTTCACATGCTATAGACATAAGGGACAAAGGGCGGGGAGGAAAGTCCTAAAACAGTCCGTACATCCAAGGGTGTCCAACAAGCCTTAGGATGAATAAGGAGACTGAATTACGAGGTTACTAGGCTAGGACGATTCTTATATATTATTAATAAGAAACTATCTATATTGAATGCAATTAACAAATAATCAAATTATACTCATATTATTGTAGGTGGAGATAGAGATATAAAAATAAAATACGAATTTTTACGAAAAAGTATTTTGTAAAACAAACAACAATAAAATCAATCTCTTGTACAATTTTTTTTCAATTGTCTTTAAAATTATTTCTGTATTATATCATAATCATGAATAAAAATTTAAAGAATAATGTTTAATTTCTAAAATATAATGTGAATATTATATCGTACATTGTATAAGAAAATTGTTAGCCAATTTAATATAACAATTAACAATACACACTTCTTGTACTAGCAGTATAAAGGAAAGTAAATTTTTCAGATATGAGAGTAATGTTTATCTTCTTAATTACTAAACATATTACTATTAATAAACATCAAATACCACAAAAGTTAATTTTATTTCATTGAATCAACAAGCGAACGAAGTTAATTGTGAAATTCTCAGTAAAATAACATGTTTTATGATATTTGTGTATTTGTGTACAATGTTTTTAGAACAAATTTTTTTCATTTACATGTTTATGTTAGCTTTATAAGTAGTGAACATTATAATATTATAGCTAACATTATAATTATTATAAACATCAAAATGAATGTTAAACTATTAATATTTTTTATTTAAAAACATTGAAATAGTAAATAAAAATAAAAAAATACTAAAATAAATTTTAATTAACAAATAGTATGAAAATCGTTTTTAACATCATGTACGTGTATTGCTTGTGTATTGTAAGAAAAAAATAGTTATTTTTTTTTTCTATTAAATATTCTTTTAAAAAAAGTCCATTTCCATTGGTATTATTATTTGTGCTACTATTTTTAAAAAATAAAAATAAGTAAACAACCTTTTACGTGCTTTTCATAAAATAAATAAAGCTTATCATGCATGAAATGAGTCTTCATATTATTTATACATGATTGCATTTGATTTTCATCAAATATTACAATCAGTAATATGAATGAAGGTTACATAATTATAAATATGTGAAAGGAATAATGATTATTGCTCTTCGATATTGCATACTGCAGTGAACAGTGATGTGCATGATACAAAGTTATTGAAGAAAATACTTACTGGATCGATGGATTTTAATTACAATATTTATGCTTACATGCATGTTTAAAATATTTATTTTAAAAACAACTTCACCGAGTTATACTGTGCAGTTTAATGTAGCTAATCTTGTCACTAATCTTTTAAGATTAATATTTGTAAAAATACTTGCTACGTTTTAATTTAAAATTTGATTTCTTTCTTTTTTTGTTGAAGCAGCTAGTTTATAAATAGACCGCTTGCTATCAAAGTTTTCTGCTCTTTGCTTGTAAACAAAGTATCTCTTTGATGCTTTGGTGGCGAAATCAGACACTACATCGGCCTACGTTGAACAATGAAAAAGGCGGACAGACATTATAAACAATGGCGAGTAGAAAAATTTAATACTAACATAATATAATGTATGTCATACTTGTCTGTGCGTATTTTTGAAGTATTTTGTAATTAATTTTTTTAATTGTAATTTTGTAATTGAAGTAAATTTGTATTGATTGCTTAAAGAAACAGTATTTTCATATTGCATGATGGTCTAACACAGTGCAATTGTTATCATTATATAATCAGCGTACAATTGGTATATATTATAAAACCTACACTCGCCTTTGGTACGATAGGTTTGCGTATTTCATAATTTAAGTAATTTTATTCGGTAATTAACAAAATGCAATGTAGATATCGAAACCGTAACTCTCGTTCCATATAGTTTGAATTTCACTGTAGTAACAATAGTAGACCACATCGTCACCACATTGGGATACCACAACCGTGTTATCCTAGCTTGTGGTGGACTTGTCATACGATATTCCAATACTGCGGGTTCATCTGTAAACTCTGCACCATTGCCAATATTTACCCTGCGAGTAACAAGATACTTAACTGTGAAGACACCAAAAAGGCATTTAGGACGATCCTTAATAAAAGTCAGTAAATAATTATTTATTGATTTAATATATCATTCATGCTCAATTTGATTATTGATTAAAAATAAATATAATATATTATTTTATAATAAAAATTTGATTTATGTTTACTTTTATATTTAATTTACATTAATTTTTAATTTTATAATATTAAAATACAAAAATATTATTTTTACAATAAAAATACATTAATAAATATGTTATAGAAAGAAAATAGCAATGATTTTTCTGTTTTATGGCAATATGACGCATAATGGTATCGTTTTATTGGTTTCTTTCTGCCATCTTGGTGAAACGGCGACTTCGATTGACCGGCGACGTCGTGATGGCGGTGCATCAAAGGACGCAGCAGCTTTGTCCTCTGCGACGTCAGTGTGGCTCGTATAGGCAGTGACCGAAACTGTTTGGGAATGGTGAAATTGCTGGCCGTTTGCTTCTTATGAAATAGACCATGAGTGATAAATGGAGAACTCTTCACATTTTTAGTATAGAACTGCAAAGAATTCAATCATGATATTTGTTTCTTTGACAGATAATAAGTTCATATAAATCACATCTAGCTAAAAGAAAGTAAAGTTATTGAAAGAGATTTAAAAAAAAAAGTATACAGAAAAATTATTTGATTGTAAAATAACATTTGTAACGTATGTGTTATTTTTTCAGTTTTTTTATTGTATTTTTATATATGCAGAAGTTTTATTTTACTTTTTTACAAGGATATCACCTCTATGAACTTGGAGCTGGAGGCTGGGTAATGGGTAGGGATTAGGGGGGGGGGGGGGGGTAAGGATATAAAAAGTTTTTATTTTTATTTTTAATTTATTGTTATAAAAAATAATTATGTTTTGATGATGAAAAAAAGTGCCATGTCTAATTTTAAACTCATTCATTTTTCTTATAATTATAAATTGTAATTTGTCTATTATTGTTATTTTTATAGCACATCGTTGAATTACAATAAAAATAATTAACGTTGATTGCTTGTTATGACATACAATTAAGCAGTGAAGTGCGAAATATTAATGAGGTGATTTGTTCACTTTAACAATGGTCTATAGAAATAGCTTGTATTATTGCGCATACTTCCTTTCTCTTCTTTTTTTGTTGGCCTAATTTATAACTAAAGCAACACGTTAATTTTTATTATTATTATTTTACTTTCATACTTCGAAAAATTTACAACTTTTGTTTTTTAAAGTTTATTTATGGGAAACACGGCCTCAAGAGCTGAACTTGAAAGGTTGTGCTGAGTTTGGTAACAATGTTTGCTTACATCTGACTCGTAACAACAATATATTCAGAACATAACTTTTATACATGCAGCATGTTTTCGTTTCTCAACATTTCCTTATATTTTGTAAACAAAAAAATGCTATTTTTTAAAGTATGTTTTTTTTTCTACAACTTATAGAATGCATTTCAATTGTAAAAAGAAGCTCGTTTGAAAACTATAAAGTTTTTTATGTTTTACAAAATGATATATGTATGATTTGTATAACTTATCCACTATGGGGATTGAAAAATGTAGGCAAAGGTTAGCTAAGATTGCAAGTTGAGAGGAGCTTGTTGCCCGGCCGACAGCAAACTCCACTATCCATCACCTGCCCCCCCTTCCCTTCTCTCGGTCACGTAGCAAAACTAGACGACGCTAGCTTTTGCTTTAGAAATTCAGTTAGTTTGGTGAAGTATACCCTCGCAGAGAAGAGTGATTGCAAGTTCAACACAACTCCGAGATCACGTAGTTAGTAAGCAGACACTTTGAGTATTCGCTCTGCTTCATGACACCTCAACTTGTTGTGACAATACTCAGGGATGGGCGATAATTTGTTAATTTGTTTATCGATTACTCGTAGTCATATCGGCAGGTACAAAAATTTCAGGATAATTTTTATAGAGGTATAGAGGTATAATCATATAGCTTCAGTAAATGCTGATTGTGTAATTAATATAATTTAGTGGACATTTCAAATAAAGCCATCGTTTAATAGAACAATATTACTAGAAGTTGATAATATTCTGATTTGATATGTATTGCCCATCCCTAAGTTTTAATAAGAGGCGGGGGGAAGGGGCGAGGGACATAAGACAATGATCCCCACACGTGCTGCAACCTTTTAAGTCCGGGAAATTGCCGAATAGTGGAATAGGATAGTCTCGAAATTAAAAGCTAGATAGACCAGCCTTTATAGATCATATCAGAGATTATTAATAAATATCAAATTTATAGAATTTGTTTCAGTTAAAATTTTGTAGAACAATAGAAATGTAATATAATTATATATATATTATTTTAATTCTAATGATATTGTAAAGTATTTTTGTTAACATACTGTAAAATTATTACATATTAATTATTTTCTTTAGTATGCTTTTGTAATTAATTTTAATTAAAATATGTTATAATGAAAATGAAAAAAAAATATATATTATGTCAAGTTTCTCTCTTATGTATTATTATATATATTTGACGTATATATATAATTTGACAGAGACTGAATTAAAATTATATTAAATCTTTAGATATTTTTACTATAAGATATAACAGCAGAGATAGAGATACAGAGAGAGAGAGAGAGAGAGAGAGAGAGAGAGAGAGAGAGAGAGAGAGAGAGAGAGAGAGAGAGAGAGAGAGAGAGAAACCTTCTTCATAATTGGAAGCAGGGACGCTGAGGCGCTACTGTAGCTCTCCTGTCACACCACCGCCACAGGCTAGAACTCGCTTCACTGATATCCCCATAGTTCGTCTGTTGAGCTCATTACCCGTTGAACAGTCACTCACTGCGGGTTGCCGGAATATCAGGCGTAAAGAGGATTAACATGTGATCCGGCAGCTAGACGAACAGTGAGCTGCTTTCCCCTCTCGCTGGTGTTTCCTTTGTCAGCTGTTGAATTACGTAGGGACACATTGTCAGAAGTCTTCTTGACTGAAGGATTAACTTAATATTATATAAATAATTGAAATTATATTTTTACGTGATCCGGTCTATAACTCAATTCATTTCAATTTTAATTAGATTTAACATTTAATCATAAAAATTTCAAATTAAATAAAAATATTACAATAGAAAAGAAAATTAACTATGTTTATTTAAAATAATATTTATTTATTAATGAACACATAAACAAATTAAAACTTATAAAATCATCTCAATTTAAAAATAGGCAAATTTTTTAGCATTTAATATCATTGCCCCTTCTGTATAGGCAACCAATTATATTTAGAAGCTTAACAATTTGCCTAGCTTCATACAATAAATAAATTTCATAATTTTTTATATCCTAAATATAATAACATTTAGCTTGACCTTTTTTTTAATGAAATTTCTAAAAATAAATTTTATATGACAACATTTTTTTTTTTACTATAATATATTTTTACACTCAAGAATTTGTTGTTGGTATAAAAAAGTCAAACGATATGGCTTGGATGTTACAAAGTGAGAGTGGTGCTATGTAGTTTCCACTTTTAATTACATCGCCGTGGGGTGCTCTCTTTTGCTCGCCACCGTCGTTTTGGCCACAGTCCTTTATTAAGAGAGGCATGAGCATCAGCGGTGAGTATAGAGTTGAGCGTGCTGCAGTCAGCCCGGGACTCACCCTTACAATTATCCCATCACTTTGAAAGTCAAGAGAGAGAGAGAGAGAGAGAGAGAGAGAGAGAGAGAGAGAGAGAGAGAGGCCTTTTTATTTGGTTTATACTTCTATCTTTTTCTCTTATAATTTTATAATAAAAAAAAGGTCATTTGCTTTTATAAAATTAATTATATTATAGTATATATACAAAATGTATTCTCAAATAAAGTTGTAATAAAAAAAAAATGATTCCTCTCTATATGATAATGTAAAATATAATTTATGTAATATATTTTTATATTTTACTAAAGATAGAAATTGAAATATGTTCTAAATGTAGCTAGAGTTTATTGTTTTCTAGCATGGAAGATTGATTTTTGTTTTACAATTTGCTGGATCGGCTTACTTCGTTCTCTTGCCTTTTCTGTGGTAAGCATGCATGTAGCTTATCCTCGTTGTAAGATTTCCAATAGTGTGACGTCATACCTCGCGTGGGCGCTGCTCGAGACAATAAATATACCTACATTTAGATATGAACATTTCTATTGTTAAATCATATGGAGAACCGTCTGTTGCTGTCATATCTTGATATATTATTTAAAATTATAATTTACATTTTATCCAAATATTGTTAGCGATATCTTTGACAATTATTATAAAATACTATTAACTTTGATTTATATTGTATTTATATATAAATAATAATATATATTATATATATATATATATATATATATATATATATATTCTTTTAACATAATAATATAACCTAATATAATAATGTATGATAACTGAGTTAAAAAAAAATATAAAAAAATTATACTAACTTTATTTTTCTATAGTATAATGAATATAGTGGTGCCTTACATTGCTATGCCAACAACTTCCACAAGCTAATTAATTAATTATATAGTTGTAATTCAACTAGAAAGTAGATGCTACTATATTATAATTAATTACATTAAAAAATAATATCATTTTTTAAAGTTAGCTATTAATTAAAATTAGACGTTATGTTTCATTTGTATTTGATTAGAATTTAAAAATGTTGAAATAAATAATTACTATATATTATAATTTATAAGAGAAATGTCATATATATTATTTCAGGTATTGGGGTATATATACATATTTTTTTTGTTACTATAACCCTAATTACTCATATGCTAGAAAAGAAGAATATATATGACGTATAATATTATATGGTGTATAATATACCTTCACTCTAATCCAGAGGAGAAAGAGAGAGTCCGGATTAACGTAGCTAATGGATGTTCCGCCACTAATTCCTGCCCCATGACATGCATAGTTTTCCCTTGGAAACACACGTGGGAATATATTATATGAGATGGATCATGCCATGCCATCAAAATGATGATTATTATGTTAGAGCCTTAAACCATAAAAGAATTTTACCTCCCACCACCTTACCTACTTATATTACGTATATATTATATAGTTACCGTATCATGCATGCCGCATGTGTCCTCGAATATATATATATATATATATATTATATAGAAAGAATAATGTGGCGTTTTGCCAAGCACAATCCATGCATCCTATATAGCTCATCATGACCTAGAGCACTTTATTAGCCCAAAACATTACTCATGCCAATGAAAAAAAAAATGTAACAAGAGTTTTAGCTTTTTTTATGTATCACAAAAGATAATTTTCATGATCTTCTTCTAGCTCTTAAAAAAAATATACCATATAGTATAATATTATGTATGTTTCTATAAATATAATATATAAAAAGAAACTTTGAATTATTACCTTTTACATGGATTAAAATAAATTGCTTCATATATAAAAAATAAAAATGAAAATTGTACACGTTATATTTTATAAATTTTTATTACATTTTCTTACTTAAAGTTGCGTGTAACTTTTTACTTAAACTTTTTATGAAAAGTAAAAAATTTATAACTATAAAATAAATATAGCTTGACATAAAAAAAACTTTTTTTTGTATAAAACTTTTAAATATTTTAATACGTATTGATATAATATAGTGCATTATATATGTATATAATTATATATTCTGACTTAAGAGAAGTACACGACAAAGTTCTGGTTTTGAAAAGCCAGTTAATGAGGCTACCACTTCTCATGTATTTGACGTGATTAGGTTCTGCACACTATGATCACTAATATATAACTAGATTTGCTAAGATGGTGGTAGCTTGCTGCTGCTGAGGCTCATTAGTGCAGGCTTAGCGATCAATCACGGGAGAGCACACGACCTGTGTGGCGTCTTCTCTGCCTGGCGCTTTGTGGCGCCGTCTTCTGGCGTCACCAGGCCGTCATCACTCGCCATAAATCTTATAGCCACCACCGTCGCAGACCCCTCCCCCTAAAAACTCCCCACCCAACCTCACTTGAACCCCCCCTCCACCCCCCCAGGCTTTGTCTTCTTCCCACCACGTCTAACACGCCACGTCTACGCGCTATCACGCTTTAATTAATTTCGCATTTCCGTTCTGCTAAAAGCTCTGGCAAAGAGCAGGATGCCACCATACACAAGAAGTAGTATTTTTCATTTGCTAGCTTGTAAGTAGAAAGAAGAACTGCGCTTCTTTTTCTTATATATACTACTACTCAATCTTTTAGAGTCAACTAATTTTATTTTTTTTTAAAAAAAAGCTAATATAATTAATTTTTCTAATAGATTTTTAATTTTTAACATAATGAAGAATGAAGATAATAATTTTCTGCTAATTAATTTTCAAAGGTTTTTTTAAAAGGAAATGTAAAAATAATTTGTAAGTCTTTTTATATAAGCCTTTTTACTTAAAAGTAAAGGAAGCACTTAATTTTAAAATTTTAGTATTATAATTTGTGAGAGAAACATGAAAGACAATGCATAATTAATGTTAAACTATACTACTATTTATTATTATTTAAAGCAAACATTATTTTGACTTCATAATATTCTTATTACATTAATTAAAAACGTTAAAGAGTTAATATTTTTGTACCTGAGTTACTTCAAAAGAAATTATACGTATTATACGCTATATAATTATTTTTTTTTATATATGAAAACATTTTAATATAAAAATAATTAAACTATAAAAAATCACCTGCTCTCCATATATAAGATAAAGGCATAAAAGATATTATGGATCAAAGACACTTTGTCATTTTTTTATATGTGTTTATATTGAGTGAGTGATTTCTGAGGTTGATGTGAGAAGAGTTGAGATCAAAAACTTTCTACTGCAGCGCTTGTTAGGACGGCCGCCGCAGAATGACACTTAGAGAATAGCTCTCCTTTGTGATTCTCTCTTCTCTATAAAATGAACACTGAGACACGCTATTTGTCATATAACTGATAAAGACATTGAGTGAACGTACTCTATCAAGTTTCTACGTCCATCCTATATAGTAGCAATGACATCATCACAAAAAAGTGACACCAGTGGCGAGTTAGTTCAAACATATTATATATTATAGCATTTGAGCTGCTGTCATTTATGATAGCCGGTCCTATATAGAGTTAATGATAGCTAATAGCATGTACTATATAATATATTGGAACTTGATTGATGATTATATTTAAGCCTGTATGATCTCAAACTGTTACCCCTTGACCTAACTGTTATTAACAGCTATAATAATAAACTGTTTTATACTTTTGTATAAAAATAATAGAAAGATTTTAAAAATGAATTTAAACAAAAATAACAAAAGAAAAGTTTGTTTAAGTACGTAATAATTTTATACATGAAAAGTTACGTTAAGGAGAGTCAGCAGCAGGGGTTCAGTAAAAGTTTTCGTTAAGCAAGCGTGCCCAAATGCTGCTGTATGGTACCTACTGATGATGTAGCCCGCTGGGAAACTCATTTCAAATGTAGTTTTGTTTCCCTCCCAGAATCTTCCAACGTTTAAGCTTCTTTTTTGCTTATGGAAGTGTAAAATTAAAACAAGAAAATACTCTAATTGTAATTAAACAAGATAAAATATAAATAAAAAGTATAATATAATAAAGTTAGGTATATAAAAAGTATTGATTTATATATCAAAATTTACATGTATTTATTACGACCACTACAAATAACTATGTTCTTTTTGTAGTAATCATTATAGTATATTATTTTTCTCTCAATTTTTTTTTATTCATATTGACTATGTAAATGTTGAATAAAAAGAGAGAGATCTCAACAATGAGAACAATTGACATGCGAGGGCGAAGACAAATGAATATCGTGTCTTGTGAATACAGATATCCCCAAGCTTCATCCATCACTTCTGTTGGTAGTAGACGTGTAGAGAGAAGGGGGACGTTGGCGGACAACTTTTTTGCTGCAAGAACGTCGAGCTTGGCCAGATCGTTCGTTTGTATAGACCTCCTTTGCTGTAGGCTACATCTTTAAGACTCGTCGCATCTTCCGGTAGTCTTTCTTATCTCTCAGTCATGACCCTTGGTCGTCTGTTAACCGAAGACAAGTAGGATCAGTGACAGATATTATCAACAAAATTCCATTGTAAAACACATTTTCTATTAAATAATACTAATTAATGTACTAATGTTGTACTAACGACTCTCACTGTCAGTTACTGCTGGAGTAATTAGTTATTTATTTATTTTTTCAGATAGAAATAAATATAAAAATTTAAAGAATGTTCTAATCTAACATTTAATCGCTTATGGATTTAGCAAATTTAAGGGGATTGTTTTCTCACAACAACTTTATGTTTTGTTTCCATCCATAAGGCTCCGTGTTAAATTTTTACCTCATGTTTCACAAAACTGGTCAAACGGATTCACTTTTAAAAAATATTATGCCATCTATTGATGGCAAGGCTGAACTTTCCAGCAAATCTCATTAAAATCAAAGGAGCCAATTCCGAGATCCCAATTAATCAAGAACTCAACAACTAAAAGATTCAGTAATATATAATATATTATAATAGATTAAAAACTAATTTATTATTCAATTAGTATACACTTCTTTTTAAGCTGATTATGATATCATATTTCTTTTTATCGAGATTAATTATCTCTAATTCTGTGATAATTTGATAATGTTCATTTAATTTTTAATGATGATTGGGGAAAATCCTCCTACACTCTTGATGTTTCGCACCCTGTGGCGATAACGAAGGGATGAAAGGAGGGGAGGGGGTAGATCTGATAATTCTCGAAGGGGTAACCGCGCAATTACTGCTCGCAGCGTGTTCGTTCGTGCCACATCCGGTGGTAGTCAAGAAGAAGAAGACTCCAATAATCTAATGGCAGAGAGGCATCTGGGCAGGCAGTAATGACTTTCTTGTGGGAAACAGGTGGAGAAGCAGCGAGTAATTCCCAACGGTGCGCAAGGCCAAGACTTGGAACACATCAATTAAACGCGAAACTTGAGCGTAATTCCTCAACCATCCAGCAGCAAAGAGATCAAAGATGAAAGAAAGAGATCGTCGTCGTATGCTTTTTATCTATACTTTTCTATAGAATAAGAGTGAGAGAAAATGACAACCTGGGGGGGTTTGGTCAATAACATAGAAATTAATTTCGTCAAGCATGAAGTTTTTATTTACTTATTTTAAATTTACTCTCATTATTTAGATATTTATATATATTTATATTTTTTTTAAGAATATAATACTTTCATTACTGGGTGAAATCCCCATTCAAATTAATCATATCATTAAAGTACTTTAAACTTTAAGTTACATTATTTACTTAAAAGTTTGTATTTTTTATAATGTTCATAAATTTACTTACTGATGGTAGTAAGTAACAATATTAATTGAAAATCAGCTGGAGTATGATAAATACCTATTTGATATTACATATAGATTATGGCTGTGCAAAGCATTTTCTTATTGAGTGCATTAAGCACTTTATGTGCACTTTATCAGCATGTATCCATTAAGTTCGCTCAGAACTAAGCTTAAAATCTCTGATAATCCAATTTGTCTTCTTGCTGCAATTGCATTTATGTTGTAATCACTTACTTACTCATCTATAAATTTCTTAGGATATAATTTTAGATCGTTTTACTACTATAGTAATATATTACTCCCAAGCCATTGTATTTTTTAATAATATAATAAATTATATTGTCTAAGTTTATTTTATATGTAAAAATAACAATTATTTTTAAACAATAAAAAACTGTGGAGAAGAAAGTTGTTTTCTGTCATCTAAACAACACAGCAATAAATTAATCTTTTCACTTTTTTACACTTGAAATTTTGGGCTATTTTTATTATTATTATTATTTTGTAACTTAATTGCTTAGTATCCCGATTTCTCACTAACCACGTTTAGTTTTATTGAATTAAACTGGCTCTAACCGCAGTTAGTGGGCTCATAAATGTGGATAATTTTCTGGATAACTCTTTCGTGAATCACCCTCATATTGGGTGGAATTTACAAAGGAGTTATCCAAAAAGTTATCCAGCTTTTTCACTAACCGCATTTAGTGTCTTTGATTTAGCATGACATACTAAACGTGGTTACTGAGAAACCTGAATAATTTTCTTCGTCAATCACTCCCAAATTATATATCTTGCTCCAATTGTAGAATGTTTTGGATTATAGGAGATAATACATTATACTTATATAAGCATCGTACTTAATATCTATTTAGGGTCCTTGGTATGGTCGAATTTATAATTAGAAATATTATCAAATATTCGTGCTTGTACTTGAATCTTTAAAATTTACAACCTACGGGATATATATTTCTATTATAATTTCTTTTATTTTTTTTTAATAAATATATAGCAAAAAACATGGAATATAAAATTAACATGGCTGCAGTAAGGAGTATTATAGTCTACTCTAGTATCTTCATTTACTTCTTGTGGTAACTCGTTTTTCCCAGGTGGAATATAAAATAGCCCCCTCCACCCTTCCCCTGTATATAGTCATGAGCCTGCCTATACTTGAATCCTTGAAATAATTACCCTCGCTATAGTTTGCATATGACCCACTTGGCTGAATGCCTAAGTCCCATCATGATGCAACAAATCATTATCATCATCATCATTCTCAATACATAGTTTAGTAACCTTCCTCATTTATTGTAACCATGTTAATTAAAATAAATTAAATGTAAATTATAATTAATGTACATGTATGTTAAGCTATCTATTGTATATTATTATTGAGGTAAACATATTATAATTATATTTATATATTATATTATACACTATATAGATAATTATATTTATACCTGTTAATTACAAGCAAAATATTTACAATAATAATAAAACACTGAATTATAATTCTCTTGCATTATAATCATTTTAATATATTTTACAGTGAAAAGTATAAAATTCTATAAAAGTTAATGAGGAATTTATACTCGATCTTTTTTTTTTTTTTTTTTACAATAATAAATATGGTAAAACAAAAGTTATAACAATACAAAAAAGCACTGTATCATGATGTTGCATGTAATAGTTTAAAGATCAAATGTCAATTTATATTAGCAGAGTTGATATAATGGTCAAGTGTGGTAAAAAAAAAGTATTCAATAATAAAATAAATCGATGTGTATGCTTCGTTGCAGTCAGGAAAAGTTTTTTACTGATGAACGTGCAACGACAGGAAAGAAACGTCTACACAATCAGATGAACAAATAAGCTGGGAAAAATATCATATTTACGCTAGTGAATTAAAAATAATTATTTCAATTAAATTAAATGTAAGTGTAATATCTATTTAATTCCTATTATAATTAGAAAATCCATATTAAGTACTTTGTATACATACTTCAATAAGTTCCATTTAAATAATCTTTATATTAATGATTATCATTTTTTTTATTATTTAAAGTATAAATTGAGTAAAATTTATTATAATATCATTTTTTTACTTTTCTTGGCAAACTATACAATTTTCTGGTTCAATAACAAACGCATCGATAAAGGTGATATAAGAGGACTATCTTGCTTATTTGAAGTGTCATTTTTCTCATTGAGCAGCGATGAAGTGCCGTGTGCAGTCATGGTTGAGCCGCGAGGCTGCATTATTGTCAGCCAAGTAAACTGGGTCGTCGTCTCTCTGATGTGTTTGCTGAGCTATCAAAGCAAAGATGCAATGCCAACAAAAGAAACTCACTCTTCCAAAAAAAAATATATAAAAAATGAATGGTTTGTTTACATAGGTAAATCATACATATCAAATTTATATAACAATCTTGATTTTGGTATTTGCAAATATGATTATATAAACTCTCATTGTAATTTATTTACTTATAAGAAAAAAAAAATGATTAAATTTAAAGCTATTTCGTATTTTTAATTTTAATTCATATTTTAAACGATTTTAAACAAAAGAAAAACGTAATTTCTCGCAGGCTATTTTTCATGTACCTTTTTTAGTGAATGTTTCCTTGTAATAAATTTAGAAGTAATAAGTGCCCAACACTTCTGTGAAGTAAAACAATGTATAAATTTATTCTTAGCTTTTTTCATGTTATTTTAACCCAAATTAACCGAGAGGAAAAGATATAAATTCTGAAGAATTTTCTTATAAAAAAAGCTACTTCATATTTAACATTCATTGGTATCCGGCTCAACTTTAGATACCTATTGAAATAATTTTTATACAGTTCTAGCCCATAGCGTTATATATTTTAAATAAATAAGTTGAAACTTGTTATTGTTTCTTTAATGTCGTGTGCCAATTTTTTTACGGTTTTCCTGATTTATTTATTTATTATATTTCCCGATTGTTACATAAAATAACAGTTGGCCGGTGATACTAAAACAGTCCTATGTACAGAACAAAACGCAACGGGTGAGTCACGCATAGTATTCCTTTTAACAATTATGTAATGCATGTCCAAATTTGTATAAATCTCTCGTTAACAAAAGAAATGAACTTTGGTAATGTCAAACTTTATTTTTAACATTTTTGTAAAAACATCTACTCTGAACTCAGAAAAATCTGGGGAAAAAAAAATATGATGTATTATATTGTAAGCTGATGCATTCCATTTTTTTAGGTGTGCATATTAATTTATATTTATTGTTTGAATCAATGGCCTGGTATTTTATGATACCCTGGTTTAAAGTAAGAACATATTAAAATTATTCATTGGAATTTTTAATGTATTTTGAATTTTATAGAGAAATTAAATGATTATTTTTGTAAAAAAATGTAATTTTATTATAAAATCATAAAATGATGAAAATAGAGGCGATATATACAAATGATTTATTGAAAACGAAAGTGTCATGAAAATAACTTTTGTCAATTTTTAAAGTGCTCTTTGAGCAGCTGCCTAAATCCTGTGGGCATTATGCGGTTGAGTACAGAGAGTTCAATCAAAGGTATTAGAGTGGCGCCAAGTGAAGTAGCCAGGGGAGGAGGCGCCAGCTGCCCGGACAGACGACACAATTCAATTTATTATCAACTCATAGGTCGTATATAGAGTTATAGACCTTTCAAATACCATACGTTACATTTTAAAAAAAAAAAAAAAAAAAAAAAAAAAGCAATTTAAATCCTATATAATAGAACAACATTTTTATTATTTATATAAAATGATGACCCAGTTTATTTTTTATAAAATATATGAAATTTTTATTACGTATATCTGCATATAATAAGAAAATAAGTTTCTAAATAAAGAAATATAATAATAATATATATATGTTACTTTATTAAATTGAAAAAATATATTCTCAGAATTCTCAGGTGCTTTTATTACCTTATATTACTTACTTTTTATTTAGTTTTATCATAGATATATTTGATTTTCTCTTACTAAACATTTCAACATAACAATATACTTTTTACATTGAATTATTCATGATAATAAACAAGAAACTTGTATGTCTTCTTTTTTTTTTTCTGTACATAATGTAAAACTAATCTTTATTGGTGTACATTTCATAAAATTTACAAGAAATATTTTATTTTGCGTGTTTGCGGTATTTTTTTATTTGAATTGAAAGGAAATTCAATTTCTTTTACTGCATTGTGTGCAATTGTGCTAGAACATTTTTACACCTCTCATGGAGCTTGCATTGCAGTTGCACCTTACTGCAGTGCATAAGTTGAGTACTTTGATACTGCAGTAAATAAAGTAAAAAAAGTTGTGGAACATTCTTAGCTATACTCACAAGTCTCAGTAAAATGTTAATAGTATTTCAACCATAGTAATTTTAATTGCAGGTGTATAATTATGTGAAGTTGCTTAAGGATTAATTTTTACAGTCAATTTAAATCTTATCCGCTTTAATTTTGTTAAGATTTGCAGTCAACTTTTCTTTTAATAAAAGTAGGTTATATAATTTGAAGTCACTCTTTTAAGTTTTGTGAGTGTTCTGAACAAATTCAATACAAATACGTTTTTTTAGACAGAAATATCTAAAATTGACATGTGTAGTGAGAAAATCGCCCCTTCAATTTCCTTTACTCAACATTTTTTAAAGCATTGAAAATGTCCAAATTTATTTCATTAAATTTCTTATAATACATTTTTATCACTCCAGAACCACCTGGGGTTAATAGTTAAGTTTGTTTACATTGATTTCCAATTTAAGTAGTAAGAAAAGTTACAAAACTTTAATATCAATGTAAGCATAAATAAACCCACTTCGGAAACCTTAATAAAAAAAAATAGGTATATAAAAAATTGCATGTTATTTTCTATTAATTAATAACCTGAAAAAAAATTGAAATGTTTCTTAACTGTGTGAAAGTATAGTAGACATTATAATGTTGTTAATTAAGCCGCATAAATATTTGCTTAGAAGAAAAATAAAAAGCTTATTTTTTGCCATGTTATAATAATCAAATCTATTGTTCTCCGTTTCCTTATCTATAACAAACCGTAGTTCATAAACATATTTCTATATTTTTTCCATACTGGTTCCAAAATGTAAAAAACATTTTTGCGTAACTCTTGTTACAGTATTTTTTACTGTCATTACTCGAAAACAGATGTGCTCTACAACGTAATATTTTTCAACTTCCTACTTGCCTTTCTTCATACACGCTTTCATACATAACGCATTTTTGTTTTTACAATAAACTTAAACAAGAAAATTTTTCAACAGTACACAAATCTTTTTTTTTCAATCGTTTTGAAAAGTTTATTTTCTTTATGTACAGTTCATCGTGTTCATTCATTGAATATTTGTTTTTAAACAAAATATTGTTATTATAATCGGATGAGAGTGCAAACTTTATCATTTAAACTATTTCTAAAATTAATGTTTAAACTTTATTGAAGAAACTTAAACCTCTCATCTCTTGAGCCGTTTTTTTTTTTTTTTTTTTTTTTTCAAAGAAATATTATAGAATCAGGATATGCTATAGTAAAAAGGTCACTAAAATGAAAGTTGATGTCAATACACTTTCTCTCTCTCTCTCTCTTGTCTATCTTTTCGCTTTTCTCAATTTGTTTTATGAAAATTTAATCTCCATGATCAGAATAGTAATCTCATCCATTCTCTCTTTATTAGCTTAAAGATTTTACATTTTATACAGCTAAGATTCTTCTTCTCAGAGTGGCTGCTGCTACTATGTTGGTGTGGGTGGTGCTCACTGGCAAAGTTTATTATTTGAGGGGTTGACATTTTCATGACGACTAAGACGCTCAGATCTTATGAACACTTTTCAAGTGGAAAAAAAAAGTAGAGGAAGTAAATATATATTATATATATATAAAAAAAATCGACAGCATGATTACGCGAAAAGTGGGCCACAAGTCTGAGAGAGAAGAGGATTCTTTTTACGAGGAAATGAAGCGATAGAGATCTTAATGTCTTGCTGCTGGTATATCGTCACAATTCTCCTCTATATACCACTACTATAACATCACTTGTGAAAAAAACACAAAATTTTACACTAAAAAATGTTAGGTGCTATATTATAGTTTATATATAACTATTATATACATAATGATGTATTTATAATATGAATAAAATTGTAACACAAAAAAAAATAATACAAGACAGTATGACTCAATAATTTTGTGTTATATCAAGTGAGAGAACAGATAAGTTTCATCACAAGACACATTGAAGCTATTAAATTTGTGTTCATCATGGTTATATACAAAAGTTGTATGGAAATGAATACATTATATAATATATATAAAAGAGAGGAAACATAAATACATCAACGTATATATGCATGTTATTTTCTTATTTATTATATACGTGATTTAAAATTCTGATAGTCTGGATATATTGTATATTATTATGGATACACAACCAAAAGAAAATTTTAAAATATTTACCCGTAAATGATAAGGTGAATTTCCATGCAGCGATGTCGAGCGGGGCGGAAAAGAAACATTTGTTTTAATATCATATGGCAGCCATGTTGGTGTTATAAAATCACTCCCCACAGCACGAGTAGCGTATTTATCGCCAAGATGGCCGTCAGACGATATTGAAGCTAGTGCGCCTTTTTCGTCCCGCTCAACATCGCTCCATGGAAATTCCCTTTTATAGTGAAAGGAAAGTTAAAACTCGGGAAAGCATAATTTCATTAATTTTGCTTTGTTTGTGTGAACGTTGCGACGCAGTCTATTGAAGATTGTGGGTGACATTTTTGCGATGATTATTGATTGAGTGCACTACTTAACTCTCCCAAAATTACAGATATTTTTGTCTCTCTGTAGCTGCAGCAAGACATGCAAGGGTTCATGCTGCCATGATATACTTAAGTTGAGTTAAATTCAGTTGGAAAATCTTGTGGTTGTAAAGGAATCTCGTTAATGTATTGAACGTTAGGTTACATAGAACTTATATTGATGCAACATATTGCATCTCCTTCTTCATGGTATTGCCTACAAGCAAAGTGCATCAAAATGCATTCAGTGTATACAGCATTCAACCAAGTGTGTATGCACATGTATGAAGCTTGGTTACTACTACTGCATCTTTACATCATTTATACTGCACTTGAATGCAAAGGTGTGTCTGCTACCGTCACATCTAAAAGAACGTAAGTACCTGAATGCACTCTGCACTTCCACTTCACCGAGTCACGTTAATCAAACGTAAATACATCTTCATTTTTTTATTAATCTTAAGATGGATTAAGTTTTAAAGCTTTCAATTTTATACTTTACTGGTTTTGAAATACATTTATTATTTATTTATCATTGATTATAAATAATGTGCATTTTTAAACTTTAATACTGATCTTTATTATTTTTTTATAACAAAATAAAAAATACATATTAGGTGACTTTAACTTTTTTTTTTGTTTTTTTTTTTTGTTTTTATTTATTTATTTATTTATTTATTTATTTATTTATTTATTTATTTATTTATTTATTTATTTATTTATTTATTTATTTATTTTTTCAGTTGATAAAATTATATCATAAAGAATTTAAATTTAATTTAATTTAATTTAGAGTATAAATAATTTACGAAAAAATGGTATTGCTTTTTTATTGTATATTTTACATGCATAATTTTTTCCCTTGATAAAGCAGATATATCGAATGATATTGCAGTAAAAAGATTGTTGCAGGAATAAATATTTTAGATTCTGAGATTTCCAGTTCTAAGGTCAAAAAAGCAGCACTCTTGAGTTTCCCCACATGACCAATAGATTGCCCCCCCCCCTCCCTTTCCCTCCACCTGCCCGCCGGCATCAAACAGCAAACAAACACAACCGTCTATATAGCAAATCAATATTCCATGTTTCAAATATTTAGCGGGCAAACATTTGAGACGATGAACCTTATGAAACTTTTTTTATGCAATATATTGTTATGTATAATGTATAATATAGCAAAAAATATTGATTTAATGTAACAAGCAGGTAAAAAAGAAATTAGTTTAACCTAAAAGCTATTTAATCAGAATTTTTATAAGCCAATTTATATATCAAGTCATGTATTATAACAAGCAAGTTTTTTTTTGTTATTTAAAAGAGATTTTTAATCAAAATTTAATCAGATCTCTTGAGATTAAATATTTTTTAATTGAAACTTGTTATATTTTACAATTTTTTAAAGGATATTGCATTCTGTAAATATGCTGAAAGAAAACATTCTTCAATTAATATAGCTAAGAAAGTTACAAATTTATACAAGAAAGTAAAAAGATATTGTACAACATTTTTTTTTTTTTGAATAAAAAAGTGACATAACTACTATATGATGATATCAAAAGTCAACAGCCTCTAGATATTTTGTACTCATATTTCTTGATGTCTCATATATCTGTCTTCTTCGTGAACATCAAAGTTAAAAACAAAATTGATTTCTTTTTCTTTTTGAAATCTCATTTTAACATTCCTTTTTATTATTATTATTTTATATAAAAAAAATATATACATGTCACATATCACGTTTACATATGAGCATTGTATTCTTATCATTATGACACGTGTTTGTGTCACCACTCAAGTATAAAAAAATAATAAAATGTTACTGGTCAGTTATATATAAGTAACATATATTTATTTATATACAAACGTCAGCACTATCATCTTCAGTTTACTAGAAGTACTTGAAGCTGGAAGGAAGAAGGTTTAGAAGGGAGACTTGAAAACAAACAAGCAACGAGGTCGTCGAGTTCGTTTTGGTGGTGATGCGAGTGATACCAAGAGCTCCCATTTTTCTTCCTCCTCTTACCAGTAACAAGAAGTATCTTTTCCTTGGTAACACACCACCATGTTCTGCGCTCAGGTCAATATTTACTTTCCATTTAAATGCACCAGTCTCGTGTCTCACGGCTCCAGTTTTTCATCCTATATATTTTCTCTCTTTTTTATATATATAATATTCTCCTCCCATGTTTTGTTCTATCCTAAGGGTAAAAATATAAGTTATATTATTTTGTTCTCTCCAATATAAAAAAGAAAAAAATATACACGTTCAATCTAAGGTACTCATCTTTTACATATTATATAGTTTTTCTTTTACCTTTTTTACTATTTTTTTTATATATGAGGTTTGGAATATATATATATTACAGTCACTAAAAATAAAACTCTCAATTCACTCATTGGTTTGCCATACTTTGGTAATAATGTTACGTAAGGACTCTTTACGACTAATCCTCAATACTTGTAAGAGAACAGGGTTTTTTTCAAAGACGATCAAAACGCGTTCAGAATATCAACCAAGATTTTCTCTCTACCAGGCTTTTTCCTCTTAAAGAAAAGTTAATGAAGCTCAAGCGAATTGAAGGGGGTGGCCGGTGGTGGTCTCAACGCGACGCATCCTCTCTCTCTCTCTCTCTCTCTCTCTCTCTCTCTCTCTCTCTCTCTCTCTCTCTCTCTCTGTCTCTCTGTCTCTCTCTCTCTCTCTCTCTCTCTCTCTCTCTCTCTCTCTCTCTCTCTCTCTCTCTTCTAGCCTACTCACCGAGCTCCTTTTTTTTTTTCTTTAAACGTTCCGATATTCAAAGCACGTGAGAGCGTCTCTTCGCAGTAGTGTTGGTGAGGGACCTCGATGTGGAAGAAGAAGAAGCTACGTAACACACCAAAGTAAGGGCCACTCTATTGGCAAGTAATAGCATTTTCGATAAGTACCCCTCAAGCATAACTTTATAAACCTTGGCCTGCTGCGCTTACAAAGTACCAAACCATCTGCATTTAATTACACCAAATTAACAAACCATGTAGATAAATTTTCAAGAAAAACAAATAAAATAAAAAAATACATGATCATTAAAGATTCGTTAACCTTATAGTATCATAAAATAAGAGAGAGAAGGAGAGGACTTTTGAATTTTATAATGATGTAAAAATTACTATTTAAATTGTTAATGTTGGTATATAAAAATGTAAGTACCTTTCTTTGAACAAATATTACGTAATCTCTAGCCAGACGGGTGGACAAACATATGATGGGGATGTGTAAAGAGGGATCAACATTAAAAACATTCTCTCTGTGAGTTATTATAGGAGACAAAGGTGCTGTCGAGAGCCACAATTCGTCTACACGCCATGAGTAGTGACCTCCGACACTGTTTATACACTCCTCTATTGTGCCTCGCAAATAAGCTTTATTTTAACAGAAACAACCTTTTACTGCTTTATTTTTATTCCTGCCTGGAACATATCTCTAGTAGGATATTTTACTTGACGATGGAAGTGAATAACAAATATATGTAAAAGGGCAGAGCAGCTTTTACTCTCCCCTTTCCTCTCTGGCTCCCCCTCCCCCCCCTACATATATTTCTATCTCTCTCACTGATCGCCACTACTACATTTCAAATTGTATTTTCCTTACTGCACATGGCAGCATTGAAAATGCAGTGCCGTACATAAAACATTGACTACAAGGTAAACAAATTCAATTCTTTGAAAAGGTAAAAATATTATTAAAATAGAAACCACAACAATCAAACCATCATAAAATATCAAGCACTCAAATTTTTATAGTGCTCGCAATTCAAATTGCTTACGTCATCTTTAATATTTGTTTGTCATGATCAAATTTCAGTTTGTTTCAATAAAAATATTCACCATTTTGTTTTATTATTACCTTTTATTTGAAATTATCTTATAAAATGTCTTATTATTATTTATTTTAGTTTTTTTCCTTTCCTTCTTTATAAATATAATCTTTCTTTTGTTTCTGTTCTTTCATTTAAAGGTTTTCAATTAATTTGCTACTGTGCGTTCCCTTCTCATTTATCTTGAGTACTTAAAAAGCCTCCCCCCTTCTTTTCCTTTTCCTTCATTTACTATGGAAATATCAGACGCGTTGAAAGTCAAAGTGGGTGTCCATTAACGTTAAATTTAGAACGAATAAAATTGACTAAAAATAAATTGTGACTTTTTTTGTTCTCTTACATTGACATGAATAATCCTTTCGACATTTTGATGGTAACCAGATAATATTGCCGTTAAAAAAAAAAAGGAGAAATTTTTATGCTAAGAACAAACTTTTACTCATATAGATTCTTATTTCTTTGAAAGAATTTAAGACAGAAAGGAAATAGCCTTTTTTTTTTTAGTCAATCGTTTTCCTATCTATTCAAGTTCATAGGCCATGTTATAAACATAAATGGTGAAAATTGAGCCATTTGTCAATTAATTCTTATGTTATCCGTGCCAAAGGCCATAATATAAAGAGTATAATTGTACACCATTTAGTTTCTTAGTAAAAAGTTAATTTACTGCGTTATAAATAGCAACTTTGCAGAATATATATTTTCTTCTCTCTGATTACTCGGAAGAAAACGATGTCTTTATTTTCTGTAATTTGCTACGTGATGGCAGTGCGCACGATTGCTTGGCTAGTATTAATCTACACAGAATTCATCTGTACTTTAACTGGAGGAAATTGAGTTCGCGTTATCGAGTATATAAGACAGAGTGTTATATGACGTCATCCCTCCCACCATCGTCTGCAAACAAACAGCCTAAGGGTAGTTTGAGATACAACCTTGGTACAGTGTGAATAGAAAATTTGAAACCTGACCGTAAAAACGTACTTTTCTACAACCCTTGCTCTTTAGCGTTAATAAATTGTAAAAAAAAAAAGAGGCAAAAAGCTGTTTACCTTAATTTGTTTTTACAGTGCTAATTATATTTATGGTATTTTTTTACAGGTAAATATATATGAAAAAGAAAAACACATTAAATTTTGAACATACACTTTTTATTGAAAATAAAAACAACAATAACAGACCTAAATAATACTATGGCAACAAACAAATAATAAAAATATAAATAGTAAATATATAATTATGTATAGTTATATCTAGATAATTATGTTTTTTTATATCATACATTGCTAGGAGAATTATATAAACATTGAAAGTTTGGTTATTATTTACAAAGTATAATACTAAAATTTTCATTTTGTTACAGATAATGGACGCATAAGAGATTCTTTTTTTTTTTTTTTTTTTTTTTTAAATTTTCAATATTTTATAAAAATGTTTTTAATACTTTTTGTTTTTGTTTTCTTTCAATTCAATGTAAACTTAATTATAATTTTGTACTTTACTTCATGGTTAAAAGTTAAACTTTATATTTATATCAAGATAATGAAATGAAGTTTTATATTGCTAATTACAATTATTAAAATAATTAAACATAACATAATTAGTGGAATGTTGGTTTTGTAAAATGTAAAATGAAATTGTATAAATTAATATTCTTTGGTTATGTTATTATTTTTTCACTTCAGTTTCTTTTTCCTCTCATTATGCTTTTTACTGAGTCATTATCAGCTCCTTGAAATGAAAATGTCAGCATTTATATGAGATTATTAATCTAATTATTTCTAAGGTAATTCTCAGGCTGGACAAAATTTGTAAATTGTGGAAAAGAATCTACATATACGCTATCATAAAAATTTGATGGGTATTTCACAGTTTTATATCATATTGTTATTTTCATTTTATAACAGTAATAAACATTTAATTAATTACGTATATATTATATATCTATAGTTTAATACAGAAATATTATAGCCTTATACGTTTTCATGATAATAGGAAAAATAAGATTAAAAATTAGTAAAAACATTGTTATTAAAATTCAAATTTTTAAGTAACTAAATTGTTACTAAAAAAAATAAAATAACTTCACAAAAATACCTGAGAATTACCTTAGGAATATTTTTTTAATCTTCTTGTTTATTTTATTATAATTCATGAAAATAAAACTGTTTCTGCATTTTTTTAATACTGAAAATGGAAGCACTTAATTTATTTGTAGTATTTCTATGTACATTCCCGTTATTATGCTATATTTTACACATGATGTAGCAGGTAGCTATTATAAGTGGCAGGGCTGTTATTTCACGGTAGCACCCCACCTAAGTTACTTTTTTGTCCCACCTCTCTCTCTCTCTTCAACATTCCGTTGTATAGATATAAAGTAAGCCTCTATAATATAGTGTTTAAAAGGACCACTATCATTGGTAGATATTATGTAAAGTTTCTTCTCATTGGTTCAAACTAGTATCCGAATAATTACGAGATAAAAACGATATGACATGTAGTTCACCTTGGTCGCTTGACTCGAGCGACTGACTACCAGATATTTCATTCTCAGGAATGTGCATATTAAATAGCAAAGTGTCACTTGCCCGACATCACCAATACACCAACAAGCTTGAGAACTACAGCACTCATGTTACCTGTTCTTACAGCATATTTCCACGTATACACTCGTCATAAAGTGGACGCTTTTTTAAAATGTCATTTATAAATAATTGTTCTAATGTTGTATGACAAGATAATATATAATTATGTCATTTCTAAGTTAATGAAGTATATATAAAAAGTAAAGAAAATGTTAAGTTTGCTATTTTAGTATGTTTATAAATATTTTCATTATATTGGATCATAATAATGACTATAATACATTAACAATCTTGGAAAAAAAAACGTATTTATAAACTTCTCACTAAATTACATTATGATTCATTCATTATCATTCATTAAATATGACTCAACATTTTCTCCCCTTCAATAGAATACTATATTTTAACTAAAACACAAAACATTAATATTCCGACGATCCATTCAGAAATTATCTTATATATTTCAATAACCTATTTTACTAAAGTTTTCATTATTATTGTAAAATCGTCATATATATCTAATGGAGAATTCTAGTTTGTGAGGATATACAGAGGATTTAATCAACTGCTACAATAAAATTGACCTGGGGGTATACCATCTTCAACGTATAAGAGCTTATTTTGCACGTACAGTCTCAGTGACGCATTTAATTAAGCACGACCTCAATATAGTCTCTCACACTTTGCAGTATCTTTCACATTTCTACGAAGGTTTTCGTACATTTTTATCTCCCTTTGTGTGTATTTTTAACGACTCAAGAATTAATTAATGGCATTTAACTTATGCGACATAAAAACAATATATTTTATTTTAATTGAAGTGCAAAAGATTACAAGTAATAATAATATTTTATATAAAAAGAAGAGAGAGAAACTAACATTGAATAATTAATATAGATAAATTTTATGTTAGAGTTTATTGTTGTAATTTATTAAGTTATTAAAGGTAGAGTATTTATATACAAACACAAAAAACATTATTGTTTTAATAGGTGATTTGTAGAAGTAATTTCATATTACCATACTTCATTGATATTGTTGTATTTTATAAAATTATATGGTTAAAATAAATTGAATTTATATTGTATAATATATATTTGATTGATTCATTTACATAGTATACATACATCATTATTAACTATTAAAAACAAACAACTTATATATAAATAAATATTGTTTGAACGTAATGCCAAATATATAATGTTAAATATGAATAATTATCGTAAATTAACAAAATAAAATTTTAAAAAAAATATGTTCATATAATTTTAAAATAAAACAAACAATATTTATTGTTTATTTCATATTTATTTCAAATCAATATTTTAATATTACAAATATGATAAGTGGCCGAAAGTGCGAAGGTTATTTATCCTTGTTGCAAATCAACTCGGTGAATATTTATATGGTTAAAATGCTGACCTTTTTCTTTATAAAGTTGAAATTGAAATGTAAGCCGGAAGTAAAGACACTTCTGGCCACTTCCGGTTAAAATCTTGTGACTCACCGTGTGAGGTAGGAGACCCTAAATTGAATCTTCTCTCCACACCAAAATTATCTCAATGCTCTCGGCTATCACAGAGTTCACCCTAAACTTGCATCAAAGCAATTACGCTCAGATGTCCGGCAAACACTGCGTAGTATCTCTTTAACTAAGTATTTCAAAGTGAAATTTACATGCAAATAGAGTGAAATTATAATAATCCAAGTCAATTTGTGTGTGTGTTCTTTAATATCAAGTCTTCCTTACCAAAAATTCTATAACTTAATTATCATCTCTGTACCCAACAGTTGACAAAATTGTATGCATTTTATTTTTTACAACTGAGCCTTTGAAAAGTTATCAATATATTTTGTGCCTTGTAACTCGCGGTAAATCTTAGATAGGAATTTTCTATTGCCAAATTCAATCCACAATTATTGCATTGTATTTTGATATTGCTGTAGAGAAAAATCAAATTTTCTGTTCTCCTTCCTCTCTTTTGGTGAGTGATAAATAGAAGAGAGGGGGAAAAAAATTAAAACCTGGGTGTTAGGCAACTTTCTGTTCTTGCGCGTCCAACTGGGTGCATACACTAAGAAACTTGCAGGCGTTTGCCGATCTGCAAAACAAAATTTTCAAGCCTTATAACTCGTCATTTTTTTAGTTTGTAGGTACCAGTTTGTCAAACATCAAGGCAAAATTCTACTTGAGTCCAACAAAGCACTTGTTACGAATTCCAACAAAGCACTTGTTATGAATTTATTATTTAAAACGTATCTCATTCCACATCATAAAAAATTATTTAAATATTCAGTTTTAAATCAAAACGTTATATTTAAACTTTTTTTGATAAAACAAATATTATTCTTAAATAAATAGATTAAAAATAAAACAAAAAGTAAACAATTTACGATAAAAAATTGGTGCATAAGCATGAAAGTAATTAATTTCAACAAAATTATAAATCTTAAAAAAAATCGCCTTTTTATATCAGAATGTTGAAAACATCTCGCATTGCGTTGCTCTTTTGCCTGTTACACGTGTTCCAAAGTTGCTTTGTGTCTGGTAGACTTGACTAGAGTCTCGTCTTCCTTTCCCCCGGTCCATTGTCCCAGTACAATAGACGACCAAATGGTAGCTCCTACTACTAATATAATGCAATATAAACTAGATGTTACAGTATAAATATATCAGCCAAGGCTAGGAACAAACTTTGTTTGCTATACATCACGTTATTCACAGGTCCATTTCCTGACTCATAACAATTCTCTTTTATCACTGATGTATTGTATAATTACAGTAAATTATTGCACATTAAATAATTACATTTATCCATAATAAATTTGCATGATGGTATTTAATACGAATCTATTCGTCCAATGTTATTTTTATTATATTTTATTAATTGATATCGTAATATGGATTTTGAAGAATGATTAATTAAATCATGAGATTCTTTATTTCATTTTATCTATTTTTTATTAGATCCGATATAAATAAAAATTGGATTATGGATATAGTAGTACATAATTAAATACATCATAAGACATAAGATAAATTTGTTTTGATAAATTTAATTTTAAGCAATTTAAATATGTACAAAAACATACTTATACTTAATAGTCTTATAAATTTCTATGAAAGTACAGATTATAATTATTTGTAATATAAATTAAACAACTCAAAGGACGGAGACAGGTTGAATTTGTTACAAGTTGCCTGTACTCTTGTATACACAAATTTAGGAATATTCATTGTACAAGATTCAATTAAAAACAGCTGCTGTTGTCGAAAACTTCGTACAAATTTATCGCAAGCCTAGTGCATTAAGATTATCAAAGCTTTCTACGTTATTATATATAGAATAGAGACATTTTACAAGTAGAAATAATTTAATAATAACTTATTTTATATAAGAGTGTGATGTTGTCCAAGTTAAGCTAAGATATTAAATTGTTAATTATCAGGGGCATCTTTCTTTTCACGCCACTTTAACATTGCCACCGCGACTGCTGCTGCTGCTACTTGTGGTTTTACGCGAGTCGACAGTGGCATATTTAGATAAGGTCTTCGCGCAGCAGAGAAGGAGTTGCTGGTTTTCTCTTTCACTGCTCTTATAGTGTCACCCTGATGCTGCTGTGTAGGACGTCGCCATGTTTTTAATTGGTAAGGATTACACAGAAGCGCGGCGTTGAGTCAAGCAGCCAGAAAAGCAGCGTTCCTTTTGGTGGGTGTAGATAAAGAGATTGCTGCACCCAACTATGGTTTTACTGATGCTTTTATACCGAACAACCTCCTAAACCACAGTGTGTGAGAGAGAGAGGGGTATATATTTCCTCAACTCTGAGAGGAAATTGAAATTCTTGAGTATCGAATATTAACCTATCCCACCACTATCCCATAAATATGAAAACACACATTCAGTATATATATATATATATATATATATATATATATATATAATATATATATATATATATATATATATATATATATATATATATATATATATATATATATATATATATATATATATACAATAATAATTTATAACATAAGATATTATCATAATAATAATAATATATTATAATAATATATAATATAGTGTCCTTTTTTTCTTTTTTAATCTTTTTATAAGAAAATTCTTAAAAAAAAAAACTTGACATATATTCTATTGTCAGTTAAGAAGAAAAATTTTCTTACTATTTAAATAAAAGACACAATGCAAAAGGCTATTTATGTGATGTATCTACCTTGTTAATCCTTCTTCTAAAAAGTTAAGAGAGATAAAATACAAAACTTATACCTTGCTCCTCCTATCTTATTATATCTTTTATTATTCAAAGACTGGTATGACGTTGCATCAGCAGCAGCAGCAGCAGCAGCATCTACTAATTGACGCAATTCAATGAGAGCTGATTAAGTTAATTGAATTCTCTGAGGCAAACTGAGAAGTTTGTTCCAAAGTTGATGCTCCCTCCATCATCACCAAGTTGTTTGCTTGCGCTCGCTGTATTATTGCCTGGAGAACGTCGCCGTATACTTTCAATGTGACAAAAGAACAGATTTCATCCCCCCCCCTTTATCTACTACAGGAAATACAAAGCGTTTCTTGCCACTTCTAAGCCTTACAACTTTCAGATCGTAGTGATACGTTTTCTCTAGGAATATATCCTAGTTACCTTTTCCTAACTCCTTGACTAAAAGCAAAAAGGATCAAAAGAAAGATATCGATCTTTTTTTCTAAGATTGTAATTTGATCATCGAAATTTAAACCTTTCAAGCAGCACTCACTTGATGAATACCTAATTAAATAAATCTTAAATAACTTAATTTACATATTATTATTAAAATCAGGCACATTTCAAATATTAACCTTTTTCCCATAATTTTAATATTTAAAATAAATATTAACAATATATACATATAAATTACATGACATAAAAAATACTATATAAAAAAGTACATGGGATTTGTCAGGACATTTAAAATTCTGATTTGAGGTTGGTAATAGAGTATGTAGTGAACTTACAAGAATACTTACGCGGATAAGTAAGATATGTCGTTTATATTTATGCTCATCTTCTATTTTTTTTTTGTTTTTTTCTTTTCTATACAGATTTTCAAGTCAATGACTGGTAAGTGCACCAGAGAGAGAGAGAGAGATAGAGAGAGAGAGAGAGAGAGAGAGAGAGAGAGAGAGAGAGAGAGAGAGAGAGAGAGAGAGAGAGAGAGAGAGAGAGAGAGAGAGAGCGAGCGAGAGAGCGAGAGAGTGAGAGAGAGAGTTTTGCTGTTGCGGACGGCGGCCATGACAGTTTGACTGGTGGGTGCTTCACGTAAATCGCCTGTCGAATCAAGCAACCCCACTCTTCTTCCTTCTTCGTCTTCTTCTCCCTTTCGCCCACTTCACCATCACTAGAAATCAACGAACGTTTGAGGTGAAAAGAAGTCGAGAAAAAATAAAAAAAATACTACTTCACAAGGCCTACAAAGTCTTGTCACTAAAACGTAATCATTATTCATTAAATTTCCATTAAAACTTTTGCAAGAGTAGTAAATGGTTTTTATGATTGAAATTGACGCTTTTTTAAATTTATTACTCTTTGACTTTAACATAAAAAAAGAGGGAAAAGGGAACTTGTGACTTGAAAATATATTGCATCTGTGGTAAAAATAAATAGCAGAAAAAAGAAAATTGCTGATATTAAACTTTTTTTCAACTATATAGAATAAAAAAATGATATATATATGAAAAATGCAAAGGAAAATAATAATTAAAATTAAATCTTTATTAACATCTACTATACTGTATATAGTGTGTATATATGCATGAAGAATTTTCAATGTAAATTAAGTACATTCTATAAAATAATAATTACTTGGTCTTTATAAAGGATTTTGCTTTGTGTGTACTTACAAATATTTCAGAGTGCTTTTGTTAAAGCTACCTAAATTATCATTCTCTATTCTCAATATACGCATACTATTGAACCTAAATCCAAGAATTTCTATCTCATGTATTGTTCTAGAGAAAGCTATTTTAAATTTGGCTATAATATACCTTCTTATACAATGTATTATTATACGATAAGTCTAGTGTGCGTTGTCCATGCATAATAAAGTATGTAATAATAAGCTAGTGGTCTGTTCGTGTCAGTTAAAACAAAACAACATCATCATAGCCTCTACGGACTTGTCTTGCTAATATCACTACTAAATATTACATTCTAACATAGCTATATTAGCATAATTAAGTTTTAGCTTTAATACTCAACGTTATCTTGTTACTTTGCTCTAGTATAGAAATATGTTTTAATTAATAAATATAATTAATAATGATCTTATATCTCATGGGATTTTTCATATTAATGTAAAATATTGTTTTCAAGATTTTATGCTATAATGAGCAATTAGAAACGAAAAATTTTATTGGCTTAATCGAAAGAAGGGGTAAAAATATGACGTTGTGAATTGTTTCAGATTTTTTTGTGACCTATAACTAATTTTAATTAATTAATTAAGTTGCATTATTTTGAGAGTGCCGCCTCTCGTGACGCCTCTGACGTCACACCATTCTTGTACTTTTGCACTATAGATGAGATTAGGTGAGAACACGCAGGTATGAAAATCAAAATGGCTGGCGCCACGTTTGAAATTCCCCGCCTCAAATTTTTGAAGTTTTAATGTGGGTTACGTTTGATCAATTTTAGCTTTATTTTGTTCGCATACCACTGAAAAATATGGTTGAAATATGATTTAAAACTTCTATCGTGCCCTAATATTGTTTAATACGTAAAAAGTAGAAAATTATGAGAGACTAAAATCTTACATCAATTAGTTTGCTTTCTTCCTTTAAATAGAATAATTTGCTGATACCTGGTGTGCTAGTGGGTTAGCTCAGTGGTAAACGCATCAGACTTCAAATTTCGTGGTTGCGGGTTCGATTCTTTCTTCCGGCGAGTTTTTATAAATACATTTTTTTCTTTAATTTTAATATATTTATGAATTCTAAATTTATAAAATGTGGTTAAAATATGGTTTACAGCTACTATCAATCGTAATTGATAACTTTTTAATAGTAAAGAGAGGGAACAATATTAATAAAAAATTACTTCACTTTTTCGCGTTCCAATAAAACATTTCTCTTACCGAGGCTCAAAGCTTAATTAGTGTGGCACTGTGGCGGAGAAATTTTCTTTAATTAAATTAAACTAAATTAAAGGAAAGAAAAGTGTTGAGTTTAAAAAATCCTTCGACGTGAAGAATCAAACTCTCCACCACAAGCCAGAGTACGAGCTCTGCGTCTTCGCCACTGTGCCACACCAAGCTTTGGGACACAGAGTGAAAAATGTTTTATTTGAACGTATAAAAGTGAAGTAATTTTTTATTAATATTGTTCCCTCTCTTTACTATTAAAAAGTTATCAATTACGACTGTAAACCATATTTTAACCACATTTTATAAATTTAGAATTCATAAATATATTAAAATTAAATAAAAAAAAATGTAATTATAGAAAACTCGCCGGGAAAAAGAATCGAACCCGCAACCTCGAAATTTGAAGTCTGATGCGTTTACCACTGGGCTAACCCACTAGCACACCAAGTATCAGTAAATTATTTTATTTAAAGGAAAAAAGCAAACTAATTTGATGTAAGAAGTTAGTCTCTCATAATTTTCTACTTTTTTACGTATTAAACAATATTAGAGCACGATAGAAGTTTTAAATCATATTTCAACCATATTTTTCAGTGGTATGCGAACAAAATAAAGCTAAAATTGATCAAACGTAACCCACATTAAAACTTCAAAAATTTGAAGCGGGGAATTTCAAACGTGGCGCCAGCCATTTTGATTTTCATACCTGCATGTTCTCACCTAATCTCATCTATAGTGCAAAAGTACAAGAATGGTGTGACGTCAGAGGCGTCACGAGAGGCGGCACTCTCAAAATAATGCAACTTAATTAATTAATTAAAATTAGTTATAGGTCACAAAAAAATCTGAAACAATTCACAACGTCATATTTTTACCCCTTCTTTCGATTAAGCCAATAAAATTTTTCGTTTCTAATTGCTCATTTATGTTTTAAATAATATTTTATTTTAACAAAATTGATATCAATAAATTAATTTTATTTCCCCCTTAGATTCGTAAAGGTTTAGCATATACCTGTATCAAATAAAACAGAAGTGATGTAGATTTACAGTTCTAGCAAACTTTAATTCCCTAATGTTACCTTACATAAAATATCAATACAAATGCACATCACGTGCACAATGTAAATTTACATATAAATACATAAAAAAAACTACGTATTATTTTATGGTTAAATATTTTATACATATATTTTTATCGGTAACGGAAAATGATGTGAAAAATGAAAATACATTAATATTTTTCTTTTCTTTTAATAATGCATCAGATCTTACATTAGTTATATTTGTAATTTTTATATGTATATATATATAAAAAATACTATAACTTTTTTTTAAATCATTATTATATTTCATACAATTTCCAATATTGGAAATGCGTTATATATGTAAATTACATTGTATTCTAAAATGGCGTGGTAATGTATAGAACCATTGTGGTGAGATTTCCAGTAGAGGAGCTTGCTAAAAAAGAAATCGTACGTGAGAAGCAAGTTGCAGTCACAGACTTATATATATAGTAAACTAGACAGATGGAAACTTAACCATAAACTTTTGCTTTTAGAACTCAAAAATCCTACCTAATCTTAAGAGGGGAAAAAAACAAAGAAAGAAGAAGAAGAATTGTAAGACACTAATAGAAAGAAAGTGAAAGTGTGACAAATTTGAACCCAAACGCATGGCTGGTCTACCCTGCTGTCTTTTTTCATACCACGTGTCTCTCTATCTGAATGTCCCCTTCCATTTTTATGTTAGGGTTGAAATGAGAGAAAATCCTTTTTTTTTTTTCTTCCTTGCTTGCCGCACTCTTTTTTGGCAATGTTGGACGTTCTCCAAACTAACTGAATGAAGTCTGAGCACCAAAGTTGTCATTGCTGACCCCTCGTGACCCTTCTGGTGCTCAAACTGATGCTGCTGCTATTTTCTATATTTGATACTACAGCAACCACCAACCAAAAGCTGCGCAGCACATAAACATAAGAAAACTCAAAAAATTTCCTTTCATACAACCACTCTACTTCTCAGATAAAAACCATTAAACAAAACTTTTAGAAATAACTTGTCATATTTAACACAACTAATAACTCATAAAATGGAAAATCTTATTATAGTAACTTCCATTTGAAATTAAGAAATTTTAATACTTTGTATATTAATTCATCATGACTCTTGTTCATATGAAAATTATTTCTAAGTTTTGAAAGTTTCAAAGCAATATTTATTGTTTTCTAGAAAACAATTGATATTATTAATACTATAGTTCTCTTAAATACATTGTGAAAAATATAAACATTAACCATTATATACCATATAAACCCCATTTGTGTCTTGTGTCTGTCATATTGAATAACTTATATTCTTATATTTAATGTATAATGATTTTTAATAACTGAATTTAAGGTTTAGCATAAATGGTAAATCATACCCATATTTATTTTTCAGCTTCATAAAAAACTTAATTATTGAGAAAAAAAAAAAGGAAATTAGGGTCTAGTTTCTTTAGCATATGAAAAGGGGAAAAAATAAAGAATATCATGGAGAACGGCGGATATTAGTCAAATTTAGTCAAATCAGAGATAAATACAGATTAAAAACAATATACTTTTTTTTACTTGACGATGTCCTTTATTTTTAGTTGTAAAAATATTTTAGGTTTTGTAAAATACTAAACAATGGACGCCAACGTTGCTATTAATCGCTAAAATACAATAATTGAAGTCATAAAAACACACTGATGAGATGAACTTTCAATAAGTTATATTTTCTTTCACATCATTGTATTCCACACACTGTTTCCATAGTAATGGCAATCCTGTGAGACCATCAGCTTAATATTAAGCCTCTGATCTCTAAAGTTCTACTTTGGAATAACAAGCCTGTAGACTACAAAAGCTACATTAAATATTAATCAGCTTCAAAAAAAATATATATGTGGAAAAAGTACTTAATTCTGTTAAAAAGTTTACAAAAAAAAAAAAGAAAAAAAAATACGTTTCACAAACTTTTAAATTAAATTTTTACCATAAACGTTATAAGCTATTTTAAAAGTAATAAATTTTATAAAATGTAATAATAAAACTAATTGTTAAAATATTTAATTTAATTTTCATTTTTTACGTATATATTATACTAAATCATACTTAACAGTTGCTAATCCATTTTCAAGTATAATTAATTATAATAAAAAGTAATTAAATGGTAAATATTTGTATAAGTATTTAACTAAATTAATGTTTTAAATTGAATTCATTTTTTACAATGAACTTTAAAAATTATATTTTAATTGGTTTCTATGTACATTTTATGTGTTTATTATACGACATGTATATATTAAATTTGTTTGTGCTTGACATAACTCATACATAATGTAATGAGAGTATTTTAATAGCATTAACAATCATAATTTAAATTGTTGACCGCACATTTAGCTTCTAGCCAATAACAATACATCTCCCGCGGCCAACTATGCGCCTCTCTCACTAAATTGTGTGACGATTATTTAATGATATTCACGGTAGGAGTCATTAAAAATGAGGAGAAAATTTTCAAATCAGTATTCGTAATAAGTTAATTAACAAAAACAAAACAACGCAAATTAAACATTTAATTGACAAATTTCATCAGAAAACTGCAATGGATTTTTAAGTTGACACGATTTCAATTCTTTTTATAACTAAAATTTACGTGATAATAATTTAAATCATGATAAAATAACAGAAGAAAATCATGTTGGTAAAATATACATATATTTAATATTATAATGTCAATATTTTGTTAAATTAATGTATAAATTGTGATTTAAATTATGGTATAATATGTTAAATTAAGTAAAATTGTTTGTTTAATAGGAAAATTTAATCGTTTATTATCACTCCATATGCACGTTTATATTTATATAATATTAATTTTCAACTATGTGCACATAGAAGGAAAACATGAGGCTCATAACACTCACCAGTTTAAACTAAAGTGCAATCTAGGACATTATAATGGCATTGGACAAACATGCAACGTTGCCTCTACTACCCTAGTTGGCTGTTATATTAACAATTGAAAACTTGTTTCAATTATGAAATTCAGATGGGAGAATGTTAGAGAGAGAGAGAGAGAGAGAGAGAGAGAGAGAGAGAGAGAGAGAGAGAGAGAGAGAGAGAGAGAGAGAGGACAAAAGTGCTGATGTTGGTCAAGCAACTTGGGTAAAACGAGCACATAATTTTGCTTCTTTATGGTAAAACTTTACTATCTATATAATAAGGTTTAAGCTGCACACAAACTGTTGTCAAAGTTGCGTTTCATATATTATAAGGCATGTATGTGAAAATAAAATTATTTTACCTTGTTTTGCAAGTAGGTTATAAGTATATTGTTTTCAGCATATTTTTTCAGTTAATTTAATATTATTTGTGTCTCAATATTGCAGATATAAATAAATAGTACAATATAATATACATGTTTTCATCAAAATCAATCATAATTTCTATTACAAATGAATTGAATTTATATTTGCAACGTACTGAATGTATTTGTGTGTGTTTTTTTTAGCAATTTACTGACGATCTAATGAGTAGTATGTATATTAAATTTTTTAGTTTGATAGTTATTAATATACATATTGCATATTTTGCATTGCATATCAATTTACATACTATCATTATAACAATAGAGTACATACACAATGAATTCATTGATTAAATTATTTTGATTGATTTCAATTTCCATTTACTGTAATTAAGCTATTAAAAATAAATGAATTGGTTAGAAAATTACAATATTATAAATACCATTATCAGCTGCAGATTGTATTTTACAACTACTATGCCAACTGATAAAAATGTCATACTGGTATTATATGGATTTTATCATAAACGAATGAATACTGTAAACTTTGGCCACTGCTCAACAAAAGAATCGCTTATATCATTTATATATTATTTTGTTGTTGGTTAGCTGGGACTCTCGGAAGTTGGTATACTGGGAAGAGGCTTTGTGAGTGGTCACTTTTTGCTACTCTTAAGTTTACCAGAAAACCAGACCATTCTTTATGCCACAAAACTTAAGTCTTTATATTATATAAACGATGTTAACTATATATACAGTATACTATGACCAAGAATCAGCAAAATATAATATTATAGCTGGCTTCGTCAACAATAAACAGCTTAACTATTATTAAGTTTTATGATTTATATTTTAATGTTTAACAAACAATAAATGTTAATTAAATTGTGGTAAATATATATATTTTTTTGTGATGATTTGTTTATACTTGTAAAATAAAATACAGCAATTAAGTAAAGATTGATGGAAGTTTGGTTTATATAAAATTATTTACATATTTTTTTTTGTAAATCCATCTCATTGCATGCTAAATTATAAAACTCCTTATGTATGAAAATTTAATCATAATTAGTTATTTATTTTTAAATTTTTTATGTAATACAAGAAATTAGCCAAGAACACATGATTGATCAATTTTTTTTGGATAAATATTGAGTGGAATACACGGAGGAGATAATCAGGAGGATAAATTACCTGTTTTTTATTAACCACGGTTATTGATTATTGAGCTAGCGAGTAAGACCATGGTTAGTGAGAAAACTCATTCATGCCTTTGATAATCGAGAATCGCTAAGATTTATGAAATAAGATATTGTGGATTTCAAAATTTCTTTGAGAACTTACAAATTAGGTGCTTACATGTGATGTCAGATCGGGAGTATCAACGGTCGTCGGCATCCATGTTGGTGGAGCCATGCTTAGGACGAAACATTAAAAAAATTACTTAAAAATATACAACATAAATAAATATATCTGAGGTGAGAAAAAGTTTTCAAATTAAAAGCTTCAACTCACATTTTTTATTTTCATTTTAAATAATAATTAAATATAAAATATTATTTTTTTAATTTTATGCCTGCATGCGGAGTTCTACCGTCATGGTAGCCTGCGCACATGTTTGCACTCATCCCCTGTAAAGTAGACTGATTGCTCATGCAACCACCTTATAATAACTATAACTGTATGATCTTCTCTCAAGTATCAAATTAAAATGTATATACGCTGGAAACCCCCCCCCCCCGCCTCTCATATGGACGCCTTTTGAATAACAACGGGAAAATGAAGCTGCATCTCCGATGCTATATTACATTCTTAATGATGGTGGTTCTCTTAATTAGATTCTCCTTGTGCATATTTCTTTTCCTCATTAAAATATTTCAATTTGAAATGCAATTATATCTGCGTGCATGTTTTTTTTCATTTATATACCTGTGTTAAGAATTATTATAATTATATATTACAACAGACACATGGAGGATTATAGCAGTGTTTTCAATTACAATCAAGTGGCTGCGAAAGTGTCACAAATAATTATAAAATTTCACTTCATATCTCATATATTAGGTTAATGAGATTTATACATGACATACTTATAAAATAAACAACCCGAGAAGTTTGAGAACTATTCTAATTAAACATTTTTTTATTTTTGATAGTGATAGTGTAATACGGTGAGTATATAATAAAATTTCTACTCATTTTAATGACTCTTCAAAAATATAAAACTTGCAATGAATTGAATATAAAATAATTATTTTCTCTTGGTTTGTATAAAATGCAAGAAAAAATACACAATTCATGTTATTAAATAAATGTTTGTTACGTAAGTTGTGTGATTTAGCTAGTTCAGAAGGTAAGCTACAATAAGCTATATGCTTCAATTGCTTCATAACTCATGTTGTTACAATTTTTAAAAATATTTTTCAAAAAATGCTTGTAATGTTTACAATTTTTCACAACAAATATGTTTTTAAATTGGTTAAAAAGAACTACTTTTCAACAATTGTTATGTCATGCCACATTGTTGGGACTCGATTACCTATGGTGAAATCATCACTATGACTGACATATTATATTATTTAAAACTCCTCAAATTAAAAAAAAAGCACTGAAATTAAATGTTTTTTTTTTTTCCTTCCAATATAATAAATATCGACAACAGCCACGAGTTAAAATCAGCATTATTTTTAATATTCTTGAGTCATAATAAAAAATCCAATTTTCATAGCATACAGCAAACATCTACTAGTCTGCAATAATTTCAGATGCACTTTAATATAAAATACAATCAGTAGTTCATTCTTCCTCGGAGTTTACTTGCTAAAAAATGTTTCACTATGTACGCTCAGATTTGCAATTTGTGCTTTTTTTTCAAAGAAGAAAGTCTTTGCTTGCAGACACACACACACAAAAACACCAGTGTCATAGAAAAAGAGAGGGAAAGACGGGGGCGGATAATATAAGCAAAGAAAAGACGTACGAGATTGTATGGAGAGAGGAATTTAGTTTCCTCTCTTCCGGTCTATTCGTCTCACAGCATCAGCAAACTTCCTTCTGGTCTATGTGGACTTTCAATCTTGCCCACTCTAACAACACACTGCTTCTACAATATCTTCGCTTGATTTCCTTATATTTGTTCTGATCTACGCCCTGTAGCTGCTGCTAGGTTATGATGAAACTATAAAAAAACAAAAATTCCCTCTTTGTCTATCTCTGAATGATATGAAAACTTCACTCATGTAATTAATATTTGTTTTTATTTATTCAATGTTTTTTTTAACAAAAAATCTGATTTGATATTTCTTTAAAACAATTTTTTTAGAGCAAAAAGTTCAATATATTATTATTAATGGAAAGTATATTTCTATCCATTTTTCATCCTTTAAAAAAAATATATAAAGAATTACTAAAAAAAAAAGTTGTTTGCTTGATTTAATATTTAAAATAAAATTTGAAAGTTATGAAAGTTAATCACAAAATGATTGGTGTGAGCTATGGTTTGTTTGTTAAGGGCAGAACGCTTGTGGCGTTTTGCAGCCAGAAATGGCAAATATATGGACACTCGATCGATTAACTACACAGTGACCAAACCAAGTCTGACATTGTATAACTTGCTTGATCTGGCTTATCACATAATGTAGTAACTTATAATTATAATATGAAACACTGCATTTATATACCATATATAAACATATAGAATGATTAATTATATTTACACTATAGTTCATTACACGAGTAAATTATAATTGTATTACTATAATAATTTTAAATTATTTAGCATACAATTTTGAGATTTAGAAGATCTTAAAGGAAAACTGACAGAAGCAAAATGGACAGGAGAGGGCTATCCCCAAGGTGATTGAATTTACTGTAAAGTGGGTAGAGACGATGTGGGGGCGTGACAGATAGAAGCAGGCGGGTGTTACTAAGCGGATTGCTAGAGTAAGCCCGCTCGGGACAAGATTTAAGTTTGTGTTGATGCAGAAGGGAGAAAGGAACCCCCCCCCCCTCTCACTCTATAGGAGAACTTTATATGCAGGAAAAAGGGGGATACAAAATTCTAAACCTGCATGGATATACTTTTTTTGTAAATCGATGTGACGATTCGTCAACAAATACGTAAAATCCACTTAAAAAAAATAAAAGCATATTTAAATCACTAAAATCTAATAATAAATTGAAAATTCAATACAATTTAACTTTCAGTATATATTTTTTAACTATCATAATGTATGCACAACATAAATTTAAAATAAACTGTTCAAAATTCAATTTCATTTCAATTTTAAAATTAAAAGCACTTAATTTTCATATTTTATATATCGTGCCATATATTATAAAATATTTTTTAATTCTAAAATAAGAAGAAAAAGTTTTATTAAATATGAAGGAAATTATAAACAGAACTGTAGACAGCTCTGCTTTGAAAAGAAAATAAAGAAACAATTTAAAAATATATAAATAACAGAAAAAATTCATGTTTTCAAACTTTATTAATATTTTCCAGAAAACAATATCATATGTTTTGTAATTATTAGGGAGTTTTTTATTCTTGTAGACGTATTGTGTAGTAAATTATTATTTATTAACTTAATCAAAGCTACAGTAGTCGTCACATTTAACTGGGTTATGGTCGTGTTTGTAACGCTCTCAGTCATTGGTAGCCGGTTTGTAACGAAGAACGTCACTGGCCGAGCCGAATGACCGAGCGCTTACGACCATAACCAAGTTAAATATGACGGCCACTGTATATAATCCATACAGAACTGAAAGTAGCTATACAATATAATAAATACATAAATATACAGGAAAGCAGGCAAGGGCCGATCCAGCGCGCGGCTCGAGGAAGGGAGGGGGTGTCCTATCCTGCAATGTTATATTTGGGGTGGGAGGGTAGGACAACGGGTGTAGGGTAGTAATACCTTCAATGTATTTTGGGACCTTTTGCCCCCCCCCCCCCTCTTGGATCCGCGCCTGAAGGCAGGACGGATTTAAGAAATACATCAAATTAAATATACAGATATGCAAGTAAAAACAAGCTATAGTATATAACTGCTTATTTATGATGCGCTAAAGTAAATAATTTGTTATAATATATTTATTGTATAATACTCGTTAAACTTAAATTTTTAGTTTTAAATTACATTGTATATATTATATACCATATCCATGATAATGCATCATATATGATGATTATTAAGTAACATAAGATATATATATATATATATATATATAATATTACTATCACATTATTTTCTCATCGCAAATCTCCCTCCAAATTTCTCTAAAGTAAAATCTACCTTTTTAAATCTACTTACCATGTGTTTGTTGAGAGGAGGTATGCTTAGAGCTATAGATGGTATTAGCACACCCCACGGCTTATGCCAGCAGCAACAAAACTCTCGCTAGATATACGTGTTGACATAATACGGTGGTATCAGCAGCAGGAGCTGTCTACTGTAGTAATGGAGCTGCAAATCACGTCTACATTTACTCTCTTTGATGACGTCATATATTGCGCATGTCGCCATGATGAATTTCATTTTATAAATACAAAATAGTAGTAAGACGTTTTATAAATTAGTATCATCATTTTCTTCTTGTATGTATTATAATATATAGCTCAACTTTATTTAAAATTTCAAAATGATAAATAATATAGTCTAGAGAAATTTATCTTTAAATATATGAAGATAAATAAAATCTTGATACTACAATTAACCGCTATAGTAAAATAATTGTTTATAATTTTATTAACAATATCAAAGTTCTGATGACAAGATATTTTCTTTCAGTTTTAATTAATTTAATATTGAATAATTCAATTATTAGGTTCCTTTTTCTTCTAACGACAATGCTAACTTCGTAATTCAAATTAAATTTGGGTACGAGATTATAGTTTCTTCAATTTTATTTTACAAATATGTACTACATACTTCTAATTTTCTGTAATTGTTTTATTAGCTAATAACAAACTGATTTTGTATGAAAAGCGAACGAGACAGAATGCTTCTGTTGCTTAGTGCACTGAAGAGATTAAAGAACAATAATAATTTTAGTGGCTCACGTAAATGGTAAATGTTATTCATTAATGGTGAAAATGTTGTTGTATTCTGCTGTAGAGCCTGAATATTGTCACTTGCTCTTCACAATTTTAAATAATATTTTTCTTTCAATTATCATCTAATTAGTAAGCACATAATTATTTCTCGTTTTAAGAGTGCAAGATTTTCATATTTATGTAAAAAAAAAATAAAATATTCATTGATTAAAACATTTTTTTTTTTTACTTGTTTTTATAATTATGGCATATAATATGAAAAAAAATCGCATTTTATAGAATGTAAACCACAGACGTTTAACAATACTAATTTGATGTATTTTTTTTATAAACTTAATGGAAGTATTGACATACTTTATTTTTTTATCCGATTAATAATTTTACAATTAAAATGTATTCAATACTATTTTTGCTTTATAAGTAATAATATATATAAACACAACACACAAGAATGCTATAAATGTTAACTAATCGTTCTTTAATCGTCATTAAAGCGTAAATGTAAAAGAGCTTTGTAATTTTACACATTTTGTATATTTTATTTACTTTTTATTACAAATAGAACACATGTAGTCTATATAACTGTGTATTTAAATAGCATGCAATGTATAAAATAACTAATAGCATCATTCTAGTACACAATGGCCAACCATCGGTGTGCATGCATGCAGGTTAGTATATATATATATATATATATATATATATATATATATAGAAGTGGCCTAACGTTGAACGAGAGCCAACTTATGTAGGACTCCGGGGGCAAATTTGGCACCAGCCAGACCAAACAGTGGAACCAACCAAACCATTCACCTCACACCTCTGTTATATCACGACCTATATAATAATCAGCCAGCTTGCTATACCACTATATACTATGTCATACATAATATCCAAACCAAATATATATATATATTAAATACTTTGCTCTGAAGTTAATATATTCTGATGTTAATGTATTTTTATATACTGCATGCATATAGAAATGTTGTACACGTGCATAGTTTTAATATTTATTATCAACAGAAAATTTTATTTATTCAAGCATGATAATTTTTAATTATAATCAAGCTTCAAAAACATAAAGAGTATTGGTAAATAATTATTTAATAATAATTATTATTTTTACAATGGGGTTATATTTACCTCAGCAACAAAAAATTAATTTACATTTTTGTCATATTTTTATGTTTTGAATATACGGATATTTTTATATGTTACTCCATTCTGCGTTTAAACAGTTTTTTGTGTAAGTGTTTATTTATTATTTAATCTGAAACCAAATTGTTTTGAATTGTAAATAACAATAAATTATTTTCAATAACTCTTTATGTTATACAGTGAAATATTGTATGTATTAGAACTAAAATGAATAAATATTTTTTAATGAAATCAACTCTCAAACTAAATATTACCTATGATAATGATATTTTGAAAGGTAGTAAAAAATTAAAACACAAGTATAGCTTTTCTAATTCTTCATCTACATTTAGTTACAAGAGCAAAGTTATTCAATTTAATGTTTTAAAAACTTTCCTTTAAACAATTTATAAACTTCAATATGAAAAATGAAACAATAAAGTACCAAATAAAATAATTACACCCACTCATAAATCTTTCCTTTTTTTCTTTGCAATTTATTTCTTTCTTTTATTTTGTATGTGTAAAAAGAAAACGAATTAAATTTTTTGTCTTTGTTTGTTAGTACTGTTTGTTTTTAAAAAACAACTAGTTTAAATAAGTAATTTAAAATAAATTTATGTATAGGTTTAACTAAATTGGAATCAGATGTTTTTTTCACACATAAAAAATTATTTCATTTTACATCATTGTAACTAGCTAAAAATTTACGATTTTTTTTCCTGTGCTCTATCATTGAGTGTTTCTTGTTAAATAAAAGAAATTACGAAAGGTCCTTCTCGTAGCTACCTCCTTGCCCGACTGTAGAGATGTAGGAAAAAGATTCTACAGAGGCAGTGCTCTGCGTGTTTATCTTTTATATCAGCGACTCGTGCTGTGCGTCGTCACTCGGAAAATAGCAGCACTTCACTCTTCCCCCTCCTCCTCCCTCGAGTCCTTCGTAGTCATGTTGTATTCTTCATTACGCATGGAAATGCTGCTGCTTTCTTCGCCTCGTCTAGCTAATAAAACCAAGCTTGTAATTTTCGCTCTACTTGCTTCTCTCTCGGTGACTGACTGTCTTCAACCCATCTGATATTTATTTTTTTTTATTATTCTTTATTATATTATTTTAACACCAATTTATTTCCTGATTTCATAATAACATTTTTTATATTAAAAAAAAAATTATAATTGAAAAGGTTGGTTTTCCTGACTTTTGACCATATGTTGTATATAATCATGGCTCAAATGTGTCGAAAGAGAGATTCTCAAGCGGGACTCGAACCCGCATATTCCGCTTGCCCGCCGCGGTCGGACGCGTTACCTTTACACCACCGGGACTCTCTCTTTCTCTCTCTCTTTCTCTCTCTCTCTCTCTCCCTCTCTCTCTCTCTCTCTCTCTCTCTCTCTCTCTCTCTCTCTCTCTCTCTCTCTCTCTCTCTCTCTCTCTCTCTCTCTCTCTCTCTCTCTCTCTCTCTCTCCACTTTATCACTGCTTCTTTTTTTAGTCAGCACTTATTTATAATCTTTATACAAATATTATTTTGTTTTGTGGCTTCACTAAAAACATATTTTTTATTAAAAAAATTAAGTTATTCATATTTTTATGCATGTATTTTATAGTCAATAAAAATATGCTGTTGTTTTTTTCATATCTTAAAAGGTAAAGAAAGAAACTACCTTAAAGACAAAATTAAGTTTTATAGTATATTCAGGCTATAATAAAATTTCCATTACTTGTTTGTAGCCGGTGTTTTACGGGGTATGTTGTTCATGGTAATGGTGTGTGTATGGATGTTATGGAGCATCTTAAGATCAGCCTGACCGAACAAGAAGCTGCTTTTGGTTTGCACGTAGCCTCCCCCCACCCTCACTCTTGTTCTAAGCGTCACGGGGAAAGGGTGAGGGGTGGGGTCGAACACAATAAAACAAGCGTCAGGGCCAAGCAGCGTGTGATGCCTCCTACTATATACACACAAGCCGGGGTGTAGCTAGCTACTCGTAAAAAATGTATACAATGAAGTTTAACCAACAACAGCTGTGGACAACATCAGCAACAACACACAACTGCGGTAGTGCCTGCTAGGACACGACTAGAGAGCTCCCTAAACAAAACAAGAATCTAAAGAACGATAAAAAGATTGAGTTTCACTTGATTTAACTTTACAAAATAACATATAAACCTTTTTAAATATTAATATTTTTCACTTCACACTTTTTTCTACAAGCATGAACACAATTAATAAATAATATTATTTAAAAGTAGAAATTTTAAATTCATTGTATTTATAAAGGGATTATTTTATGATGTAAATTTTAAACATACTGTATTCAAGTAAGTTATAAATTATTAAATTTATATAGTTATTAAAATTTAAACATAAAATATTTAAATATAAATATTAATTTAATATAATAATCTAAAATCATATATTAAAAATATGATCATTTCTATATAATATTTTGTTGACATATTATTATTATTTTGAACATTCTTTTATTATAATCTCTTTGTAGTTTTAAACGTTGACAGAATTTAATGTCTAAAAAGAAAAAAAAACTGGAGACAGGACTTTAGTGGGCGGAGATGTCATAGTCTCCTCTCTGTTTGACAGTGTGCGTGTCCTGTAATAAGCCCCCAAGAAAGCTCGCGTCGCATTATCGAGCTGCTATTAGCTGGAGACGCCCGGCGGGTTGTAGCCAGTCCAGGGGCGCTTGGTACGGATCACAACGTCAAGACAACAGAGTTGGAAGGAAGACATGTCATCGCATGTTCGGTAAAAACAAAAGATCATAACCTGAGTCCTGTATTGAACAAATGTGTCATATTTACCAGGGTATTGAGTTTGTGCTTCCATGAGTCAAATAGCGCTCTTGTATAATATAGTAATTTCATAGCCAAATGACATATTTATTCCCTTGATAAATATTATACAAAAGCTTTATAAATTTATTAAACATGTATGTATAGACATCAATTGGTAATAAATAAAGGTTTATGATATGAGTAAATTGAATAAAATAAAGATTAATGAAATGCTATAAAGAATTTAATTATGTCATGATCTTTTGTCCTTTACCATAAATTTAATTTTACTTGAGCTAAAAATTATGGTATATCAATAGAGAAAATAGTACTTATTGTAGTTTGATTTAATTTATAATTTTCTATAAATTAAATTTTCTATAATTATATAATACTGTATAATTATATAATAAGACATTTTCAATGTTTTGAGATATAATTATTTGTTACATTCTCTGAGAATATCCTATATAATTAAATATTCTGAGAAGAAAATCACAAAATTATATTAAAATGAAAATAGCAAATAAAATAATAGATACAAAAGTTAATTAAGATTCTATATTAACTCTGTAAATGTATAAGTGGTTTTGATAACTTGATTATAATTATAAGCGTAATATACCGTGATGTATATTATACAATGTATATAAATACACACTAAAGTTAGATATAGTTGGTTGGCAGCAAGCAAGTAAGTTCATTGTGTGTTTATGTGCCTTGGAGCAATCTAACACCTGGTATCTTTTGTGGATTACAAAAGCTTGTTTAATATTCTATCAGCAACGGTGAAGGTACAGGTACGTTAAGGATCAGGACAAGGCAAAGTTACAGAAGAGTCACAAGCCAAGTTTTCACTAAGCTTTTGGGCTGCTACATTGAGTCCCTTCTTGCTCCTCTTACTATCACTTGTGAGGTTTCCCAGTCTAGTGTGAGCAGCTCTTTCTCTCGTATACATGGTATAGGTGAGCACCGTTCTCCTTTTCACCTTTCTTGCGTGAAACCCAAAATTTGAGAAGCTTTACTGTTCGACGACACAAATTTAGTTAGTACTAACATCCAAAAATACATTGTATGGTATCATTTTCAGAATGTTTAGAATTTTGTTGCTTTTACTCCTTTTATTAAACCTTTTTTTTGTCTTAAAAAAAATCACATATAATACATAACAACCTATACATACCACAGACTACAAAGACAGTGTATTACAGTAATAAGAGAAAATGTATACCTACCTTCAAATATACTTACCTTAATTGAGCAATCCTTTCATCTTTTTCTATATGTACTATATATAGTTTGAAACTACATGAGTAGGTCTTTTATGGATGGGTGGTATATAGATTTTTCACATAAAATGTGTTTTCACACTGATTTCACTTCAATTTGTAGAAATATATATTTTTTAAAATCAAATATCCATTTAACTAATGAGATTTTAATATAGATAAAATTAATTAATAATCAATTAAGTTGAAAAATGTTATACTGACTTAATTTTAGTCAAATATTAGTGTCATAGAAATTAAGATATTAACTATCAATTTGTTTAATTATGGAATTTAATCATCAAGGATAAATAATTGTAAATAAGTTAACAGTTTTTAAATGTCTGTAAAGAAATTTGCTAAGAAATATTAATAATCTTTCCCTATACATTAAATAAATGTGTACTATTTTACTGTTCTCACCCTCTCTCTCTCTCTCTCCCTCTCTCTCTCTCTCTCTCTCTCTCTCTCTGCTGTAATGTAATAATGTAATAACAAAATAACTATTCCCATTAATATAATTTTTCATTTTTATTTTGAAACTATATCTTCCAGTAAGCATTAAAACTGTACCGGAATCTTCTTCATCAAAATTATAGTTACAAAACTTTAAAGATGAAAAGTACTGGCCGGGTGATAAAAAAAATGTGCCGCTAGTTACACGCAAAAAATTATGTGTCGTAATAAATTTGCATGAACAGAGTTATGAATATTTATTCGTTTTGAAAACGTATTCTTTATTACAAACAAAGAACATATTATTATTTTACATTTTGCACTTTGTATTACCGTAATTCTGGATTCGACAAAAATATATTAATGAAACAAAATCATAACATTTTCTTTAACCAATAATATATGATTGATTACTTTTTTTATCGGATTAAATAAAAAAAAAATCACATTTGAAAAAAACACCATTATGATAATTCATTAAAAAAATAGATAAAATGAAATAATAAATAATTAATTACCCATCAGTCACATCTGCATTGACATTTTATAAAAAAATGACAACTTAGAATCAATTATAGTGGATTTAAACTTACATTAATTTCAATTTAATAAACTTTCCTTTTTTTTTAAAAAAAAACTTTAACTCAAATGAAATCAGGGTATCACATTAGTTATTAAAACTTGACTTCATGGTAACATACAATGGCATACAATTAGCTGTAATCTAGGTAAATAGTTGATGAGAAAATGTCTCTGAGGAGTGGCAGCAGGCAATAACCACGCGCTACTCAGAGAGAGGACGCTCGGACTTACTCTCTGTCGTAGTTGCTCCCACGATACCCGTGTGTGTGTGTAAGGGAAAATGGATGAAGGGCGTGATGGAGCATTTCTCTCGGGAAATGAATAGTTGAAACCTCTCAAAGGACTGATGGTGACCCAGGATTGAATACTGACCTCTGACCAACGCTCTCCACCAAAAACTAACCTCCAACAAACGACATCTAATCAAAATTTTATATTATATAATGTTATGTAATAATTTATTGAAATTTTCATTTCCTTTATTTTTTACGTTAAAATTAATTATTTAAAATTTTCATATTTAATGTAATGTTAAGTAATTTGTTTTCAGTTTAACCTTTTTGTACGTATAATTAATATTTTATGTTATATATTTGAATATTTTAACGTTTTTTTTTTTTTTTTTTTTTTTTTTTTTTGCATTCAAAAAATGAAGTTTATACTATTTTACTTCAGTGTAATATGAACATGCCTGCATTTTTTATATTTATGCGTTTTTCCATTAATTATAATTTTTTTCTGCTAATTTTTTGCTTTGAGTTAAATTGACATTTAACAGATGATCCAGTTGTAGAATTGATACTTAACTACAAATAAATTCAAATAAAAAATCCAATTATTAAATTTCACTAACAAAAAAAACTTACATATAAAACCATTAGAGATTTTTCCTTTCATACCAATTAACTTTTCTGAAGTCTTTTTAACTTTACAGGAAAGTTTCTTTTACATTTCGCTTAATAAAGAAGAAAAATAAAACATAAAACGATCATGTCACATAACAGGAACCTATTTTTTTTTTAGTTTTCAAACATTATTTATTACATTGTTTTACAACTGAAAATTTATTACGAGTCGTGTTACCAGCCATGAAAAGGATTGTATTACTGTTTTCATAAAAAAAAAACACAAATTTGCGTTGTGCTTATTTTTGGCTTTAGCTTTTATACAAACGTTGACAAATGGAAAATCTCTCTCATTCTCTCTCTCTACGTATATCCATGACGCACAAACCTGTCGGACACGTTTCGTCTCTCACGAAGCCCACAGGTCAGTCAGCTGACGATGGAAGCTTTCACCCAAGTCAGTGTGAGAGAAAACACCATGCGTGCATGCCAAAGCTAATACCCAAAAAGAAAAAGATATCAAAGCAAAAAAAAAAACACAAAATCCGTTGCTTTTGACATCAGTAAGAGTTTTATTTTGAAAAACTCACATGGTTTTCACTTTGACCTAGTATTTAAATATGTGCATATACAAGGTCTCTGGGAGTCTTTGTATAAAATTTCTTTTCATTTTTTTTTTTCCTTAAAAGATTTTCTTTTAAGAAGAATATAATGTTTAAAGAAAAAAAAAAGTTTCATTTAAATATGCCCCCCATTTCGTATTTTATTTCATGATATATACTACCCCTACAAACCACAATTTTGCGTGATGTCATCCTTCCCCAATATAGTTGCACGTAACTTTTTGCGATTGAATTATGGTGTTAAAATATATTTTACCTATAGAAGTTGTGTGCTACTGAATTGCCTTAGGGGTGTGGGGGTTGTTAAATGGTGAAAATACAGCAGAGGGAGTATGTGAAGGGGTGTAGTAAGAGAGAGAGAGAGAGAGAGAGAGAGAGAGAGAGAGAGAGAGAGAGAGATAGGGGAAGGTTTGCTTTAGCAGCGGGTTGCGTGTCAGTGGCTATATACGCCAGGTTGCGTGTACAGGGGTTGTGCAGGGTGGCCCTTTCCCCTAAATGCAAGGCGCTGGTGGTGTTGCTGCGAGCATCCAGTGGCAAACTAATGGCACACCAGAAGAGGAGAACAATTTCCCGTTACATAAATTTTACTTTATGTTGTTACCTCGATCACATTTATAAGTTCGATTAGTTTTGCTTCATGTATTTCTATACGTTCAATATCCTAATAGCAAGTAGAAATATAATATATTGTGACTTATAGAATAGCTATAGTTTAGTCTAGTTCAATTTTATTGTCCATGTTATATAGTAATACCGGTTATAAATAGTATTAATATTTTTACCTCTTCTCTTCTACTTTCTATTTTTACAGTGATATTAAAATGGATATCACTTAAAACTTTTATTACCCTGAATAATAATTTTAATGACTAATAAAATGTACATATTAAAACAAGTACAAGAAATTTAAAATTTATATTCTTCTTATAAATTTTATTGAAAAATACCATTTATCACGTACTTAAAAAACTTTTATATTATCATTATTTAAATACCTTTTACGTACGCACGGTATTACAATTTATTTTAGAGTTATTGCAAAAAAATTTATTATTTTTTAATATTAAAGTTTCTGTATTCTCGTTAAAAGCTTTCAAATAAAAACTATTTTAGTCCAAAAAATATTGTGTACAGTAAAAATGATGGTGGTGATTTTTTTTAATTAATTTATTTCCAAACATTCTAATGTGATTATCAGGTATCCTCATGGAAATGGTCAAAGCATCTTTCTCAGAAGCACTATATGGCTTGAGGAGTGAGTAGAAAGTTGCTACTAGGAGCTTTGTAACCATCACGTGAAAGGGGGGCCTTGGGGCAAATTAATCTTGCTCAGCCTCCTCCTAAGATCAATCTCATCTACACAGAAAGAACGCTTTTGGCTTTTGTAAATATACCAACTAAGTAATTACGCTCAACTTTTGCTTTTTTTCCCATTTATGTAATGCAAAATATGTTAAATAAAACACTATCGCTTTAATTTTAAATCAAAAAGTATATTTTAAAATAAGAAACTATAAAATAAAATATTTTGTCTAAATATTAACACTAAATAAAATATTTATGAGAATTAAAATTTTAATTTGTTATTAACTAAAATATTATCGTGTCTGTATATTTAAAAGCTGTATATTTATATAATTTTATTTCTTATCTTCGTGTTACAACGTGGTTTTGGTAGACTGTTATTTCCGTCACTTTATTAGCTTTACTCTTTACTGCTAAGTTAATCGCCATTGTGCCACATAATATTATGCATTTAAAGTTTGTTTCTATATTGCATTCAAGTGAGAGGGTGGGAGAAGGAGTTTAAAGAACTCGGAAAGGAAATGAAACTTGCAACTTGCAGCAGAAATTGTACTAAAAAAAAAGTCACCTTTTTATTTCCTTATTTGTTACTAGTTGTTGTTTCTTTTGTCTGAATAATGTTAGCAAGGCCAAGAAACACTTCATGTTGGTTTTATAACAAAATGCCACCAACAACAATGTAGGTCAATGAGAAAAGCTTGCAACGAGGAATGCTTGACTCGACCACAAACATTACACAATCTTTCTCTCTTTTTACTTTTGTTTCCTTTGATAAAAAAAATTGATAAAAAAAAAGAATATTGCTTTATTCTTCTTTTGTTCCTTTAATTAGATAACATCTTTTACCTGAAAATTACCATGAAATTAAAACACAATTAATTAAAATGATAATTAATAAAAAAAAACGTTAAAGAAAAGAGATTACTTTGATATGTATATTAATTATATAAATTATAATTTAATTAACACTTTTATTATTACTTTCAAATCAAATAAAAATTTTAATAATTATATCAAATTTATTGAACATAATAACAAGCTGATTGTGACCTTTAATGAAAATGACGGTGCATGCAGTTTATATTTAGTTGTTTATCGCGGGGTTGTGGCATGGTCATAACCTCTAGGGTAGGCACAGCTGGGGGGAATTACCCCCTACCTCATCCCCCATCCACACACTTCCGATCAAAAGAGAGAGTTTGTGCTTATCGGCTAAGTTACAATTATTTCGACGTTTTTAAAATTAGGACGTCAGTATTCATATTTAAACTCTCCTGCACTCAAATAAGGTCAATGAAGTAATATTACAAAATCTATCTGTTTCTATATACCTACAAAATAGAAAGGGAGGGAGCCTCTTATTTATTGAATTTACAGAGCTCTCTGATAAGTAAAAAGGTGAAGATTTGCAATTTTAGAGGGCAATTATTAAAATTCATCATGTTTTCCATAGACTGCGTGACTTACAAAATAATTTGGAGAAGTAACTATTTATATAAATAATGTTCTGGCTGTACATGCAAGGTTTAATTAATGACGTCATTGTTTATATATGATGTGTGTATATTTATTGGAATTTCAGTTTAAAAAGAAAAATTTATGTTACCTTTTATGAACGAAATACTATCCATGTAGCAAATATTTCATTATAGATACTATAAAAACACAAATGAATTACATATTTAATTTTTTTTATTGGTCCAGGTTTTAATTAAGTATTGCGTGAGATATAATGAACACTGTGAGTCACAAGGTAGCCGCGGTATTTTCAATACTGCCCCAGGTATGTGGCCCCTGGTTTATATGTGATCTTTTTTGTAAGCCTACAATTTAAATTACGAAATTGTTTTGGTAGGAATAATTTATAATTATTAATTATAAAAAATCAATCAACTTCAGAATAGATTTTATTTCAAATTCACTTATAATAATAAAAAATACAAAGTTAGGATTGAAAGCAATAACATCATCTTTACCTACGATTTTTTTTTTAATTATTATTTTTACTTCAGATTAAAAATTCCGCAGATATTCCAGTGTTCAAAATATTCATTAGTTTATGTGTTGATTCACTCAATCCATACCACAGTTAATATGTATATTTGTTGCTCATGCATTTATTTAAAAAAAAAAAAAATAGTGAGTTTTGATTTTTTTCTGAACAGGCAACCCGCTTCACCCTTAAGCCCAACAAGTTGCCTAACCTACTGGCGCTACATTGCCTCAAATTTTTAAAATATAAGCATTTTTAAATTAAATTCCCAATCTTGAACGTGTAATTGCTTGGGAGGGGGAGGGGAGAATTTTAGTACTGCAGTACTTTTAAATTTTAAAAAATACGATACATTAAAATAAAATCTCTACCATAAAAACAAGCAATTAATATTGAATGAAAAATATTAACTTTTTAATAAAAATAAACACACACATTAAAATTTATTAAAGAGTATTTAATAACATTATATGTAGGGATCATATATAGGGTATATAAAGTTTATAATTAATTATAGTAATACAATATTGCTAATTAATGTAGTTTTAACCTAAATTAACTTGTTTAAACTCACGAGATTCTGTAAAACTTTAATAATAATTCATTTTTACGATGTACAATAATGATTATTGCTCGCAAATACAAGCACATTTGGTGTGTAATAACTCGACTCGAGCGCCACCACTACTACGTGAATATCCTGTGCCTTCGTTGCTGCGGATAAACTCGGCTGCAAGGGAATAATGAGTATGGGAGGAGTGGAAAAGGGAAAAAAGCCTTTTCCTCCTCCCGACCGACCATTAGTGAATCTGTTGTTCCCCAATTTGGGAACCGTCTTGTCGGAAAGCACAAATTCCTCCTTCCCCCCTGAGAAGAGAAGAAAAAAGGGTTCTTTAACTATCCTTAGAAAAAAATAAATAAAAATAAATGACGTTTTAAAATGTAGAAAGGTCTTATATATATTAATTTCTATTTTAACGCCTCTGTCTCATTTTCTCTTTTGCTTTTCTCTAAAAAGACGAGAAGTAGGATTAAGACGCTTCCTCTTGTATTCTTATTCACAAGCATACAAGAAACACACGGAAAAATAATAATAATTCATTTTATTCTTAAGTTTCAAGCAAAGGGAATATCAAATTTTAGTAATGGAGTGTTATTTACTTTCTTAATGGCTTCCCAGTAAATATGTGCAAGATTAAAGAGCAGGAAAACGTTGTTAATATTTTTTCTTGTCAGCAGCCCGTTTTAAATCTAGTAAGAAAAAAGACTCTGTTGACTAGAAATTTGGTTACAATAATATTATTTTTTTACAAGCATTTTCAATACCCCCAAAAAATGCAAGATGGTGAAATCTTATTATTTTTCCACTACAAAGTAAAAAGACAGTACTATACAGATAATAATTCCCGCGATCATTATTCTGTTGATTTAAATTGTATTGACTGAGCGCTTGTGCCATCTTTGGAAAATTTACAGTATAAACTGCATTTTTTTTTTCTTACTAGAAATAAATCATAAAACTCTGACCACATCTTTGGTGCAATTGAAAAAAAATAATAATAATTTGTATTTAATATCATAAATAAAAATGCTGCGAATAAATTAATTTTATTATATTTTTAATTGAAATTAATTAGTGTTCATTTTAAAATAAGTTTGTTTCCCATAACTAGTTCTATTTATTTAATTATTCATGGACAAATCTGTGGTTTCAACGCATATCCTACATCAAAAACTAACAACTTTTTTCCTACTAAAATATATTATTTATTTTTTATTTCTCGGCCTTTTCCTGTTTAGATATTTATAAAATTATTTTCAGTTGCAACATTACATTAATTACTACCATTGAATTATACAATATATATACCACCAACCTTTTTTCTAACTATTACAACTTATTTACTATTATAATTTTGACAAATGGATTTATCTGAGTTCATTCTTCCTTTATATTTTCAACATTATGCTGCATTAAAACACCGGTAACCTATGTAAAGACATATCCATTAGATACCGTTCTCATATGCACAAGTGAGATAGGAAAGTTGATAATAGCCACGAGCGTGAATCTCTCTAGCTACGAGCTGGAATGTTCGCCATTCTCGTATCTCTAAGCCACTGCGTTCATAAACGTTCATGTTCAAATGCATGTCAATGAACAGTCGAATTAACTTAAAATAAACAACGGAAGTGATCTTCGCATGAGATATTTAATTCAATAAATTTATAAGAAAGGGCTTTTTCCAGTAAAGAAACTCTGTACAAAGTTTTAGCTCAACATGAAGAGAAAATACTAGAATTCCTGTTGAAATATTTAATTTTATAAACTATATAGCTCTCCGCTTGTTGGCTTGATTGCTGTGAATAGAGTTTGATATCAAAGCAATACTAGCTACTTCTCCATTGGCTCGTGTAAATTACTGTGGCAAACTGTAATACAAGTTCAATGAACTCATTTGATCAACCTATAAGTACAGTAATGGTGAATTAACTGTATTATTGAATGAACTAGGTCATGTCACGTGACCAATCAAAATAATATATTCTTTCTATTTATCTATTGAATTATCAAATAAAAAGCAATGTCAATTTTTTTTATGTATAAACTTTATTACTTCTTCAACACAACTATCGATAATCTCTAACGAGAAGTACCTTGTAGATGTAGCCATGTATCTTTTATGTAGGTTTACCATACAATGTGGAAATACACCAAATTAGCTGCAGTTCTTATATATTAAAAATAAAATTAAGGTGAAAAACCAGACACCACTAATTTTTATGTTTTACTTAATATCACAAAACTGTCTATATTTTATTACAAATATTTGAGCACAAAAAATTACTATTAAATTAATATCTTATAATGAATTGACCCAATTCTAATTCTTAACCTGTTTTTGTCGTGCTAGCTTTAATTGAGAGAATCCTGGAAACCTGATAAAACATCAAACACCTCTACCTTTCTAAAATTTTTAATGTACTATAAAAATCCTCTATATATAAATTTCAAACGTGATAAATTTAATGCTACTAAAAGAGAGCGACATAATTTTTCCTTAAATGTTCACCCATCCAAGTACTAATCACGTTCAAAAATACTTAAATTCAGTGATAAAACGTAAACTGTATAACTTGTTGGCACCTCATTGTACATAATTATTCTATAATTATATATATTTTGAAATGTATATTTTTCAAAGTTAATTGAGGGCTATAATTTTAATTTAGTGTTTTCAATGAGAAGTAGTATATACACGGTCAACGGGTTGGGGCTGCAAGTGACCGCACGAACCACCACTGGTGGACGTCATTGCTAGCTTTGATCTGTGGCGCGTGAAACGATCCCTGTGTGCACGCTGAGTAGATACCTAACGAGCGAGATGGGTCATACAGCTGGCTGGAACGTTAAGGACTACAGCTTGAGTGCGGACAGTGTGTGTATATTTGGTAGTAGTACTTGTACTATCAACCTGCTGTATATCGTTTGTGTTTTGTCATCTTACAAGTGAGGATAAGTTAAGGGTACAACAAAATTTATTTTATTCAGTAATGTAGAGAGTTTGGTATCGTCCCTCGTCCGGAATAATAAGCTGTCTGCTTACCACGATTTTTTGTAATAATGAGCTATCTGCTATATCAGGAGAGAGCAATTATGAGCTCTAAAATTAGAATAAAATAAAGTTCATAATTGCGCACCTGATATAGCAGATAGCTCATTATATATATTCCGGACGAGGTATATCTTTTGAATATAATTACCTTGTATGTGAAAATCATGCATGGAATATAATGGGAAAAAAACACACACTAAAAAGAGAACTTGAATATACAAACGATTGACATCAATTTAACATCAATTGATTGACTTCATCCAAAAATAATTCGATTTATGTTGAATTAGTTAAAGTTCATTAATTTTAATTAACTCTACAATTATCAAAGTCTGTTTGGTCCCGTGGTATATCAAAGAGAGGGAGGATCATTATTTAGACATCTCTATAATTATTTATCTACCAACTGATAAGACAATGTTAATTAATTAATTTCTACCCTTAAAATACTGTTAAACTATGTTTTCATAGCAATCTCCTGGTATGATCCTACCACCTTGATACTTCTACAATTCAACAAATTTAACACTGGAATTTAAAGGTTTCTATTCTTTGTAGTCAAGTTTTAAACATGAAACTTTGTAGGAAGATCCATGTTAGGAATTTCAACCTATCTATAAAGTTTTAGATTTTTCAAATTTATGACTCAGTAAAAACTCTGTCACTTCCGGCTACTTCCGGTGGTAATCTTATATTTGTTGAACTATAAGTTCCCCTGACCAAGATGTCTGTTTCATTTTTCAGTATCACATTGTTACTGACTGACCAAGGTTCATTGTAACCCTATTGTTACTTCTAAGTGCTCCTGAGTGACCAAAGTGTCTCTTCCATTGTTGCAGGGCTGCCCCAGCAGAGCGCGGTGGCGGGAGAACTCACGGTGGAGGAACTGCAGCACTCTGGAGGCAACGCCAGCTCCTTCCCGTACTTCGACTTCAACGTGCCACGCAACGTGACCACGGCAGTGGGACAGACCGCTTTCCTGCACTGCCGCGTCGAGCAGCTTGGAGACAAAGCAGTGAGTACCAACCTCTCATTAAGATACAATTAGGGACTCTCTTTCAGGGACAGTCTAAATAAAAGACTATGTATACATATAACGTTGTTTACAATTTCTCGTAAATAAACTTCTGTATCTCTTTTAAGAAATTTGGATAAAAAATAGAATATATATATATTTTTTTTAATAGCTTTACAAATTAATAACATTGTAACAGCAGTTTGAGTTTTGCATTAAACCTACTAACTATGAATATAAATAATGTAATGAAAAAAAGCTAATTTCCTCTCACAATAAAAAATTTGCTGACAATATTTGCAAAGTTAATCTAATAGTTTAATAATTTTCATATCTCATTTTTTTTTTTTTTTTTAAACGTTGCGTTCTGCTGTTTCAAAATATGTGTATGTATAAAACTTCTTAGTCAAAGTTGATGATGCTTTTTGTTTATCAAAGGTTTATTTTGTGTCAAAGCTTCTTTTGCCGATGGATTGAGATTTTCCAATGTTGATGAATAAGCAAGATTTGTTATTAAGTCTGTTCACTTGTAATCATTCCATACATAAAAAATTCAATCAGGAAGTTTATAGGTATTTATGTCAAGTAAATATCTCAAAAGTTGTGTTTTTATTAGGATTTAGTTTTAAAATAATCCAATCTATCATATTTTATGACGGAAACATGACAGATCAATATTTCAATGACAATTTTTTTAATACTTTTATAAGTTTATAAAAATTGCAAACGAACTTTAAATGCTCAATGTTTATTGCAATTTACTTTTAAATAAGACATTTAAAATCAGAGCATTAAATTATTATAACTTTATGAGTTTTATCCATCAAATTTTAATTATATTTACTTGCCAAATTCAAAAAGAGAAACATGAATTTACAAGTGACAGAGGACATAGACACGCACAACATTTCAGTGGGGTAAATGTTAATGACATATGACGTACGCACTGCTGCGACACACGATCACACGATTTTTTTTATGTGACGTATTGACGAGCGTGACTGGCAGAATTTAATTAGAACAAAAAGAATGATAATTGGTTTATACAACACAAATTTTAACAACAAAAAAATGTTGTAAAAAAAAAGCTGTGCATTGAAATGAAAAATATATATTTTTTTATATAAATTGAAAAAAAAAAAATACGAAAGAAATATAATATAGAATGCATAATTTCCATATAAAAAAAATGTTCTGAATTAAATATTATACTTAGGCTTATTTTGTGTTTTAATGTATCTTTTTAAAGCTTCGCAAAACTCGTATGCATACACATGGAAAATAACTTTATAAAAATTTAAAATCTAGAAAAAAATACATGATATCATACTGACAACAGATTCTTGTTCACATGTTCTTTATGAACTTTTTTCTAGATTATTTTGTGAATCTTTCCACGTAGCATCACCTGCTTATATAACGTTGATGGTACCTGATATTAGTTTACGATGATACCAACGTTGTATTACGTACTTGAAATAGCTTACGCCCACGCGAGATTGGCTCATAGTTGTCGTATTCACGTCGCGTGTCTAACCCTTGCTAGTAGGCTGGCACCTTGCCTGCCTATCTCACTGCCTATTATTAAACCATATTCACAAGAAAATAGCAACAGTCTATTTCAATAACCTGTAAGGCAAGTGTAACAAAAATAACAACTTATTTTGAGAAAAACAATGTTAACTTTTATAATACAATTTTATATAATATATTCAGGTATTGTATTATACAGTGTGTGTATTATTTCTAGTTATTTTTGCTACTTTCTTTATCTTTATAAAATTTCTATCTTGATTGATTTTTTTTAATTAATTTTTTTTTTTTAAATAAATAAAACCCAAAAAGATTAATGAAGGAAGATAACCAGGTTTCTCACTAACCACGATTAACGTTAATCGCGGAGATAAATCTGATATTATCTTTCTGGCTTTATAGATAATTCTTTTGTAAATCGCGTCCAATATGTATCATAAAAATACACGTATTAAGGTGGATTTTCATGAGTGACAAAAGGGATGCGGCGCGATTTGACGTAAAAGCTGCGAAATCCTATGCGGCGGCGAATTCGCCGGTAATCGCGTTAATTACGATGCTCTCTTTCTTTTAATCGCCAAATATGGCCGTCAATGGATGTTACAGCAAGTGCGCATTATTCGTGTCGCGTCGCAGGCTGGAAATCGCTCATGAAAATCCACCTTTTCAGGTAATATCGATCTAATGAGTTATCAGATTTAACAAAATAACATGATATGATCTTAACTTGTTGACCATTTGTACAAAAGCGTCTCAGTTTATTGGAATTGCCATATTTTTTTATTTACAATCAGAATTGTTTTTATATTTCTAATTAATTAAAACAACAGCATATGGTGCAACGTTTTTTTTTATATCAGCAGTTGCATAATGTTCAGAACACACTGACTACATGCATGCGACTTGCATTTAATTTTGTAATACAACATATTTATTGTGTTTACAATGTTGCTACTATGATTGCAGTTCACATCGTTATTCAAAATGTAATTATAAAATGAAGAGGAATAAAAATATAATTTCCTCTCTTTGCCTTTGCAAAGAAGAGCACAGCAAACAGAATACATTTTAATTACTGCATATAGAGTGCAATATCATTACATTTCTTTTGTATTCTGTAATAAAACACTTGGGGAAAAGTTGAAAACGATGCAATTAAATGAAAAATATTATAAAACTGAAGATTCTGCATATTTTTCCATGCTCATAATAAATTATATTAAATGCATTTTGGAATATTGAACTCGTAGTAAAAATAAAATGTTGTAAACGTTAAAGTGATGAAATTAATCTTGTGATGAGTTAATTTATATTGTAATTTTTATTTAGCAATAAAAATCATTCACAAGTAGGTAGTTTACTAGAAAAATAAAAATACATTAAATAAGAAAAAGAATTCTTAAGAAAATTTAATGTATATTTAAAATAAATATTAAACTTTGCATAAAATAACACAGCTCATAAATTTATACACACAATTAATTCAAGCCATGAATCAAGAAACTCATTTTGTTATTTGTTTTTGGTAAAACTTTGTATGTAACATACAATGTCTTATAGTAAACTTTATGTATTATATTTCCTTTATTTTTCTCATCACAGGATAATGGTAACGTGCATGATTCATGTTTAGAGCCCCCCCCCCCCCCTCTCCCTTCTTTCAACTCCTCAAAATTTCCGTGCAATAAGAAGTTGATTCTCTACAGCTGGTAGCAAAAAAAAAAAAAAAAAATGAATAAAAAAGTTTTTTTTTGTTTTGTTTTTTTTTTTTGTTTTGAAGAGAAGGCATGTTTGTTAAGCACTGTACTAAAAAAATGCTGTATGTTTCTTTTTTCTTTCTTTTATTCATAGCGTGCTCAGATGTTATCAATGCAGCAATTGTTACAACATAAAAAAATATTTACAAATAAAAAAATCTTATTCACAGAATAATTTTTTTAATTTAAATTTATTATACAACGAAAAAATACTAAATTATCATCAAGTGTTAATTTCTACTTGAGTATTTTACAATGAAAAGCGAGAGAGAAAAAAAAATTAATATGCAGTGATGAAAGGGATTGTTGTTATTATTACTTGGAAGTACACAAACTTTAAGATGGCGTGCTGCGCACTGCGGATCTACTGTTATATATTTATTTAACTACTGCAGTACATTGCTATAACATATATTTATATAAATATATGTCTTAGTGTGTGTCTTTGCGTGTTTAGCTGGGATTTACAGATGCTTTCCTCTCACGCTATTGTTCTAGTTGCGTGTTAGATATTGTCCACCTTCTTGCACATCAACATTTTTTTTTTTTTTTTTTTTACTTCTGCCTGGCTTCTCTTTCTCTCTATACTAAAACTGTGTGGTATACGACTAAGCACTTGCCAACACGAAACTTCAGTTTGCTTAGCCCGGATATTTTTACAGCGAAAGGTCAAGATGATGGGCATTTTGTTGCTTGATGGTACCTCACTAAAATAAATAAATAAACTTGTAATATATAATACTGTATACTGTATTAATTGCTACTAAAAACTTCATGTTAACTTCATGAAACTCTTGAAAAAGTTTAATTATCACAAGTGCTATATAATAATAAAAGAAGTAAACTTTTTCTTTAAATTATTATGTTTTTACAACAATTTTGTTGTTTATGTTGTAAACAACAAAATAGTTTATTATTCCACTGTAAATAAAGACAATATTATGTTCTTTTCGAAGAATAGTAAAAGAAAACAACCAGATACGAAGTTACCATTCTACTTCACAGAAATTGTTTTTAACAATTTAATTAGCACCAATTTCTTTTTAAAACTTTGAACTACATAACTGAAACCTAATAAGAGAGCGTTACGAACTTTTTAATGATAGTGTTAACAATATCATTCTCTCATATTATATTTTTTAACTCTAAATTGACACGTGTACTAGAGCGTCGATTTTATAGTTAGTATATTATATTTCAACCTTTGAATTGAAAATAAATTTGTATGAACTATTGTATTCTTTATAATCGGATTACCTAACCTGTAGTCTGTTTTCTGAATAAATATAATAAATAAATAAATTAAATAAATAAATAAAAGAAAAATATGGGAATGAAATTAAAATTATAAAGGAACAATGTTTCTTTTATCATTTATCATTTCAGTGTACATATGGTATTATTGATTTTTCTTATCGGCACACAAGTTTTTTTTTATGCTATTCATCAGATGTTGAAATTGAAAATCCATAAAATGTATATTATTTATATCGAAGGATTGATTACACTTACACATTTTACTATTATAAATTTTATTTTGAATGTGTCAACTTTTTTGTATATAAGTACATGAATGTTTCACATGATTTGAATTCTGTTACATTTTAATAGAGTAATATAAAAATAGACTGGAAAAACTAGTTAACACGTCTTTTTTAGTAAAGGTCATATTTCAAATAAAGGATTCCAGATTAAACCTTGTAAAAAAAAAAAAAAAAAAAAAAAGTCTTGTAAAAATCTTTTTCTCACTTTTAGCTGCCTCTTTTCTCCCGTCCTTTTACCTCCTTGGCTTGTTCTTTCGTAAGTAGGAAAAATGTTAGTAGGTGATAGAGCAGGAAATATGCGGAGTGAAATAGTGAAATTGAGAGAGAGAGAGAGAGAGAGAGAGAGAGAGAGAGAGAGAGAGAGAGAGAGAGAGAGAGAGAGAGAGAGAGAGAGAGAGAGAGAGAGAGAGGGGGGGGGGAAGAGTGTGAGAAAGAAGGAGACAGAGACAGGCAGAGGGTGTACAAGATAAGAGTATAGTATATATGTAGGGTTGCGGCTGTTCCCACTGCAGAGGTGGCTGGTGGCATCTCTCTCCCTGCTAACGTAACGCATCTACTGTATATAATGTTGAAAGACGAGAAGAGGACGGTTGGCAGGGGGCGGTACTAATTACCCTGAAGCCAGGCACGCAATGATAATTACGGCGGTTCACAGCAGCACGAAAGTGGGAGGGGAGGTGCTGCTGGCAATGAGCAGCAGGGGGTGATTTGACACCAAGACGTCTCACTCAAAATTCTGTGGAAAATAAATTATTTTGTCAAGTATTTATTTATATAACTCTTTATGTTATAATTTAAAATAAACTTTTTAAACTGTTGAATATTTTATAATTAAATTATGAAGTATACAATATAATTAATATTCTTTAATTATTTTTAATGTATTTTTTTAATGAAAATGTATAGTTTCATTGAAATACCAAATCACTAAATCATCAATTTGTTTATTTCATGTAACTTTTTATCCATTAAGAATTTATTGTTTGTTATAGTATGACATTAAAAATAAATACATTAATTATTTTGCATGCTAGTCTCATGCACCTAAGCTAGATGATGTTAAATTGATGCATTAAATATTTAAGACAATCTCGTGTCTATTATCACGGTTTAATTGTAAAATAAGTAAAAAAAAAACGTACAAATTCCAGTTCTATCTCTGCACAAAGTTGCATGCACACCTCCAATTTTACCCTTGCTTGTGGGCGTTACCATGCAGTCTGCAGATGCGTGGTGGACCTTTAACCTTTTTGGGGATATTCTGTGTATATTATTATCTCACCTTTCCCAGAATTGCAACAAAATATTCCAGATAATCCAGATCGGGTGAATATATAAATATATAGTTAATATCAGAGTGAAATATTAAATCCATCATCACAAAATCACAAACTATGGTTGTAGCAAGTGTTATAAATATAATATGCATGATTTATCTCTTTTAGTCTGCTATCAATCTGAAATTTATAATATTGAAAAAGGTTGTGTTTCTTTTTTTTACTGATTTTCGCTTTTCCTTGTTATATACACTTACGTATTCTTCTCCTACTGTATTACATTACAATGAGTACGAATGGAACTTTACCTTTAATTAATCAATACGTATTTCCATTCTAAAATCGTACTAAAAATTAGTACTAAAAATTAAATATCAAAATAAAATAAAATAAATTTCAAGAAATGTGAGTAAAAAAAAGTTCTTAAATGAGGAAGTAATAAGAACGTTAACAAGCTCTTAACGTCGACTATTGAACGCTTCTTGTTACCTCATTTGTGCTACATGCCACGCGAGCAATTTGGCAATACGAGATACATACGAGGAGAGAGAAGGGACAACACGGTATAGAGTATTGAGCACCACCAGACACCGACAGAAACACAGGACAGAGGAAAATGACGAACAAACAGCCAAGGGCGACAGCCGCGGAGGGGGCTCCATGACCCCCAGCGACTTCCAATAACCTGTACATCAACTGACGTGCCGCAAGGGTCATGTTACCCCAGGAAGGCTTTCTTTTTCTGTCAGGTCAAACGTGCCACTTTAACCTTTGCAAAAAAATAATAAAGATAAAATATTTTCAGTTTAAGCGGCCAAATATATATTGTCCAAAAGTTTTTGGTTCTTGTATCTGAAATTCCTCAAATATTATGTAGTACTATATCATAATATTTAAATAATAATTAAAATTAACAGAAGTAAAACAAACACTCGAAACTTCATTAATATTTGGTGTGATTTTTTTATGGACTTTAAATCGAACTGGCACTGCGTACATAATAATTATAATAATGGACAACCTGCATGAAAAAATTTTATTGCAGAAATGAATAGAAGGTATCAAATTAAACTACTCTGAATTTTTTCAGATTTTTTTGAGACCCATAACTAATTTTAAATAATTATTGAAAGGTCGGCGTTAATAGACGTCCAGTCTCTATCCTCTCTTTTTATTAAAGATTCAAGGGTGTTAACTTAACTTACAGAATTTTCAATAATTATTTAAAAATAGTTCAGAGTCTAACAAAAAATCTGAAAAAATCAGAGTTGTATAATTTGGTACCCTCTATATTCATTTCTGCAATAAAAATTTTTCATGCAGGTTGTCCATTGTCAATAGTAATAATGTAGAGCATTTTTTTGTTCTCAATAATTTAATATGCTATAGTTACTAACCTATACTTAATAGGATGATAAAAGCACTTAAAAATAATACTTTTTGTTTTTTTTTTCATTAAAATTGCTACAATATATTATTAATTGAAAGCTTTAATTATATCAGCAACTAATAAAAGTATAATAAAAAACTTCATGTAATAAATACTCTTCGAACTGAATGCATATTACAAAAATCTTTTTATTCCTGAAGTATATAATTATTTTATTTGAAAACAAATTGATCGAGAGAGTTGAGTGCCTGAACATTTCAATATCACTTCAAGCAGGGAGCTATAAAAATGTTTTGGCTTGATTACAAAAGAGAGTTAAATTACGCAAAGGTATATTATTTATATAAATGTTGCTTTAGAGATACGACTATGTATTATAAAAAAGAAATATCTGTGTTATATTTTTTATTATTATTAGTACATTGCATCAAGTTATGCTTGTATAATTTAAAATATACAAGGGAATAAAGAAAGGGACTAAAAAACATTGAAAAGCCATAAAAATTGTTATGATTAACTTTTTTTTTTACAACATAGTTTACTATACAGATTTTACATTTTTTTCTTTTTAAAATTTTAATATTTTGAAATTTGATATCCAATTTGATTTTAATAGGAAAACCTATAAAAAGTTAAGATAACAACAACATAATACAATTTAATATTATTACAAAATGTATTTTTAGAAATTTAATCAATTTGTGTTGCGATGATCATGTTACGCCTGTGTTTCTGAACCTGACGTCTCTTTGTTTGTGTTGTGGAGAAAGCAAAGAGCTCGTGAGGCGAAGGGGAGAGGGGGGGGGGGCGTCACGTCCTGATATCATCTCAAGCATTTCCTCCAGCTATAACGTTGACGGCTAATTCGATTCCACTCATGGCTCCTCTTCCTCGGCCGACGAGCACCATTCTCTCTCCTTCTCTCTCTCTCTCTCTCTCTCTCTCTCTCTCTCTCTCTCTCTCTCTCTCTCTCTCTCTCTCTCTCTCTCTCCTACAAGCTTCTCAGTAAATTGGATGAAACATACTCCTATCTATATCAGTAAGAATAACACGAACGAAGCTAGTTTCATATTATATATATATGAAACATTTATAAAATAATTTTATTTTTCTTGACTGCATGCTCTCTCTATTATGTAGTTTTCATGCAAATATCTCGACATATTAACAAAAAAACTGGTAGTCGCGTGATTGCGTGACTCATAATAGCTAATGTTGACCAGAAGAAGTTGCATTTTAGAAGGAATTATTATATCATGTGATAACACAAAGCAAGGGGGTACTAAAATTCTTTATTTAGAACGAAAATCTCTCTTTATGTTTCCACTATATAATCAAAATCTACTACTTAAACTAATCATGACAAAACTATTATAGTTTGTAAAGTCTATGAATATCATTTAAAATTATACAATAAAATTTCCCCTATTTAAATATGGTAGAAAACAAAATATAAGAATCTTCATCTTTTTAAATTATATTTTTTTATGATAAAATATTTTTTAATTTCCATATTTTATTCCTCTTTTTATTACTTAAGATTTTTACTATCCACTTTTGAAGAAAATAATTTTAGCATATACAATTAATTATGTATATTATAAACGATGATAAAAGTAATTTAATTATGCTGAAAAGATAGTTGCATGCCAGTTTCACACCCACTATGTTATGCATTCAAAATTATTACATAAAATTTGCACTGTATAACATACCATCCCATATATTTATGCTTCTTCGTCCACCTTTTTATTTACACAGTTTGCAGGGTGAATTAGATTCGTGAAGCTATAATTTGAAGTATTCGGACAAGTTAATCAGAGGAATACTTAAAAAATGCCATGAAAAGCAGTGCTTTTTTATGTATCGAGATAGCGTATGAAAGTTTTGCTGTAATATAATATATATATATTGGATATGTTTGTGCAATTTTTTTTTTAAAACCCATCGTTAAAATTTTACTTTTGCTGCTTATTACTAAAGTTGTTACTTAAAGAAGAAGAAAAAACATCACTTTGTGCCTTGTTGAATAAATAATGTTATAATTTTACTATTTTATCAAAGAATACAGAAGAAGTTTTTAAACTAATTAAAAAAATTATGTAATTACGTATTAAATCATTAGACTTAACAATGCAGTTTTAACCTCGTTAAATCTTTTTCATATCTTTATTTTTTTTATCCTTTTCAAGGTAAATTTCAAACATAATAATTTACCTACATTTTTTATGCTCACTAACACAAAAAGTGTTGCTTGCTTCTAACTGGGATATCACTGTTACATGAATATGCATCGAGTTATTAATAATTAAAGTTAAAAAGATTGCTGACTAGGAGGAGAGACAACGTTTTAATTGGCTCCCTTGCTCTAACCCAATTTGCATACTAACCTAAAGATCAGTACGGGCATGGTAGAGAAAGGGGAAGGAGGTATCATGCCCTGTGATAAATCTTAATTCAAAGCTTGTGGTGCTTTCATAGTCTTGGGTTAAGGGAAAGAACCACGGTAGAAAAAAAATACGTCTACGTCTTGAAAATCTCATATATAAAAAAAATAATTTTTAATTTATAAATTAAAATGTAAATAAAACTTGACATTGAAAAATGTTATTTTAAATTTAGAAAAACATTAATTATTAATTACATAAACGTACACACAAAATTGTTCGTAGAAAAAATATATATAGTATTAATTTTAAGAATGTGATCAAAAAGTTTTTAGAAACACAAGAGATTTAAAAAGTTGTTTTTTTAAAAAGTAAAAGAAAATTACAAAAAAGTTAATTTTCTAATAAAAAGCCTACAGAGCACGTCTAAAACAAACAACAATTATTTTTGGTTACAAAATAATAATAGTGTAGTTTGTTCTTCAAGTCTAAAGCTTCTTTTTATAATATAATTTTAAAATGTTAAATTAAAAACTAAAAACTGTTTAACTTACTGTGTGTGATTCATGATAGTAAAATTTAAGCGCCACTCATCAATGTTGTTTTAACAACAATAATAAATCCCCAACAATGTAAAGCTTAGCGGAGCAGTTCCTTTGTGAAACATTAATATGTGGACAAAGCCTCCATTACAACGATATGGACAAAATAATTGTCTTTACCATTTCATTCAGTTTGCGCCAAATACTATTTAAAACCCAACCAAACTCCAATATTACCTAGATGTGAGTAACCTTATCAAAATATAAAAAAATAAAGCAATATCAGAAAACATTCTATTTATCATACAGCATAAAACAGTGTAACTCGAAAGAATGCATGGAAAAATTAATAATAAGAGTTTGAAATTTCTTAAATTTTATTTTTTCAGTAGTACGCAAGATTTGTAGTTAACAAATCTCTACAAATCTTGGTAGTACGTATTACAATGAAGTACACTCCTCGCCTCTGAAAAGTTCCCTTTTGCAGCCTTGTTAATCTCCATTGTAATAAACTACAGATCACAGTGATTAACACGGCTGCAAACAGAACTTTTCAGAGGTGACAACTGTACCATTGTAAAAAAAAAAAATATTGTAACAAATAAAGTTGCCCTAATTTTTGAAGATTTTTCAAAATTAAGCTAGGAAATATTTTTCAACTTTTTTGAAAATAGTTGTGAATTACATCTTTGAACTGCCACGCCTCTTTCCGGCATCAAAACGATATTATTTTATTATAATGAATAAAACCCTTTCAATATAATATAAATATATATATTTTTTATTTTTCATGTAAATTAAATTACGAAACAAATCAAAGTAGCATAACTTTTTACACTCAATGACTTTTTTTATATCTTAAAAGCTATAGATTAAAATAAATTTTAACAAAAAGTAACGTTAAATTTTATTATTATTATTTCCCAATATCGTATAACACTTGGTACTAATTATAATTATAGAAGTTGTACATTGAGAATGAAACAGCAACTATCTAAAAGCTCTTTGGTCAGTAGCTCGATTTCCACAGAGCCGTATGCGGTGATACTACAACTACTATCCGTCTGCACATATAAGCCTACTTTTTACCACAGGACCACCATGACCATATATAGTCGAGTGAAACAAGCTTTTACAGTAACTTTTTTTTATTATTAATAATTTAAAAGTTTTTATACAGATGAAAAAAAAAGTAGAAGAGTATAGTATACATTTTTCTGGCTTGTAAATTTAAAACTACAACATCAGAATTTGAGTATAGGGATGAGAAGGATGGTGGTATTTTATTATTCGCGAGGCAAGTAGGGACAAAAGGAGGGGGTAGTCTAACACTGTTTTCCTTCCTGCTATCTACAGAAACTCACGGCACAAGCCTTCGCTTCGAGAGACTGAGATTCATACCACGTCCGTGGCTTTACCCTTCATCATATTATATATCACGTAGGTATATTATAAACTCAATACAACAACCCTAACGTTTTTTATATCAACTCTTTCATTCTAATAAAATTATTACTCATATATAAAAAAATGATTTCTTATTCTCTTTTATAAAGTAAAAGTTTATTGATAAGAAAATATACATACAAACTTAATGTTGAAGTAAAGAGAGAGAGAGAGAGAGAGAGAGAGAGAGAGAGAGAGAGAGAGAGAGAGAGAGAGAGAGAGAGAGAGAGAGAGAGAGAAAACATGTAAGCTACCATGAGTGAAAGCATGTGTAATGACAATAAACGTGATTTTGACATTTAAAAGTGATGAAATTAGTGAAATGTAGGGAGGGGTTGGTAAATCTCGTATACATGCATGCAATTAGACGAAGGAGTTATCCAGAAAGTTATCCAGCTCTCTCACTAACTGCTAATAGTGTCATTGATCTTTTAAGTTAGAGGTTGAACTATTAGGTTAGTTAGAAAGCTGGATAATTCCTTGGTAAATCACGCACACACTATGTTTCATTGTTAAGTATAAATTTACAAAATTACAAGATTGATACATTGTTGGATATTAACATATTTTTATTAATAAAATGAGTCGATTATAGATATTTTTTTTTTTAATTTGAATTTTTACTTTTAAGAAAAATATCATTCCATTCTCAAATGTAATGCCACATAAAATATTACTATGAAAGTATTTCCACGATATCGTTTAAATATATTTTGAAATAATTAATCTAATTAACACACTTTCTACGTTAGCTCTAATTATATTTATAAGCAATAGAAAAAAAATACATGTATGGTACAAGTGTTCTATTAAAAGTGCATGAAGTCTAGTTTAAAGAACCGTTGATTTTTTTTTATTAAATATTGTAATAATTTGATGATTTTGATTATTCCATAAGAAAATTTCGATAAAAAAAATTCGATATTGTCTGAAACACAAATCATATTTTAATGCTCTAAATGTGCTAAATAATTCTGTTGCGTATATAAATATTTTAGGTCATAATATACAATATGATATAATATATAACATTTTATGTTCTCTGAAACGAGATTGTATTGCCCATGCAGTGTTATTATATTTTATAATACATATACCAGTAAGCCAAGCAAGTATACACAATAGTATACTATTATCTTGTTTTATTTATTTATTATTTTTTTTTTTGTATTTATATGTAACCATAATTTTCTTTTGTTATACATGCAAGATTATATATTTACAAACAATGCGATAGTAATGTTAACACAAATTCTTATGTCACATAATCTTACAAGAAAAGACAAAAAAAATCTTATTATAAATAGGATAATATTTGTGAGAGTTATGGTGGGCATTATAAGAAAACCAAGAAAAAATGAAATAAAAAAATAAAAAGGGTTTTAAGTTCTAAAGGTGAGTGTCGAAAAGCATTTCAGTTTGAAAATAAAAATATATAAAAAAAAACTGGTATGTGGTCTGAATAGAAAAAAAAAGACATGGTTTTAGAAAAGAATGATTTGATGATGGGACATGCATTGCCGTCTTTTCTAGTGTGTGTGTGTGTTTGTGTGTGAGCCACAATGAAATGGCCCTACTTCTTCAGAAATAAGCCTGTATATATGATACTGCCACAGAGAACTAGAAAACGCAATAGCAAAAGAAAGGAAAACTTTACACTAGAATAGTAGCATGTATCTAAAGGGGTTTAAGGGCCCTGTCTAAGCACACAAAAATAAATAGTTGTTTCATTTGTCTTGAAAAATGGTAGGTCAGATATCAAACTATATTATACTTTCTTTTTCAACTGCAGAAAAATAAATACCCATCATCAATTCCTTTTATTTCTTTTTTTTTCCTTGAAAATATATATAAAAGAAAAAATAAATTGTTTTTTCTGAGATTTGTTATATACGGTGATCAATTAAAGATACTAAATTGTTTTTGCTCTGTAAAGAGAGAATAAGATCAGACAGAAAAAGAAGAATGATAGAATTAGCGACGCAAGGCAGAGGAGTGTGATGGAAAAAGAGAGCGGAGTTTCTGAGGATGACTGGAAAAGGAAGGGACTAACAGGGTGCAGCAGGTTTAGAATACGAATTAGGTTTAGCGTATTGCAGAAGTTTTTAGTAGCAGTGGCAGCTATAGTATAACATGAGCTGCTTTTCTGCAAAGGAAGGATTGGGTTAAAAAAATTAATGGTTGAATAGCAAGCACAAGAAACAAGGGCAGTAAGGGTATATAGTAAGGGGGGATGGCAATTGAAAATGGAGAGAGAGAGAGAGAGAGAGAGAGAGAGAGAGAGAGAGAGAGAGAGTAGGGCACGGAAAACAACAGAATAAGATAACAATGAAAAGAAGGGTAAAGAGAGGAAGTTAGCGCAACTGGTCAAAGAAAGCAGCAGCAGGGAGGAGTTCTTAGCACTGAGATAAGCTGGTAGGCTCACGTTGGAGTTGGGGGTATTAAAGAGGAGGGTGCTTGCAAAGACTCCGCTGCTGCTGCTGTGAAGGTATGGCAGAAGAAACTGTAAGATTTATGTCATGTTATTCTCCGGAGAGTATCCCTAGATAGCAGCACCACACCCCTGTGCTCATCTCTGGAATATTTTGTCTGCCTCTGAACTCTACCTGACGGCACGCCCATTATTCTCACCAAATGAATAGAAATAAAACATTTTCATCAAATGTATATTTTTCTACGTTTTATATCAAACTTTGTATGTGTTTGAATTATAGCTCTTCATTATAAACAAAGGATTGGTGAGTTTTTTTTTTTAATAATATTCTTTTTTTATAGTTTAACAGAGATTGTTTTATTTAATCAAAAATGAGTATTATTTATCAAAAAGTTTTTATTGCATGTTATTTATATCTAAAACACCTGCTGGTACAGGAAGCAAGAGCTCTGTTGCTCCATATCGCATGCAGATGAATGGTGCAACTTTTTCCATTATTTTATTGTAGTCTTTAATTTTTAAACTGGAATATATATTTTTTTATCAAACTGCAATTAATATAAGTAATATTTGCATACATTGTTTTTAAGCTTCTTTAAGCTATAAAAATTGATACAAAAAAATGCCCTTTATATTCAGTATAAATTTGCTGTATTCTAATTTAAAACTTCATTTTGAAATAATTGGTAGTAACGTGCAATATTTACAATATCACATATATTCTAATTTAAACCCTGTCCCTTCTGAACAAATAAATTAAGCAAAAAAGGAAATAAATATTGAAATTTAATGTCCATAATAATATATTCCATAACAAACTATAAATTAATTATGTATAAAATCAAGCTCACAAAACATTATATAAAATCTAACTAAATGATGATGTATTATTATTTGTTAAATAATATAAAACTTACATGACTAGTTGTTTGTTAAATCCTTGTTATTTATATATATTTTAAAAATGCATATATTTATATGAAAATAGCAGGAGTGATAAACGATAAAAATAATTGCAGGAAACAAGTAAAAAGGGGTAGGACCAACATGACGTTTTAAAAGTCGGCAAATATTCATTATTCACATAGTAATTCCGTTTGTGTTTTGTCGTAATTTTCATTCTCCCCCCCCCCTTCTCTCACGAGACACCTGCGATATTCCAGTAGGAGAAATAACATGGATAACAACAAGCTATTATAGTGGGTGTATGTTTTTTATGAAGGCATCTGCCAGATTTGTGGGGGTAAAAAGAACACCTTGAATATATCTGCTATATATATGAAAATTTTATTCTGTAAATAAAAAAATATTAAAAGCAATAATTTAATGAAATTTATGATACTTGTGTATATTTTGGATTATCATATTTAGGTATTCTAAATTGTAAATTGTTCTATTTGCCAAGTAATATAATAAAATATATAGCACAATTTAAATTTGTATAATGTTTAATATATACTGGTTTAATAAATCTAAAATTATTATTATAACATTTATATTATACAATAATATTACAATAGTATTATATATAATACAACTTGTACTCTATTTACAGTGCATATATAAATAATAAATATACTACGTTAAAATTACAAATGTGAGAATTATTTTATCCATCTCTGCAAATTCATCACAATTTTTTAAAATATTAAACTTTTATTCATATACATTTCAATTAATCAAATTTGTAAGTTTGAATAGCAGCATTGTTATTCTTTAAAGATATAAAAGCTCAATTTTATTATTTTTATCGTATTAAGATTGAATGGATATTATATATTATTAAATGTGAAATGGTATTAAATCATAAGAAATCCTTTTAACCTCGTTTCCTGTAACAAAAACATTCTTTATATATATATATATATATATATATATATATATATATATATATATATATATATATACATATATATATATACATATATATATATTTTATGTCTTTGACAGTTTTGACTGAAAATAAGTTAAAAATTTCAATAAGAAAATAGCGTAATCGTACACAAGATCTTCTTTCACGAAAAGAGACTAAAGTGGTTTGCTTGCCAAAATAATAAAGGATTATACGAAGCATATATATGAGATTAAAGTAACGTAGACCAAATCTGCTCGTATTTGAAAATCACAGTAAAGGAGCATATTTCAGGGTTGACATTTTTGGGAAGGGGAAATTGAGATGAACTCACGACCTTGTAAGTCGGAGCACCATGTCAAGATGCAAGCTTTCATCAGATTGGATGCGTGTCTCATCCTGTCGTCTCTCTGTCCTACTTTTATTCTCACTCAGTTCTCTCTCATCTCCAGCTAAAGTGTGCAAACTGAAAAAAAAAAAAAAAAAAAAAAAAACTGAAAGAATTTGTTCACTTGGTTTTTTCCAATCTTTTAGGCCCATCATTTGTCGAAAAGAAATAATAAAAAAAAAAGAAGAGCGAACACTTTTCTTTCTTCGCAAGAAATTACCAACGTTTGCGCGTGGTGGTGGTCCTTAGGCGGCGGCAAGACTGGGTAAATATCCGTCATTTCTACAGCGAGGGGCAAGCGAGCGACTCTCTAACAATGGAAATCGTTCTCCGGGGAACCATGGTGCCGTTATTGCGTTTTACGTTTTTACTTTTTTTTTTATTTATTAAAATTGTGTATGTAATATTGCAAAAAGACATTCCGTTATGATTGTATAGAGAGTTATAAATTTATTTTTATATATTATAGATTTTTCTATAAATTTTAAGAAATTTTGTTACATATTTTAGGAATAATTTGCTGAAGTGTTTTAACAAATTATGCTCTTTGGTTTTTACGTTTATAAATCTTATTATTTATCATAAACACACATTATTATAAATACACATAATAGATTGTATTTTTTTATTAAATTTTAATTTAAAGAGAATTCATTAAATTGGCAGAACAATTTCATGTTAAATTATAAAAGATAAACATAAATTAAGACTAAATAAAGAATTTAGCTAATTTTATATCATGAATATTAATTTATGATTTTGCTTTATAATATTAAAGATTTATATTATAAAATAACTTCAGTTTAAAAACCATTAATTAATAATTTAATAATACCTCTTTTACTAATATGCAGTACATCAAAATTTAAGAATTGCACAGTAGCAAACTTTTCTCATATAAAAGTACCATAAGGTTTATAATAGTACATAATTCTCAAAGATTTTAACCAGTAACTTCTCACCATTATTTTCTACCACCGCGAGACTTTGTGTAGGAATTTGGGTGTGACGAGTTACCCCCCCCCCTCCCTCACTATAGAACCACTGCCTAGTTTAGGGAGTATAATTTATCGCTGTTTCTGCACGGTTAACTTGCCGCCGTTCCACGTGTCTTTCTGGGTTCGTCGTAGCAGCCCATACTAGTAGCAAGTAATTTTGCATGTCTTCAATCTTATACTTATACTGTCTTCTAAGTTTTAGCTTCAACATGCTGTTACTGCGCTTTAACTATAGACTCGTAGTAGTACATACATACATTTAAAGTTCACTATATGTTCTCTGTCTTATGTAAACATTAACTTTACTTAATAGTATTACATTATTATAGATTGAAGTGTAATATAATACTTCAATAATAATTTGTGATGGTGGAAAAAATAAAAACTTTTATTATTTTTTTGTTTTAAAAACAAAGTAAATTCAATTACTTCACGAAATAGGAACATTTTGCAGTGAGATTACACAATTTGTTTAGAAACAAAATACATCAAGTTTCTTAATTGGTGGCAATTGTGGCCTCTGTAGCATATACAACCTGCATGGTTTTAATGCAGTGCAGGTTGCCTAACCTCATAGAGAACTTATATACAATTTAATTTGTCATTATTATTATTTTAATATGTATGCATTTCATATAAGTAATTTGAAGAGCATCAATGCTTTTATTTTGTATTTTTAAATAGGGTATACACAATATATAGGGTATATATAATACCGTTGTACTGAATGAAATTCTTTAAAAGTGGTTTAACATTTTTTTAGCACTTTTTTGTAAAAATTCTTTTCATCAACTATCTATTTTAACTTTCCAAGAGATTGAAAGTGAATGAAACATATCAAAGTAGCACTGCAGGGCGTGGATGCGTGCAAAACTCTAATATCAGTTGATACACTTATGTAGAAAAATCGACGCTAATGGAAACACTTACTGCGGAAGTTTCAAACAGCCTCTATACTGTTCATGATTAAGTCTTTTTTTTTTTTCTTCATCGTCTTCTTCTTCAAATTGCATCTTATCTAACCTTGCTGTTTCATTAAATCAAGGCAGTTTGGTGCTTCCTTTTTACGCTGTTAGTGCCATCCACTTTGCGTGATTGGGTCGAAGAAAAGAGTCTTTTTATTTTAAAAGAACCGCGCCCTCCTCTTTCTTATGGTAGTGAGGGGTGGGTGCTAATAGGCCTCACTCTACCTCCCCTTTCACCCCTTGTCTGGGTCACGCGAACATCCCCCGGCACCTGCTACAACCAGCACCCTTGTAGCCCATCATCCCTTGTGATCTCTATATACTCGAGTCTATACAAAACAAACCTGCAAAACATTCTATAGCTGGCATGTAGAGAGCAACAACTTATTTTTTTTCACATAAACATCTACTTTTATTTCCTTGGCTTTTTCTTTTATTTATAACCCTTTGATTTTCTAACTTGAGTTTAGCTACAGGATCTTCTTTTTTTTTTAGCAATAGCCCACAGCTTGATCGTTTTCTGACAATACCTTAGGTGGATTCATATAAAAAGAAACTTACTTTACGTTATATTGCTTCGACTTGAATGACTTGAACTCTTTTATATATATTTATTGAAAAATTCTTGATTTTTTTCTTCATTCTATATATTTTATATGTGTATAGTGGGAATTTAGAGACTTATTTTCCGCACCGTGAACCAAATAAAGTGAGCAAAGAATGCACTAAAAAAAATACAATTTTTTTTTTCTTGTCACATGTTTTAGTGATCTTGGTTGACCCAATTCAGTGTTTGGTTGCGTCCTTGCGAAGTATAAGGTTACTTTGGTGGGTAGGGAGGAGGAAAATGTTTTCGCGGTCGGCTGCATCGCGTCCAATTCCGTGTTTTCTCGTATGATGAGACCGTCTCACGTGGATGATAGTACGCCACACTACACAGATATAACCTTCGGTGAGACCAATGACCCGTTCATAATATCGCTGTATACACCGGTGTGGACTGGTAGAAAAAAAAATTAACAACAAAGACTAGGATAAAAAAAGGGAATAAAAATGTATAATATCTGTCATAAAATTTCAACAAAAGTAGTTATATATAATTTTTTAAATTTTAATTACTAAAAATAAACTTAACATATTTAGAATCAATATATTATACTTGTAACTCATATTAAATTTTATGTAAAATTTGCATGAAAAAAAATAATAAAACAAAATTTCTCAAACATGCTGACCTAAACTATAGATTTTTCATGATATAGCACAATTTTCTTGCATGATAATATATATGGAGGGTTGAAAATGTATAGATACTAACGGCAGGAGGAAAGGGAAGGGTACCTGAGCATGGAGTCAGCAGCTCTATACTGTGGTTTATAGTGTCCCTCGATCGGGTTAAAATATAAATCGCCTCATCAGTAACAACGAAATAGAGAGAGAGAGAGAGAGAGAGAGAGAGAGAGAGAGAGAGAGAGAGAGAGAGAGAGAGAGAGAGAGAGAGAGAGAGAGCTGACGCGAGCAGTATGCTCAGGATACGATGCGGTCGAGCTCCACCACAAACGAGGGAAAGCAGCTCTCCCGCCGTAATTCTCCAGATTTACGAGACATAATGTAATGACAAAAGCCTTGTGACGTCAAATCCAACATTCTCTTTTTGTGATGACTTTTAATTAATTTTATCTAGATTTTACACACAATGTTTTGTTAAAACTGATCTCAAATTTAATAGTGTGGTACAAAAATATACATATATTTATATATATGAAAATTATATGAATTTCTTAACTTGGCTATTTGAGTTGGAATCATCAATACAATTATATTATTTTATCACTTGTTCGAGAACTTCAAACGTTTTTCATAAATAACAAAGAGTTGTTTTAATTTAACCATGCGTATGGAGAAATCAATGTTATATGCATGATTATATCATATATTATATGATTATATTTACAGTTAGTAAATAATGTAATAATGTAATCTCAACATTATTTTACGATGTGATACCGCTCAAAATTCACAAATATTTTTTAACTATTTTCATAATCAAAGTGACATTAGTTGATCCAGAAAATCATTTGACTGGAAAATAAGTTGAACAAAACGGAATATTAAATTTGTAGAACTAAATTAATATCTGAATAATTCATGTTAAAAAAAAATAAAATAATAACAAGGGTTTTCTTATTAATTTTGGTATTAGTTTTGTGAATTAATTGGCAAAATTAGATTATGAAATTTCGTTGTCTTTTTAGGTCCCCTTTCGCCCTTTGAGGTAGCGTCTTTAAAAATTTTTCGAACAAAACTCATTGGGCATGATTCACAAAAACTTTTTCTAGAATTTTGAGTGAATGCCAATACACAAAAATGTACGCTAAACACATTATCGATTGTCAATTTTTTGAAGTGTTGACGCCATATTGACACTAACTGTTGTCTCAATTAGCGCAAGTGTTCAAGTATTTGAAGGGTTTGAAGGGTCTAGTATTTAGTGTTTGAAATAGCAACTTCAAACACTAAAACACAGACACTAACTTTTTTAACATTGATCAGCTGATGCAAATGTTTCCAAATTTTGACACTAGCAAGTGTTGGTGCTAGTTTACAGTAAATTTGTCTCATTTAAAATAAGTATTTATACTAAATTAGTGTTTGAAGTGTATACACTTTTAGTTCGCATTCTTTAAATGAGACGCGGCCAAAGTTTCTCTAACCATTTTGTAAGTGTAAGCCTAAATTAATTATAACAAACGCGGTTAGTGATAAACTTGTATATCTTTCTGGATCATGAATCGCGCCCATTATACTCAATAATATAAATGCACAGATGTAATTTTACGAACTCAAATAAATCATAAAAGTTGTTACTAATAATTGGAAGTTAGGAATTTGATGAAATATTTAATACATTATAGTGCTAGAATTTTTTCCCATTATATTCTAAATTTCTTTTGTTTAAAATATAAAATTATATTTAATATTTGATTTATTGCTTGCAGTTTTTCCAATAATTTTTCCATCATTTTAATTATTTTAAAGTATAAAATTATATATACTAAACAATTATGAAATAATGCACTCTGAATTGCAATAATATTTATACAATATTTAAATTGTATTTAAATATTATATTTATAATGTTAACATTTATACAAATCAATGCCAGTGTTATTTTAATGACATATTGTTGATATTTTAGTCATCTATACTATAGACTTTTTTATTTATAATAAGGATTAAATTTACTGTTAAGCAAACCCACGATCAACCTTCTTGACATTAAAAGAAGATCAGTTTCGAAGAAGGAAACTCATTTCAACACTTACTACTTTTATTGTAGAATTATTATTATTTATTTGAAATTCTTTCATTGATACATTTTACTAGAATTTATTTGGAATTCGTTCATTGTTCTCAATAAAGAAGTAAAAAAATAAAGGAACCAAAAATAGTCGCTTTGAAGCTCTATCTGATTTAGATAAGATTTTTTGTATCATTATGTCTTTTGATGTAAAAAATATATTATGTGCATTATTAGCACACACTCAATCTAACTACTATTATTAGTGACTTATGCATGAACTCATTATGATAATAATCACTATAGGAAGTTGTAAGTCATGCGTGTTTTAGCCTGCTATCAGATTTATTGAATGGAATGCGTGGGAATTTGCGTCAGACTATAAGAGCTTTATACAGATTGTGTATAACTGGTGGGTGTAATGAATCTGTTAGCCACAAGGCACACCTTCACCTCAAGTAAAGTGTAACATCATTATTTTCAATGATTTACCGATATTTCATTGAAACACGCAAACTTACATTCACGCTATATTTTATCAATAATCTTTTTTTGATAACAAAAAAAATGTGTGTGTTTTTTTTCAACTTTAATATATAACGTTATATTTTTTTATATTAAATTTAACTTCAGTGTTATAAATGAAATTTTATACCGCCCGCGATGATTATAAGTTGTTGTAAAAATTCGGAGTGATGAATTATTTATTTCAATTTAATCACAAAAAATCTTGCAGGATGACAGTTCTCTCTCTCTCTCTCTCTCTCTCTCTCTCTCTCTCTCTCTCTCTCTCTCTCTCTCTCTCTCTTTCTTTCTCTCTCTCTCTCTCTCTCTCTCTCTCTCTCTCTCTCTCTCTCTCTCTCTCTCTCTCTCTCTCTCTTCTCTCTCTCTCTCATTCTTTTTGAGTGGTTGTGAAATGAAATCATATTATACAATTTTTCTCGTTTATTATTTTTCTTTATATTTCAAGTAATGAAAAATATTCTGAGCGTCTGATAATGTAAATAATTTTTAATATAACATATTTTTTGTTTTGTTTTATATCTCATACTATTTTTATGAGTGTTATATTTTAAAAGAGCATAAAAAAAGGTAGATATAATTTATTAAAATTTATTTTACTATTTTTCTGCTGTAAAATTAATTTTTTTTATTATACGTGCATCATTTTTTTTTTCAAGTATTTTTATCAAAACAAGTAAAAACAAAGTAGCTTGCAATACTGTTGCATAATGTTTTTAATGATATCTCAGTAGTAGAAAAATAATTTCTAATGTAACAAAACATAAAATGAACTCAAAAAAATGAAGCTTTATTTTATATAATGATGTAATATTACTTTCACTGATACGATAATGCATAAATGTTGTTTTCATGTATATCCCAGCCATATGTAACATTAACCATGTCATTTCTCCATACATGCTAAAGATGTGGTTTCTTGCCTCACCAAAGTGAAATTTCATCTTTTATGTTATAGGCTGAAGTTTTACTACATCATGTATATCCAAATTTATAAAAATGCTGTACTACATTGGATTCAATAAGCAAATAACATCTCTCATGTGTTTTACACTATAAATACTTAAATTATTGTTTGCTTGTTTTTCATATTTTAAAATTTACATTCCATTATATGATGTACACTACTGGTGTTTGATCAATAAATATTATTAAATTTACATTCAAACATAAAATAAACAAGACAATTTAATGTAAAATAAATTAAATTCTGCGTGACTGTTTATTGTAAATATTATATAAAATATAGGTTGAAGAAGCTATGTATTGCATGCCAATTTTTTGTTACATTTTTGCAGCTTATAAAAAAAACGAAGTTCTGAGTCTTCTAAGTCCTTCCTCTTGTATATTCGTGCGTTTAATGTGACGTCACAATCCATACATAATTTATTTTTACGATTGAGGCATCGAAAATGAAGACAAAAAATTTGCAGAAGTCGTCTATTAATGTTGAAGTAAAAAAAATTTCAGATCTCATTTATAATTCGTGACACGACATTTGTGAATTATTGGACAACCTGCATGACAATTTTTATTACATATTAGGATAAAAGACTGGGAGTTGTGTAACGTCAAAATTTTCAGATTTTTTTTTTAATACTTTAAAGGTGCATTTCTATGGAGCGGGGAAAGCGAGAAAATCGCGTGCCACAACCAATCAGAGGCTCGATATTTCCTCGTCTTGCGAGGAGCGATTTTATCGCTAACATGTCCGCCATACGAAATTCGCCATACGAGTGCGCTTTTTTCGCCCCGCCAAGCCCTGTTCGACATCGATTCATGGAAATGCACCTTAACACCCTTAAAATTTTGCTGCAAAGCACTGTGACGTCATAGTCATACAAATAATATTTAACACATAAGCATATATAGAGAACGACATTGTATGACTATGACGTCTCAGCGTCTTTGATTTTAAAGGTGTTACAAGATTAACAAAATTGCTCCAAATTATTGATAGTACATAACTCGAGGTGCTCGAGGTAAAAAATCATGTGGGCTGTCCATTTTACATTAAATAGTAGTAGTAGTTATTACTATGTCAATACATAATAAGATTATTTTATATAAATGGTGTTTAAATAAAGTCATATTTTTCTAAAATAAATTCTTGGTATTTACTGATTTCTTTATTTGTTTTCGCTACTTTATTATATAATAAAATATAATATATATTTAAAATTATAAAAATACATTATATTGATAAAAATAAAATTATAAACCTAAACTATACAATATTTTACCAAGCTATTATATAGTAGGTCATCAGACTTATAACTCAAAAAAACTGTATGAGAAGTACGATCAAGTCACGAACATTACATAAAAACTTTTTATTATTATTTTTTTATTTTTCTATTCTCTATATTACTGTTAGGGGTACAATTATAATTTTTTTTACATAATTTAACAAGTAAACTATTTCTTATGACGTCAAATATTTTACAGAAATATTTTGAAGATGAAAAAACAATATATATATATATATATATATATATATATATATATATATATATATATATATATATATATTATAATGTTATACAGCTCAAGAATATCCTACCCTTGTTTTATATCCCTTGTGACTTGGTAAGAAGAAATGTTGGTTGTGTTAGTGTCTGTGTAAAATGACCCCTGACCCCTAAAGTATTACTTCTACATTATTCATGAAGGACCGTCGAGTGATCGGTAGGGATCTGCCTGATGGGTGAGGTTTGGTGCTCAGAAATGGTTGGAAATCAGTCAGCGTTTGCTCCCCCCTCCCCCCCTTCTCTCTCTTTTACCACCTCAACCATCCGCGTCATCACAGCCAAGGGAGTGCTAAACTGAAGACTAGAATGAAGAAATAGTATTTGCATAAAGTACTTGTGAAAGGTCTTCCATATATAACTTTAGGTAAAACAAACCATAGAAAAGAATATTTTAGAAATAAATATATATAAAAAATAGAAATGAATATATTTTGTTTTTTTATTTAAATTTATTAAAAGAAATATTATATCTGAAATATATTACACTTTATGGTTAAAAATATTTTAAATTCATATTATTTAAAATTGTTTTAAACTTTCTTCAAGAATACATCTTTTCTCTATACAGAATATTTTGATCATTATATAAATTTATTATATATCTTTATTATTATTATATATCTTTATAATCATTTTTTTATTATTATTTTGATGCTGCAAGCTGTATTTTTTATTTTTGAAAACTGCGGCAAACCATTGTTAAAGTTTATTCAAATTTATTTCTATAAAGATATTTATTAATCCACTGTATAAAATATATCAATAAAAATTTACACTTTATAAAAAAAAAATATTAAAACAAAATATCTTGACTAAAGTCATTACAAAATAATAAATGAGTGTACATTTGACAATGTTTGCAATACTCGAGTCTCTTATGATAAAAAAAAAAGTGTACATAAAAGTGATGGAGAACGCATATGGTGCTTTGTTCAACGAGGTTTTGTGACCACAGCCGGTGGCACGCAAACGCTATATTGGATAAATCGCCTCATGAAAAAAAATCCTCACCTCATTCCTCAGCGATTTCTGACTTTTGCAAAATAAAAATAAACTACGTAATGTAAAAAATAATGTTTGCTCTTGAGTTTTCCTTTGTGTAAGAAATAATTGTCTGTAAAAAAAAATAAAATATACTTGACATTTCTTTTTATAAAGATAAAATTAAACTTTTCAATCATACAAAGAGGCAACAACCATTTAATTATATTAGAAATGTTAATACTGTAATTTTTTCTTCATATCTAAGAGGAATTATAATCTCTGGCAAAAAATATTTGCTTCTGTAATGAAACATACTTTGATGCATTTATATAACCTGAATGCAACTGACTGACAGTAAAATAGTTCAAATAATATTTTTACCGTACAAAGTTAGTAATTATCCACCATTTCAGAAGCGTCTGTCGTTGACAGTACTTAATTATCTGTTTAATTTTTTTTTTTTTTTTTTTTTTACATAGACAGATCTAGAATAACAAGAGCATGACAGTGTATGGAACTAGTTTCTTACAAGGGAAAAGTTATACTTATAAGTCTTACTGTAATCCTAAAATAGTTATTCTTGAAATATTATGTCAGTATGATCAACATCAATTTTAGTTTATATTTGTCGGGCGCCATGGTGGCGTACATATCTCTTCTCTCTCTCTCTAGTCTGGTTATTCGCACTTCGCTTCAATGCTCTCTTCACTGCGCAGTCCAGCGGAAAACGTTATTACATTACTCAGGCTGGTTCGCTCGTAAAGTAAACCTGTGTGTGGTTTTTATACTGGCTGGATGAGCCATGATTTCACTCGTTCCTCTCTCTCTCTCTCCTTGCTCTAACGCCTTCTCTAGTAGTTGCACGTTGCTTCTCTGGATCGAGAGAACAAGCTCTCGCACTATACTCTCCATGCTCGCTGGCCCGAATGCACCCCTCTCTCTCTCTCTCTCTCTCTCTCTCTCTCTCTCTCTCTCTCTCTCTCTCTCTCTCTCTCTCTTACACGGTTCAACAGGTCGTGTCGCCATCTCCTCCCTATAACATCACTACCACCACTTTTGCATTCATTATGCATGAAAAGGATGCATTGCAGAAACATTACTGATAAACGAACTTCATACAGAACACTGTAACATTACAACATCTATATATAAAAAAAAAATAGCATCAAAATAATTTAACGCTTTTTCCTAGTGTTCAAAAGATAAAACTATAGCTCTAGTAATGAAGTTAGCGTTTCTTGTTGCCTACTATATATTATAATGTTCTCTTTTCTAGCAAGTCTCAGTATATTTTATATAAATATTCACTACATTCAACATTTCAGCTGCCTTTTCATGAACTTTATTTTACAATTTCTCATGCCTTCTCTTCCTCACTCTTTATAGTCTTTTATTACTACTTTTTTTTAACGTAACGAGTTAAATAATTTGCCTACGGTCTCAAAATATGAAATGATATATTTATAAATTCTCTTTTTGTTAACTCTATGAATAAAAAAACAGCAACAGTAGCTATTTATCATACATTTTTGTTAAATAATGTTAATGAATTAATATAATTTGCCTAGTTTTAATATTATTAAAAAGTGCTGATTATTCAAGTAATTCTTTGATAATTTTTTTTTTACTTGATATTTCAAACTTTACTTTGATTATATATTTTTAAAGTTGAAATGTATTTAAATTATAAATATACGATAAAAAAAATCAGAATTAATATATATATAATGTGAAATAAAAAAAAATTGTTAAAAACCTTTCTAAATTATTTGTTTGTGTTAATGCTTTTAAATTTTATAGTTTTAATATAAAAAAAATACATAAACTTTACTGATAGTAACAAGTTTGAAACATATATATACACTTCTACTATATATGTATAGTAAGAGCATGAAACCTTCGTATATTATAGGTACTACTGTGCAATATGGTTCTCTGATACAGTAAAATTTTATCGGAGTTACAGCTAGGTCATCTTTCAAAAGTTTAATCTGATGAAAACGTAATTTAAAACAGTTAGATAGCAAACACTAGGAGTTTCAATGGAATAATCATTTCATGTTCAACAAAAACAGTATGCATTACGTCGTTCTGTTACCATGTTACCAACATAGTGGTAGTATTTTTAACGAGATTGTGTTCCCCCCCCCTCTCTCTCTAGTGCTCGATATCGTCCTAATGTTACTTCTACATTGCAATTCATGCAAGTAATGTTATTGGTTGATGGAAAATATAGTTCTGAGCATTACAAACAAACATTGCAGCAATGTTACTTATTCTTCTACTTCATGTATTTTAGTTAAATTGACTGAAAACGTCTTTATTAATTCAACATATAATTAAGTTTATAATAATAATAATAATGTGCATTTTATGTTATAGTTATAAAAATTTAAGTTCGTTGACCTGTTAATTACAAACATTTCCTTTTGTATTCTTTAAAATTTATATATTCTCTGTGACTGTAAATTACGTCACTGATGTAAAAAATTATAAAGAATAATTATAGCAAATTTAAAATAGCCATTAAATCTTTTTGGTATTGTTTTATAGTCACATAAATTTTGTGCTATGTAAAATTAATTTTTGAAATAGACCCCATTATCATGACACAAGTCACGTACAAAAACAATTTCCAGCAAAACCACAATCGAATTATAAATCTGATAAGCTTTTAAATTTGTTAAAAAGTATTTTGGTTTTTAAAAAATCGAAGGAAAAAATTATTATCGGCTAACGGGATTTGCGTTAAATTAATAAATCCATAAATTTTCATAAAATGTACGTGTCACCGTATTTTGTAAAATACTAAAAATAGTTATATTTATACGTTTTAAAAATATTAAGTAATTATTGTTTGTTTGATGTATTTTTACAGACTACTGACTTTTAAACTTATTACTGTTATTCTGTTATTATGTTCCAATTAAAGATTGATTTGATTTCAATTTCTGCATCTTTCTCTTACATATATTATGACATAATAAATATTAATATTGTTTTACTTACCGACATCTAGCTATTATTTTACAGTTTTAGTGATAATTTAACTTAGCTAATTTAATTAAACTTAAACTAAGTAGCTACTACAATCTTTGAAAAACTTTTCCATCATTGGTCTCCGCCATTTTCTAGAGCCTGCTAAAATTAGAGAGTATGCAATCCGTCATACGTTCTTTCCCTACTGGTTGCATACTTTACAGTGATTTTTGTTTCCCTTCACATACAACGATAAAAAAAAATATTATTTCAGAAAACCCTGTTAAAATTTTTATTTTATTTTTAACACTACATAATAAGAAAATGTAAGTGATTTTCACTTTACAACAGCGTCCTTCTTTAGCTATATAATATTTGGTTGTTGAGCCATTAAGAGTACATCATTATACAGCTGAATGCGTCACCAGCAGCACATTGCTTCTCCTCTTATCTAGCGAGATCCATAACTCTCTTCTGGAGGCCAGCCCTATCGTTGGCTTCGTTCTTGAGAAGACCGGAGCCAATTTGACAAGCGGCCGGTTCTCGAGCCAACGTCTTTGCCAGCGACCCCGCGAGATCCTCCTCACCATCACATCTGCCGCCGTCTCCATTCATCTTCCCCTTCCAATGCAATTAAGTCTTATTGACGAATTTTAAGACTTTATCACTATTCTTTTTAATATGAATGTACGTAATTAAGTGTTTATAATATAAATTGCTGCAAATTAAGTTCTAATTTTATGGTTTATTTTAAATATTTTAATATTTTCAAAAATGCTGATTAAGATAGGAGAGAGTTGACGTGAATTTAAAAAGGGTTAGGAAACTAGGGTTGGTCTTTCTCATGGTACCTTCTTCCTTTGTTGGCACTCGATTTGGGATAGGTGGGCGGCAAGGGTTGAAGCTACGATGTGATGCTTCCCGCGGGGGGTGGTGGGCAGGAAACCAGCTCCACTGTGTATTGATTAGGAAGGCACGGATCGGTGCTGGGGGGGAGGAGGGTCTCCGCTGAGCAGCGCGATGACCCCTCCGTGGCACAGTGCCAAAAAACCCCCCACCAATCCACCCCGCGACTTCCCCCTCTTACCCCCGACCTACGATCCACCCCCGCCTGAAGCAAGTAAACCCGAGGTGAAGCTTTGCTTAGAAAAAGGTTTTTCTCCAGCTCTCAAACCTAACTCTTAAGATGCTGAATTGGCATTAGAAGTAAAGTGTGTTAAAACGATTTGTTTGACAGTGACACCTCCCTATCATGTGGTGGTTTTAAAGCTTTATTTTATCATCTTCTTTCTATAATCTTTTTGTAATCGATTAAAAAGACAAACTACGCTTTTTTTTCTTATATTTTCTTTCTCCCTATACTTTGCACTTGAACTAAAAGTTTTAAAGTGATTTAAGATGGGCTTATAAGTATACGACTTACTTTTACACCATGTTTTGCTACCACTGCTTGGGACTCGTGAATTATACAGGCGACACTCATAGCTCCCCTAGCTATCTACCGTCGCGACCAAGCAACTTGAGAGTTGATTTTACAATGTCTCACACGAGCGTCTAATATTATATGTCAAACGTAGCACAAAAAGCCAAATTTCGTTTTGTCTTAGATTTTTACTAAGAAAATATAACAAATTTAGTATCGTATGTCATGTATTTCCTTCTTTGAAGTTAAATTAACACTATACTGTATTTCTTATATTCTTAGAAAATGAATTTCTGTTATTAGTTATTCTTCAATATATACAGTTCTACACAATCTCACTTTTATTTGTTACTATTTTAAACATGCTTAATATAATACAAATATAAAACACAAATTACATGTAATTGTATTTTATTTATAAAGTCTAACATTAATTTACATGAGAGTAGTATTTGATTGATGTGTTAATTTTATATGACACATTTACATCATGTAAAATGACTATACTTAGTTTTAAATTATAGAATACATATAGAAAGTAAATGTAATATTTATAATATAATTAATTATGATGGATTGGTATATATTATGTCACATATATATCTAAATTAATTTAAATAATTTTATACGCAAATATATTCCATGATATGCAAATTATTGAGAGTAGGAACTTATTAATTCATCAAAGACTCCAATCAAAATCAGCAGGCACCAGAATGTGTTGACTGTTGATTCCCACATGGTATATACGATTTGATGATGCAGGATGAAGTCCTACTGACCGCTAGGGTCACTCAGGCTTGCTAGATGTGGTCATGGGGGTGTGGGGGAGAGATAGGAAAGAAGGGAGGGAGGGTGACTGTCAGGTCAGAATCACCAACCGCCCGTCTCGTTAGCGTAATGCGTGGTGCTAGTGGAATGGACATGATCGGGAGAGCAGTGTGCATGGGGGAGGGAGTTACGAGAGAGGGATAGGAGGTAGAAAAGAGATACAGAGGGAAAAAGTAGTAGAGAGAATGATAGCGAGAGCAGTGGGAGCAACCATTTTCAAGTACAGAGAAGCTACAGAGACAGCAACGATCACCAACAGATATTCCAGCAGGCCAGAGAATATTAAATCACGTTCGCTTGACAGACAAAATATTCCTTCATCTGACATTCAAGCTTTCAACAGTAAAGAGCATTGACAGCACTTCATAATTCTAATTCTATAAATCCGTCTATAAATTCTATTTATATGTACAATAAAAATAATTTATTCACTTAAAATTAAAAATTAACATTATATATAATAATTATGTAAATATAAATAATGTTTTAGATATTGCAAATGTAGTTTAAATTTAAATGTTATGGATTTTTCATTAATTTTCAGTGTATTTAATATGTTGAAAGTAATTACGTTGTTCGTCCAATGGGAAATGATTTCTTAATTTAAATGCTAATTGCTAATTATGTTAAAAGTAATGAAAACATTACGTTGATGAAACTGCTTATTCATCTCAAAGGTGTGTATCAAAGGAATTCAACAAAACTAACTATGTGAACTAATTTTCAATTCAACTAATGATTAACATGCTTAAAACAAATCATATACTTGGATAAATACTAATTATAATAGTTGAAAAATTATAGTTTTAAGACATTCGGAGGAATTTAACAAGATTTATCAAAAACCATTGCAATAATAATTCGGTTGCTACATGAAAAATCTAGTTTTTTCCCCCCTTCTTCTTCAATGATGCCTAATTTGACTCTTATTTTTCTATGCTTCATATTAGCATATAAAATTAAACTTGTAATTATCTGAGGTTCAAAAGCTTAATTAAATAATTAAAAATGTAAATGAATCATCCAATAAAAATAGAGAAAAAAAGAGAGAGGAATAGTTGAAACGAAAACACATTGACATTTACAATTGGCATCGGATAAAAAAATATATAAATGAATTGAGCTTTAATTGACACTTTAATTTTTAATTCACAGTGGAACATATGAGTGGATTCATTCAAATGTAGAATTTAACAGAAACGGGAATATAAAAAAATAAAATAAATTTCATCTTTCTAATTGTAAATTGGTTATGTATAATACTAATTTTAGTACATATATAAGTATTAAATTTCAATCAAATAAAAAAAATGCATTAATAACTATTTTTCCGACATACACCATTGCAATTAAATAAAGAAGAAGCAACTTTTTTATAAAAATATTTTCATATAGCATTTGTTATTTGCTCATCTTGGTGTTGCGGTACATCTGGGTTCCCCACTTTCCTGGCTTGCACTTGGGCTGCATCGATCATTTTCCTTTTACCGCCTCTTGAGATACCGTCAGTGTTGAGACACACTCAACCGGCAGGTGCAGCCTCAATAGCCGGTCTCTGTCATCGCTTCTATCGCACTATCTCTAATCACACACAAAATCCTAAACCAATAACATATCAGAAAAATATGCCAAGTCAGCCTTTTATTTTTTGTTATATTATATAGTTATATCATAAATCATCATATTATATGTCTAAAAATAATTGTAAAGTAGGCTAAATGTGACGCATTCCATCCCTTTAGTTTCATATATATTATGTTAAAAACTCTAGCTTTTTTTTTTTCTTCTATCTTTCAATATAAAATGGAAATAAAAAAATATATATAATTTACTATTCATATCACACAAAAATGATGAATACGCTCAATATAATGGATAAAAATCCCATAAGATTCTCTCTTTTTTTGCTATCTACATATAAATATAGATAAAAGCTACTATATTATATAATATAAAAAAAATATACATTTTATAATATTTAGTATTGATCAATGTAAAATGAACTTTATATAAAAAATGTATATATTATTACATTATGTTTCATTTGTAAATCACAACTTGGTATATATGTGACATCGCAACGTAACTTCTTATATTACGTGCGGTTAAAAAAAAAAAAATATATTTTTATATAGAAAAAGAGAAGAAAATATTACTCCCACATGTCATATATTTTAGCTAATCTTGTTTTTTACCGGCTTGCACTTAGACTTGAAGATCAATAATAGTAAGGGAAAGAAAAAAAATATGGCTTGGGATTACTGTTCAAATAGAAAAAAGCAAGTCCTAAATTTATAAATAAGCTACTATAGAATTCTTCCCCCATAATGTATATAGATTGTTACGTGCGTGACCATATGTGATTGAATCAGATCCACCAAACAAAATAAAGATTTTAACAGAGATAACCATGATAATCTTTGTGAAAAAGTTTATTTTTTGTTGTATTAATAAATTAAATAAAATTGCCCTTTTAAAATAAACAGTTTTGTTTATGTATTTTATTTTTTCAGTTAATTCAACATTATATATAAAATAATAATATTCAAACAAAGCTCATTTCATTGAATAAATAAACATGTTTGTTTCCATTGTTATTTTTATATTAAATCCAGGATTTTTTTTTCATAAAAAATATAAAATTAACAGTGAAAAAAATCAATTATATTATTATACACTTTAACGTTACAGAAGCCTTAGGTATAACATATTGGAGATTTGGGAACCATGGAAAACTATAGAAGAGAGATCGCTTCTAACGCAATATGGCTTTATCATTTAATCTCCATAACTACCACCCACGTTTTTCTCTTATACTCTTATAATTCTACTCACTTACACAAGGGAATGAAATTTAATGAATTGTTTGACCTTTTTCCCAATATTTTTAATGAGTCATTTTTTTTTTTTTATCTTTTTGTGTTATTAAAATTGAAACAGTATTGAAATGATACTCAATGTTTTACCTTTGATATTTCAAATTAATACATTGAAGGACATTTGAAGGTCACAAGGTAAATGTGATTAATATTTTACGATCAGAATTTATGATTAAAAATTGAGTCACAGAAATAACTCATTCTTTTCTTTCTTGAAGAGTGCTTAGTCGTTTTCAAGTTTCCTCAGCAGTCATCACTAATCCATTCAACATGCATTGAAATATTACGTGAGTACCCACAGTGCAACAACTCATTTTCACTATAGACTGTTGAAGAGAGATAAGAATCTTACCTTTAAATATAATTTTTTATAAGCCCTGCTTGTCCCACATTATTGTGGGAGCAGAAAAAATGTGCAAGTCTATTCAAGTGTTATCGAGTTTAGCTCAATGAGTACCTTTTTTTTTAATCTTTTTCAAGAGTCTCTTCTCACTGCCTAGCTAACATGACGATACTGTTCCGAGAAACCTTGATAAAATTATTCAAGCATCGTATTGATTTGTCTAGCTAGCAGTTCACTTGCCTGGTTGCGACTAAGGGAACCATGTAAACCTCAGTCAAGATGGTCGGTCATTTATGGAGGATGTCATCAATTACTCGCGGATGCACGAGTGGGTGTACTTTCAGCAAACGCAGTTTGGAAAAGTCCAATGTTGCTTGAGATCAAAACCATGACGTTCCAATAGACAATAATTGTTGCATTTTTTTATTTCAAAATTAAAAAATAAACATAAAAATATGCTTTTCTGATTTTTTTTCAGATTTTTTTGGAGTGCGGGAACTTTTTTTTTTACAAAATATATTTAAACTATCTGAATTAGGGTAGTACACCTGATGGGACAACCGTGACGTCATATTTTTGCGCTGTGATTGGCTATTGATGACGCCACGGTAGTCCCATCAGGTTGTACCACCCTAATTCAGATATTTTAAATATTTTTTTAAAATTAGTTCTCGCACTCCAAAAAATCTGAAAAAATTCAGAAAATCATAATTTTATGTATATTTTCTAATTATGAAATAAAAAAATGCAACCATTATTTCTATTACAATCGGATGCGTCAAATGCCTGATGTATAGATTTTATATGCATGGAAATCGTTTGAAAATATTAGGATAATAAAATTTTGAATATTTTGCAAAAACTGTCAAACCAATCAGTAAAAGACAGTCTTAAAAGAACATTAAAGATAAAAGTGTTCCAACTCAAATAAATACTTAAATATTAGCTTATATGAAGCTTAATTGCAATAATTACCACGAATCCCCTTCAGATTCTCTCCATGCTAATCTCAGCATGAACATTAAAACTAACTGCATGCATCCTTTTAGGATTAAACAGTAAAATGAAATTTACATTATTCTTTTTTTTTTTTTTTTCAAATGGGGTTATTAAGTATAAAATAAATCAAAAAATGTTATGCATCCAAAAATACTATATATTTTTTTTTATATCTCTATAACCTGCATTTTTATCAAATAACATTTTTCTATGTTTTTTTATTATATCAATTGGTGTGTATACATAAAAAAAATATTTCAATAATTCAAATGAAAAATAAATTTTCATAGCTAGATATTGTATTAAATGTCTTGACAATGATTTGCCTGCTAGTATATTGTAAAACAAACTGCGCACTGTAAGCTAAGGCCACGTTTTAAATATCGAGATAAAACTGATAAATTGTGTTTTATAAAAAAAAAATTTACCATAAAGTTTTGTACTCACGAACGAACTACGAGTCTTGAACAAAACCGCAGAAGATCAATGACTTTTTATACTGCTAAAATTATAGTCGTGTAATACATCAAACTCTAGCTCAAACTCCAGTGAATTGAATTTACAATTCTTTTTATTTTTTTTTTCTTTCTTTTCATTTTTATACGAGAGAAAAATGTTCTATATTATACGAGTTTGACAATTAGATAAAATTAAACTTTAAACCCGAGCATTTGACACAGTGAAATGCATATCCGCTCGTTGAACATTAAACTTGATATATGTTATGAGTTCAATCCTAACCACGCACTGCCGGAATTTTCACATATTTAAAGTGGTATTATAGCTAAAGAACACCCACTTGCGCATTCGAAAGGTAATTGTAGGTATCCTCCAACAAATACCAACCATCCTAACTGAAGTTTTCACGATTCCCTCAGTCAAAACTAGGCGAATATTATGGGATATATTGCTTGGCCGGGTCCACAAAGAGACGGGAAATCAAAATAATATAATACGTAATATATAATATTGTCACACAAAACTGGACTCGCAACAAGGACATTTATAATTTCAGCATGATATGTTAGAAGATTTTGTAAGCCCATTTGAGTTCGAAAATACTTTAATATCCGACAAAAATTAAAAAAGTCATAAATTATGTTCATATTGTTGTAATGGCAAACATTCGTTTGAGTTTTAACTTTTGTAGTGATTTTACTGATACGTCCATAAAACATATGTATTATAGATACCTGCATTATAAAAACTTTGTACTATTTATCTATGTTTTTATGACTTCGTAAATTTGTGGTCAGTACCCTACAAAATGTTCAGTCGAGGAAAAAAATTAAACTTTCTTGCGTATTACCTAAAAGTAATATTTTATTTGTTATCTAGTTTTAAATCCAATGTTATTATTCTTCAATATTTTTTATTGATTATGGTATGAATATAAATTAAATTATTGTTCTGTTTATACAGTGCAGTAATTGAATTTTTTTTACAGTTCAAACACAAACAAAAGATAAAAGCTATACTCAACAACTTTTTTTTTTACTGTTATTCTGTAACCTGAAGGCAATGTTCCCCCTAGAGAATTGACCTTGCCGTCTAGAAAAACTTAGAAAATTGAAGAATAAGGAAAGTTTTGGCTGTTTTATTATATCATCGTAAATAATGTAACCATATACGTAAAATTTACCTACCAACTTTCCTGCGTTTCAAAGTCTAGATTTCTAAAGGATCACAGACACACTTTTTTTCTGCTCTACTAGACACACGAGCAATTATACCTCCAATCTGTATGTGAAACACGTTTCAAACGTTTCAAAGTTAGCACAAAAAATAGCAAAAAGAAACACGTTTTTCCTCCTAGGTATCATAATGCTTTTTTTTTTCCTGTTGTATGTAAATTGCTAAAACCGACTTAAAACATGGAATAATTTTATTATAAATAAATATTATTTTAATATTTTATCACACATTTAGAATTAAAAATTAAATTAAATATTATAATTATTTTCTTTGATTACAAATTTTCTCATAAAATATATAATAAAAAAGGTATAATCTATTGCTGTTGTTGTTTTTCTATTGTTTTTTATTGTTTAGTCAAAGAACCAACATTCTTACTCGGGAGTTGCAAACTCAGATATTATTATCATCATGTTTTAGGATTTTAACTGTATTATATGTTTCCATCAATAATACAGACAATTCCTTGCTATGGATTCATTGATCATCAATGAATCCATAACAAGGACTTGTCTGTATTGGAACTAATAAACAAATCAAATCATTTAATCCAATAATACACACATATGCTAAAACATCTATATGATATTATGCTATTTACATATATTGCAATAAACTGGGAGGATGCCAGGTCTGATAAAATTACAGGAAATATTATTTTAAATTCTGCCTTGCATATAGAAAGTTATATTAAAGTGTACATTTGGCATACAAAAATTGTAACCGTGTATAAAAAAAATTGACTACCTGAAATTTATTTGAAAAGAAACTTTAAGTTTATTTAAAAAAGTATATCTGAATGATATGTAAAACATATAAGAATGATCGAAACACACATTTTCGACCAGCTATATTAATATTTACTTAATTAAGGTAGAGATAATATGGATCAGCTGGCCCAATGCTACAAAAATCCCATTCATAAAAATTATGAAAAAAAATTAAAATATTCTCCTCCATATCCCCTATCAGTAGGTAAAATATCAGGTATACAAAAACGAGCTAGTTTTCGAGTAATTGATTTTTAAAGTTCTCTAATTTAACATGGAGAAATGGAAATTCCATGTTAAATTAGTCAACTTTAAAAATTAATAACTCGAAAACTAGCTCGTTTTTGTATACCTAATATTTTACCTACTGATAGGAGATGTAGAAGAGAACATTTTAAATTTTTTTCATAATTTTTATGAATGGGAATGAATTTTTTTAGCATTGTGCCAGCTGATCCGTGTTATCTCTACCTTAACATAAAAAACTTCAAATTGCAAGTGGACAAAACTTTTGCTTGTAAGCATACATTCCATTTACACGTACAATGTAATGATATACATAACTGGAATGTTTTGTATAACATTTATAGGGTCAAATTTACACCTTAGTGCGCAATGTTTGTATTCATACATGCATTCCAGTACAGGTATATGTCTCAACATAAATAGGTAGTATTACATACTACTGAATTGCCGTGGTCTAATATAATTTACAAGTTCTGTGTTACACTACTTTGCAACAATAACTATACAGTTTACAAATGAAATAATCCTACTCAAAGTGCAAGGTTTCTCTTCTTCTTTTAAATATTTAAATATTAAAAGTTAAACATATCAATTCTCCTAGTACGTTCTTATATATAAATAAGTTTCAGATAATTATTTTAAAAATATTTAACCAGAAATTTTAATAATTTCCGGTTAGTAATTTAAATTAAAATTACCATACCTGTACAAACTTGTTTATGTTATAGCTTGGTAATAAAGTCACAGTGACAAGCATGCTGTCACTAACCAGTCATCGTAGCAGACACATTGTTACAACAACAATAATATACATGTATGTTAATATAATGTACATACCTGACATGTCCTCGTCAGACTACAATATAATTTAAACTTTATTAAAATAAAACTCAAATAACGTGTTATTATAGTACGAAAATGAACCTTTCGAGCTAATAAAAGGTTGTTGTATAAATAATAGCTAACTATTTCAAACTCACATACACCTGTATCATGTTTTAATATCATTTATTAGGGAAAGGTAAAACTAGAACATACTATTTGTCCTGAAAAACTTAAAATTAAAGTGTATAGCAATACAAAATAAATGAGACTTTATTACTTTTATTCATATATTTTTATATTATATTAATTTATTCGATGTATTTTTTTTTGTTCTTTTGCAGTTTACAATAAACAATGAAATTACTAAAGTGAAAAACTTATAAGTAAGATGCAGTTAAATGAATTTGCTTGCTGAAGTAGAAAATACAAAATTTAATAAATGCAAGTGTAATATTGATTTTTTTTTTAATAACAGGTTATTAAATTTTATTATTATTTTTTTTTCGATCTCCATCTCCTTCTTTCTATAACATTATTTGTTAAGAATATTCATATTGTTCATTAAATATAATAAAGTTTTTTTCAAATTCTTCTTAGCGCGCCTTTGCAACCAAGTATATAATACAAGAAACTAAAATACACACTCGAAGTAAAACACATTATATTAAACAAATAAAAATATAAAGTTTGTAATAATGAATAACTACATCAATAAAAGATTTGATGGAGTAATGACTTCAACTTTAATGTTAATTACTTTTTTTTATTGATTTTATTTTTTTTTAATCCTTTTTATTTGACTATAAATAACTCAAGCAGTAAAATGTACCTTTTAGCCTGTAATGATATCATGAAATATTTAACTTCATTTAGCACTAAAAATTTCCTATGATAAAATGTCACATATGTTCTATATGATTGGGCACTTTGATTTAATAATCCTATTTTCCACACACTTTACAAACGAGCCTGAAAACAAAGAGATTAAATATCATTTTATAATTCTATGCAAAGGTTCAATTGTATTTAGTTCTTGTGTTCATTCAGACAAATTTATTTAAAAAAAAAATGCTATCAATACTCTACAAAACAAATGAGAATGACGTCATATATTTTTAATTATATTGTGTAACATTATTAACTGTATTCAGCTGTAACAAAACAAAATCAATAAAAACATTTTGCCTACACGTTAACTGAAACCAACATTAAACATAGTTTGTATAGTTCGGTTTAGGTTAAAATAATAGGCCTGTATACCATAACAAAAGAGAATCACAAAATTCTGACATTTAGTTTCACTTCTTCAAAAAGACGGGTTTTGTAAAGCACTGATTAGAAATAGATACAGTAATTAATCGGTTTTATCAAATTATGAACACAATAATATTTTATTATTGTTATAAACTTGACTGTTAAAAATAATGACATTTGACATTATTTGGTTTATTTATAATATTTATGATACTATTCAAATACTTGCAAGTGTATATTTTTATTCATTAAAATAAATTTTATTCTAGAATGAAAATGCAAAATGAAATGAACACATATTAATGTAAGAACTAACACTATTTTGAAGATTTTTAGACTCTTTTGCAAACCCTCGAATTGACAGAACTCAATTCGACTAGCTGCTAGTGTTTTCATGCTGCAGACACAAGTACACTCCATTCGAATAATGAATAATACATGATAGTTTTAATTGATTTCAAAGCAGACTATGAAAGGGTCATAGATAGATACTACCATTATTATAATGTATTATTATTCAATATTGTCTCGGAAATTCTCGATTTATTGTAATTACATATTCTTTTATCATTTTTCAGTGAGTAATTTAGCATAGTTTAATTTTTGTTGAATACCGTCATTTATCAAAGTCGTATTTAGTTTTTTTCTCGTTACTCTACTATGATAATAATAACAACAAATAAATAGCATCCTTGACGCCGTTATTACCCTTTCGGGTGTGGCCAGGCCGATATTTTAGCCTTTCCAGTAAGAGTTATCTTGCGACCGAGCTGGGGCTTACCAGGCTCCCAGAACCCTTTTCTGCACTCTTCTGGGCTCCTCATATATATATATATATATATATGTGTTAGCACCCAAAGCCGAATTCGGGCAAAAGCCGAAAAAAATGCTCACATCTAGTTTTGCGCATCACGAAATTAGCCAAAGCCGAAGTGAGTTCTTTTTTCGGCTTTGGCGCATTTCATTTTGAACAAAACTAGAACTGCTCAAATCGAAATGCGCCAAAGCCGATATGAGATTTTACTTCGGCTTTGGCGCATTTCACTTTGAGCAAAATTAGTTCTGCGCATCGCGGATTGAGCAAAAGTCGAAATGATATTTTATTTCGGGTTTGGAGCAAAATTTTGAGCACATCTAGTTTTGCGCAAAATAAAGATGATTTAAATGATGAGATGATGATTTTAATTTTAATGATATTAATTTTAATTTTTTAAAAATAAAAAACGAAGACACTAAACTTATAATAAATATTAATATTGTGACCTAATATCTTTCAAGCGCTGTTTAAAAATAAATTAATTAGGGAAAAAATAATGATTTTAAAATGTAATCATTCAGTATACGTATACGTACATACCTTATAAAAAATATTGTAGAATCTGTTGTTTTTATAAAACATTCCACCATTTCTGTCACTTAATTACTATTTGATTATGTTTTTGTTAAATTAATAATTTTTTTTTTTAAGAACTGCAGCTCAAATAAAATAGACGTATACGCCACACGTTTTAAAGTATTCTTTAGATTCACTCGCTCTCAACATTAGAAATATTGTCATGCACGCACTTGTAAATTTCATAATTCTGTCTTAGAATTAGGCTATCATGCAATACAGGTTGTTATCGGTACAACGAGATAAGAAAGTAGCCTTTACCTCTGCAATAAAGTTTAACCCCATGTCATTTGATTGCCGTATATGTTTATGTACTGTGGCTGCTGCAAACTTCAAAGAAATAGAACTATGAAATTTACAAGTGCGTGCATGACAATATTTCTAATGCATGGTGAGAGCGAGTGAATCTAAAGAATACTTTAAAGGTATACAGGCCTCAAATTACAAATTAGACAGATATTAAGTGTTGCTCAAGTTTATAATCAACATTCGTATTATTTTTACCTGCGCGCGATGCGTCTGTGCGAAGTCGCGCTGTAAAGAAAGTCCTTGCTGACGTCACAACTCACAGCTGGCACCGATTAGCATTGAGTTGTGACGTCATCAAGGACTTCGTGACGTCATCAAGGACTAAATTTCTTACTTTGAACTGCGACTTCGCACGGATGCATCACACGTGGAAAAAAATGATGCGAATGTTGATTATATACTCTAAACCCACTTGGTGACTGTCTAATTTGTATTTTGAGGCCTGTATGCCTTTAAAACGTGAGGCGTATTTATGTCTATTTTATTTGAGCTGCAGTTCTTAAAAAAAAAATTATTAATTTAGCAAAAACATAATCAAATAGTAATTAAGTGACAGAAATGGTGGAATGTTTTATAGAAACAACAGATTCTACAATATTTTTTATAAGGTATGTACGTATACGTATACTGTGTATGATTACATTTTAAAGTCATTATTTTTTCCCTAATTAATTTATTTTTAAACAGCGCTTGAAAGATATTAGGTCACAATATTAATATTTATTATAAATTTAGTGTCTTCGTTTTTTATTTTTATTTTTAAAAAAATTAAAATTAATATCATTAAAATTAAAATCATCATCTCGTCATTAAAATCATCTTTATTTTGCGCAAAACTAGATGTGCTCAAAATTTTGCTCCAAACCCGAAATAAAATATCATTTCGACTTTTGCTCAAGCCGCGATGCGCAGAACTAGTTTTGCTCAAAATGAAATGCGCCAAAGCCGAAGTTAAATCTCATATCGGCTTTGGCGCATTTCGATTTGAGCAGTTCTAGTTCTGTTCAAAATGAAATGCGCCAAAGCCGAAAAAAAAAACTCACTTCGGCTTTGGCTCATTTCGTGATGCGCAAAACTAGATTTGAGCATTTTTTTCGGCTTTTGCCCGAATTCGGCTTTGGGTGCTAACATATATATATATATATATATATATATATATACATATATGTATATGTATATCAAATATTATCTTTAATAAGATAGAAAATAAAGTTTCTGTTCAAATAATATTAGATAAGCATAATAATATATAACAAACTAAATATTAAGAATATATAGCAAAAGACGCTAATGGCTGTAATAACTAATAATATTCTGAATTAAACTTGAAATGTGTTACAGATATTTAGTAGAGTTACAATTCCAGGATATTAATTGCAAAATTATTGACAAAAAGTGGCATCATATTTTCTATGTTTGTTTGCAACCTACATAATTACCATCGATGCAATGATTTTACATCGACACTAACATCTGTGATTGTCTGCTTGCCAGGTGTCTTGGATCCGCAAACGCGACCTCCACATTCTCACGGCTGGAATCTTCACGTACACGAGCGACGCGCGCTTCCAGGTGGTTCGTCCTGAGCGCTCCGAGAACTGGACCCTTCAGGTGAAGTTCCCTCAGGAGCGGGACGCCGGCATCTACGAGTGCCAGGTCAACACCGAGCCCAAACTCAGCCTCGCGTTCAGGCTCAACGTCATAGGTAAGTCACGTGCATGGTCAAGGAGGTGGAGGTGCAGACCTCGGACTGTGTCCCTAGGGGGGGGGGGGGACTTACCTAAAAGATCTGAAAATATATGGGAGGACCCTGAGAAATAATAAAACTAAGGTACTCATTCTTCTTGGGACAAAGAGTCACTACTTTTCATGCATTTCAGAAACGTAATGGGTGCGATTTACGAAGCAGTTAGTCAGGTTTCTAACCACGTTTTGCTTAACCATGTTTAACTATACCTTTTTTACATGCACTCTCGCAACGAAGTGTTTCGAAACGAGACACTTTTTGTGTCTCACCGGATGCCCCCTTATTTGAAACACATGAAAGTGTTTCGATTTTCGAAACACTTCTACGTGTTTCGATTCTTGAGACACATTTAGTGTTTCGGATTCGGAGGGATCCCTTTCGCGGAGGACTCCCGCTGTGCGCGCGGAGGAGGATTTGGTTAGTGCCGCCAATGAATATTAATAAATTCGTTTATCACTCAAAATTACACAAAATATTGCACTTTATTAGCTCCAGGTAACATGAACGTAGTAATGAAACATTATATAATACAAATATAGATAATGAAATATAAGAAATTAAATTTAATTACCTTAGGTGATCGTTAGAAAATTTGGCAGAGAGGGCACATGTAATTACTACACTGTATCAAAATGATACAAACGCTACCACTTGTGACTATTGTTAAAATGATTTACTGATATTTCACGGTAACTCTGCAATCATTACTTAAAAGTTATTGGAATTAATTAAGCTACATTTCAATGATTTTTTGACACCAACACCGTGCATGACGCTACCAGCATCCATCTTGCTAACAAACTGGCTTGCTGGGAGGTTCTCCCTTATTGGTCGAAAATTTGGAAACACATTTGGTGTTTCACCAAAGCGAGACACTTTAAGTGTTTCAAACATTTAAAGTGTTTCACAAGTGTTTCTGAAACGGGAAAATGCCAGCGAAACACTTACGATTTCGGCTTGAAACACGAAAATGTGTTTCAAGTCGCAAACGAAACACTTTAACCGTTTCAGACAAGTGTTTCAGAAACACTTCGTTGCGAGAGTGTGCTAAACCACCTAGTTAAACGTGGATAAGCTAAACGTGGTTAGAAACCTCGCTAACTACTTCGTGAATCGCGCCCAAAATATTTGCCTCCCTCCAGAACCTCTCATTGAATTCATGACAGTGTATGATAACATTATCGATTAAATCATCAGATGATAAGATTTAAGTTAATTACACTCTCGCAACGAAGTGTTTCGAAACGAGACACTTTTTGTGTCTCACCGGATGCCCCCTTATTTGAAACACATAGAAGTGTTTCGATTTTCGAAACACTTCTACGTGTTTCGATTCTTGAGACACATTTAGTGTTTCGGATTCGGAGGGATCCCTTTCGCGGAGGACTCTCGCTGCGCGCGCGGAGGAAGATTTGGTTAGTGACGCCAATGAATATTAATAAATTCGTTAATCACTCAAAATTACACAAAATATTGCACTTTATTAGCTCCAGGTAACATGAACGTAGTAATGAAACACTATAATACAAATATAGATAATGAAATATAAGAAATTAAATTTAATTACCTTAGGTGATCGTTAGAAAATTTGGCAGAGAGGGCACATGTAATTACTACACTGTATCAAAATGATACAAACGCTACCACTTGTGACTATTGTTAAAATGATTAACTGATATTTCACGGTAACTCTGCAATCATTGCTTAAAAGTTATTGGAATTAATTAAGCTACATTTCAATGATTTTTTGACACCAACACGTGCATGACGCTACCAACATCCATCTTGCTAACAAACTGGCTTGCTGGGAGGTTCTCCCTTATTGGTCGAAAATTTGGAAACACATTTGGTGTTTCACCAAAGTGAGACACTTTAAGAGTTTCAAACATTTAAAGTGTTTCACAAGTGTTTCTGAAACGGGAAAAGGCCAGCGAAACACTTACGATTTCGGCTTGAAACATGAAATGTGTTTCAAGTCGCAAACGAAACACTTTAACCGTTTCAGACAAGTGTTTCAGAAACACTTCGTTGCAAGAGTGTAGTGTAAGAATTTTATTTAATCCTTGATTAATTCAGAATGCCTTTGTCTTATTATTGAGTTATAAATATACTGATGGTAAAAATAATGACATATATATATATATATATATATATATATATATTATCCATGTATAATTATATTTGTTGATGCGTGCGTAATGAAAATATTATAGTCATTTTTTACAAGGTTTTATTTAATTAGACAAAAACCTTTGATATGTACGCTTTTTTCTTTCTTTTTTGGACTGCTACTATACACATTTTATAATAATAGTTGTAATAAAAGCAAACTTTTGCTTAATGTGTGGTGCCTTTTTTTTAACCGCTGAAAGATAATAATAATAATAATAAAATAATGATAATTAATGCTGCTGTGACAGAAAATATTTTTATCTTAATGATTATAACAAGAAAGGTATACTTCAATGCAGAATACAAATAATGGTATAATTTTTTTATCTATGTAAAATGTTTAAGTGTGCTGTATTATTACACATAATTCAAACAAGCCGTTTCTGGTAGCAATGACTTTAATTTTAAGCAGTCAGTCTCCATGTACCTTATAATTATATTCAAGTATATACGAGACAATATATACTTGGGATTATATTCTGTATAATTAAACGCACTGATGGTTGTGTTAAATGGCTCACATGAAGAGAAATTAGTCTGCTACTACAGAGACAGTCTGAATAAATATTTGGGACACTAGAAAAATTAATTGTAACGTGTGTAGAAAAAAACTGCAATGACATTAAAAAAAAAGTTCATAATTTAATTGAGAATATAAATTTGAAATTAAATAATGTAACAGACATAACTCTCTACTTATTCCGATCATATTATATATTAATGGAGTATCGAAAAAAATAAAAAAATATTATAGTGGGTGTAAAATTATGCTACTCTGATATATTTTTTTTTTTTTTTTTTTTTATTATTTTTAGAACGCGGAAATTAATTTTTAAAAAATTGTTAAAAATCCACTCTCCGGTTGCACAGTACACTCCTTAGTAAAAAAACAAAAAAAAAGAGGTCCCAAAGGGAACGTAATCGTTTAACTACATTTAAAAAATAAAATCCTGGACTCTTAAAATATCTGAAAAATTCAAAGAGAAGTAATTTTGCATACAACAAATTTTTTGATACTGAAACTCTATATTTAAATTCAGAGATCTCGAACATAACCAGATTTTCACTAATCGAGATTACTGTCATTGGGTTAGAAATGTTAGAATAAACCTTATTACCTCTATCGAATCTCAAATGAATCCCACATAATATTTCCTTATCCTTTCGAATTTATACTGTACATTACGACTCTTTCAAGAATAAAAGAAAATTTGTATTTAATAATGAAGAACTGACATTAAATTTTTTTAGGGTCTTATAGTTTGTTTGTTTTCTTAAATCAGATGTAGTTATTCTAATATTTATCAATAATTTCTGTGTAATATCACTCCACAAATGTAATTTTAGTGTTTAAAACTACTTGCTAGTCAAAGGGACATGTTGCATTTCATTGTCTATATATGAACCAAGTGTGTGAAATTTTCTCTCAGTATGGTAATTGTGCAAGAAACTGTATTATGTAATATCTGCTTACTTAACTGTAACAATTTCCAAGGCAAACACATTACTATATTATATTCAAATATCTATAATATTAAATTATCAATACTTTGAGACACTGTTGTATAATATATTAACGATTCTCTTTGAAGCTACATCAACTATACACCTCGGGAAACCACAAACGTTGCACCTGCTCTGTTTGCGAGCATGTCAAGAAGCTTCTATATGGAGATGTGGAGACTCTTCGTGTATGCATGGCTAGACTGGATGCTCTTACAATTACAATTCTGTATTTGTCTCTTAAAACTGCTGCAGTAGCAAAATTAAGCAGGGGTAAAGTTCGATCATTACATGCTGTCCTGAGGTGCACACTGAAAATAATAATAAAAAAAAACTATCATCCAGATTGCCCGGAAATAAACTAAATTGTTTCAAATAAACACTGAATGGACGATAAAACATTTTTTATAAAAATACAAGACTGACATTTTAAAAAACATGTCACATTTTTAGTATCACAAAAAGATGGTCTTACACAAGTAAAGATAAAGTTTTATGAAATATTTGTCCCAACCGGAAATCAAACTGAGTTCTTTACTTTTTTTTCTATCCTATTCTTTCTGTAGAAACTTAGAAAGAGTGACATTACGACTCTAGTAAATCACAAGTAAGTGCAAAATTACTCAAGCGATATGCGGTGTCACGAGTACCAGCAAATTGGTAAAAGCACTCCAGTAGAAAAAGTATAAGGAGGGATATGACTTCGAGCCTTGGATATGAGATATTTCGCACCAAGTTTTCTGTTTACTTATGAGGAGATAAGATGGTTATGTAAACTTTGTAAATAATTTATTATTTCTTGAAAATATCTCCATATGTCACAATTTTCTTACGTAATTTATAAAACTTGTATACATGTTAACAATGTTATATTTGACATCAACGTATAAAATATGTCTAAATTATAATAATTTTACAAATAAATCTAAAACAATATTTCATTTTTTAAATTTTGAGATACTAACTACTTATCTGCTAATACTTTAAACGTGACAAAAACTGAAGACTTAATTTGACTTATTATCATCAAACAAAGTAGATTACACGCGTAAAACTGAAATATTTTAGTTTTTTGTAACTCTCTTCCGAGATAGTAGAAAACTTAAAAGTTGAATAGTTTTACCAGCCTTAACTGAAATGTGTCTGTTGATAAGTCTGCACACCAATCAAATTAACAACCGCCTCCTTTCCTAGTAAATTCACCATTTAGTCATCCAGTCACCTTACTCCTCTCATGAATTGTCGGACACCTGAGTAGAGGGTGTATGGGCTCCGGCCTTTCGTGGTCGTCCTCTATCCCTGTCTACAAATTCTATAGAGAGTATTGCACTGACGTCATGCCCCTGACAAGAAGACAACGCTGAGGTGGGTCAAAATGTACATACTATTATAAAAACAATGTGTATAATTATTTTGTTAACTTAACGTAAAAAAATAAATCGGATTTAAATACTGTAAAAATATAGAACAATACACGATAGAACTCTTAGAAAAAATCTCGCCATCAAATAAATGTCAAAAGTATTTTATTTTGTTTATCATTGTTCCTATGTGTTCTAGTATAATCTTACCCTCCACTTTCTCCCTCCCCTCCTTCTGCAACAAGCAGGTAGCGAATAACGTTGCACCTCCCCTCCCAAATCTCACTTAAACATAAACAGCAATCAATTCTCTACTCCTTGAGAAGACAAGCTAGGCATACGGAAAAGTAGCTAAAAATGATTATTGTCAACCCCACATAAATAAACTTAAATTAAGTTCCTATAATAGCTTTCAATTTTTAGAAGCGTAATAATTTATATTATACATTAGTAATAAAATTAAAACCACAACAATTATGTTCACTCTATTTGCTTCAATATTTAACATCAATGTATCTATTTCATTCAACAATTTGATGGTCTGTCATTTTCCTAGACTTCTTCACTGCATTGTTCACTCCATTATATATTTAGATAAACATATAAGGTACTTTTTACTTCAGCTGTTTTGTATGACAACATTATTTCAATGGTTGGCCTTACCTACCTTACCTTTAAATCATCCTGACACATATATATATATATATATATATATATATATATATATATATATATATATATATATATATATATATATATATATAAATAACATATCGACGTACTGTATAATATGTGCTTGCGTGATGGACGTGTCGTTGGCTTGCTGCTGCCTACTGAGTGGGTGATGAATCGTTCCTCGGCTTACAATGCAGAAGGCTGCCAAGTGGAGCGATAAGTTCTCTCAAGAACCTACCAACAAACTTGCAAGCAGGAAAAAAGTAATAAAAGTATTGAACTTACTTTTATTGGGCTCTCTATCTGTCTGTATGGTAATAAATTTATATAATAATCAATTTTTCTATAAATATTTTAGAGAGTGAATTTATAGTTTTTGACATTCATATTTTATTTATTCATATTTTCCTAGTATATAAAATAATATTATAACAGTTGGAAGTTCATTCTAAGACTGTGTGTGATGTAGAAAAACAGGGACAAAAAGAGTTACATTTAGTATAGTTCTATATACTTTGTCTTTATTAAAATAATTTTTTCCAAAATTTTGGATGTGGTTGTTAAAAAAAAACTTAGAAATTTGCAAAGGGATTTACAGATTTTTTTTTTTTTTAATCATGCACAAAATTTCAGCATTTTTAGGCCGGAATTCTACCAATTTGGTCTATTTTTAAATGTGTTCTTTAGATCAAACTGTATTAAAATATTAATCTGTCTGGTTATATTTTATTAAGGTTGATCTGACGTCATGAATTTCCATAATTGTCCTCCAATATAATCCTTATGGTAGGGTCACGTGACGACAGACCAACCCTAACTCGGCCAGAATAACATAAATAATATTTATAAAAGAAAATGCACACCTGGTGAAAAAACAAAGATATAATGTTGATGTATATTTTTGTTATACATACAAAATGTTTAAATATCCAATAACAAGTTAAATCACATTTTACTTTAAGTTGTATTTCTTTTTGAAAGAGTGCTAATACATCTTGGCAACCCAGCAATTATTCGAGAACCTGTGTTAACAAATAAATTAAGTAGAGCACTTTGTTTTCCATGTGCACAGATAAAAATTTTATTGGTCGTTTGTTGATTCATCCTTTCCAAGAACAAATTATATAGAATCAATACTAAAATATATTATTTGTAAGTAATATTAGAATTCATTTAAAACGTTTTGGTTTTTAGAGTGTGTAAATTATTGAAGAAGTTAAAAAAATAGCTATAAATAAAAAATGAATTAATCCTGTAATATTAATATTTATAAAGCTGAACATGAGTAAACAATATTATTAATTAATATCCACTCCATAAAATTTTATTTGTGTAAAGTTTTCTGATATATATTATATATATTATTAAAATGAATTATTTTCCCTCCGTTATATTTTGCTCTTCGGAAAAAAATAAAAAATAAAACTCAACTCTTTTAAAAAAAAAAAATCTGTTCGTGTTCATGATGTGGATCATACAATATTCAGCCACGCACGAACATTTACAGACTGACATTAATATCACATTGAGTTTTTATCATTTGATGAACGATGATATGTTACCATGTTCTCTTTTGATTGCCATAGTACTACAGTCAAATTTAATTTAAATTCCCTATGGAAGTTTGAAGTTTTTGGCATTTATCTTCAGTTCTAAAACATCATATTGAAGTATACAATACTCAACAATGTTTGAAATTTCAATACATGCAGAAAGGATCGAAAACTTTAACTTCCAGATTAAATATTAAATTAAGTTGATTGTATTTGCTTGGGAGACTGCGCCACTTTATCATAAAATGTTCGATAGTTATTGACGAAATTTTTGTACGTGAGAACAACTGCTGGGATTTTCTGCCACCACGACAAAATCAAATAACATTTTATTGTTGCCAAAGGCGTTTAAATGTGTTGATGTGTAATACAGGAAGCTCTTGTTTCGTTAATCTAAATGTAAACAATGAATAATTTACGTTTATATTATATTAACCTTATTAAAACAAGCAAACTTACCGTAAAAATTTGTTTACTAGGTAATTATATATCTAATTTATTATTCCATTTTTTTATATTTAAAATATTAAAGACTCCTTACCAAAATAAACTTTAAAGCTAGCAAACTTCAGGAATTATAATTAATTAAAAATATCAAGATAGAAAATATCCTTATACATAATTCAGCCTGTATTCTATTAATAATAGATCAATTTAATTTATCTCAAAATAATGTCCTCCTAGAATTATTAATTTAATATAAATTGTGACAAATTAAGTTTCATATTTAATTATTATATGATTAATACATAATTTAATTAATATATGTAGTTAAAAACAGGTTCTCTAAACTATGAAATCAATATAGTTGAAAATATAAAATAACTTCATTTAATATACATTCGTAATAATAACTACATAAATTTAAAAAACCTGTATATGCATTTTTATACATGTTGATGTATCCAACATTTCTGATGCAACCTGATTAAATTTTAATTATTTTTTGCATTAATATTAAAATTTAAATCGAATGCACTCATACATACAGTTGCTCTATTTTGTAAAATATATTGCAAAATTCCATCAACATACATACATATACATGTTATTGACAACTGATTAGATGTAAAATGTAAGAATTTTACTATTAAAGGAGGGGAACCGCTTCAGCTTTTATATTTTTAATGTTTTATAAATAATGTCAAACTTACTTGTGCACCAAAAAAATAGTCACCACCCTCCTTCTTCTACCAGTACAGCAGTTGACATTTAAAAAGCGCGCCGAAGAAAATTGGGGCATATGACGTCAAGATCAACGATTGGTTGCGCTTGACCTATCATGGCGCTTTACGTCATAAGCCCCAATTTTCTTTGGCGCACTTTTTGAAAATCAACTGCTGAAATGGTGGAAGGAGGAGGGTGGTGACTATTTTATGGTGCACAAGTAAGTTTGACATTATTTATAAAACATTAAAAATATAAAAGCTGAAGCGGTTCCCCTCCTTTAAGTACTTTACATGAATGTAAGTGGCACATAAATATATAACATACAGATCATGAATGTCATGTTAAAACTGTTGAAACTTCCAATATCACATTGAACATATACAGGCTATCTAGTGCACACATTGCACATATCTCTCTTCTATATATATAAGCCCCAATGACATAGTTCATTGAAATACACAGATATCAGAGTGTATTGAACTATACAAAAAATTATGTTACTTAAAATTGAATATTAAATATTATTTTATTGAATATTATTATTTCAGTGATGCAAAAATTATTTTCCATAACTTAAAATAAATTAATTTGATACTTTCAATTGTTTCAAAATATTTCACTTTCGATGCAACTTCTGTGCCTTCATTTGCATATTTATTCATATATATACTGTACATTCTGTACGTTAATAAACATGCGTTGATGCCATGCGAATATACTCTATATAATATATTGTATATAGTCGTATGTACTTAACTGGTCTATGTATATGCATGATGCAAGCATAACACGCATTAGAAATGAAGAGAGATAGAGGAAGGGGATAGAAGAGAGCTTCCTGATGACTACCCTTCTGAGAAAAGCCAGTGAGTTAATTTACTTGTAGTTTAATAGCCTTACATTAATTTACATTTTAACGTAGTATTTATCTTTTCTGAAAACCCAACTTTCAAGTATCTAATATTACTCAACTTTAGCAACATATATATATATATATATATATATATATATATATATATATATATATATATATATATATATATATATATCATAGATCAATACTTAATATCTTAAGGGCAAACTTTATTTTATATCTAAGAAGTGTATTGAAGCTGTAGGTTTCACTTTACCGACATTGGTTCGCACACTTGGGTGCATTTTTCACTCCCGCTACCAGTGAGTTCTGACACCGCGGAAATGGAAGAGTTCGCATCGCAGTTGTATGCCTATACTTCGATTCATCATTTCCGTCGATTTTTTTTTTTTTTTTTTATTTTTTCACTGCAGTGCTCACACCTTGATGCTTTTCTCCTCTAGCAAGTAACCCGACACCTGCAGCTTTCGTGTGCTAGTTTTCTCGGATACTAAACAGATGTTTTTGTTGGATTGAAAAGCAAACTGCAGAATCAACTCAATACGTTTTTACGAGTAAATTTGAAGGTACCCAAATTTATTGACTGTAACATTATATTGACTAGAAATTTAATTTACATATTTGTAATCAGTTAAAACTACCTATGTGGCTTTACAAAATAATTATTATTTTTCCTATAACTGAACCCTACTGTAGGGTATATACTGGTCAGAGGTGACTGAAATTGACTTCCTGACCTAGCAATGCTTAGGGTTTCGTGTGTCCTTTCCAAACCTGGGCGTTCATTATCTAATAGCAATCCATCTTAACATTTGCCTGATTGGGACTGAGGAAACCATGGAAACGTCAGTGAGTTTCATCAATATTATAAAGTGTACATGAAAAATTTTTAATAACAAAGTGGTTATTGCATCGCGTAATTTCTATTGGATTTATGCCATCTTTTTTCCAGCGACCGCGATGACATTTTCCTAAACAAGGCCGTCGATAGTCAAATTTTGCTGTAGCAGGTTTTCTCGTTGTAAGATGTCAATTGTATTTGATGCTGACTTTGTGTTGTGCAAAAAATATATATAGATAAAATCAAACTACTACGCATTTTCGTTCTTTGTTATTTGTTTTTCCTTAGCTTACAATATTATTAAAATATTGTAAGGGGCATTCACAAAGTCTTAAGGCCACATTTAAGGCTCGATAATTTGATTTTAGACGTGTTTTTTAGACCCAAAATTTCTGGTCTTAAATTATTGAGCCTTAAATGTGGCCTTAAGGCTTTGTGAATGCCCCTTTGTATTTTTAATTTAAAATTTAATCATAATTATTAGTATATCCATGCAATACGAAAATTAACTTTAAATTGCTTTTTAATTGCCTCTTTTTTCCTACTTTCTAGGAAAATAATTTGATACGGAATTAAGAAAAAAGCATTCATAGTTGTACTTTGTTTAAACAAACTTTTGTAAAACAGTTTGTAATATGACGTAATATGTAATAACATTTAATATTAATTGAGATTTAAAAATAAAGCATTTTAAAACGTTACTTTAGAAACAAAACATGCATCCAATTAGTTCGTTCAAAGTTCAATGCTCTGTTGTTTTGCCAGCCAATGTTTGCATTAATTATCATGTCATTTCATTAATGTTGTTGACCGTTAGGAGATCGACTCATTGGCATTCTGGTTTCGTAGAAGCCTGCCCACACATCCAGACAACACACACTATTCCTGCATGTATGCCAATATTTTGTTGGGGAAAATTTTATGTATAATAATTTTCTCTTTTTTTTTTCGTAAATATTCAAAACCATGTCTAACTTTTTTTCCAGTAGTTTTCAAAAAGTTTTATTGATAAATTATTATGCAAAAATATGAAATATTCATTGCTTTAAGCTTAGTAAAGGTATGAATAATTTTCAATTCATGAAGTCGAAAAGTAAAGAAAAAAAAGTTGATTTCAAGAAAAAAAAATCATTTTATTTTGGCAACGTTTTTCTAGACTTAAAGAAAAGGACCAAGCAAAATGACTTTTCATTCTCTTTTCTTTTTTATATTCTATCTTCAGAGAAGATGTATATGCCTGCATCTATTTTAAATGTATTGGAACTAAAAATACTCAAATCTTTTGGCAATAAAATCAATCGAGCAATGGATTTATATATTTTATACTAAAAGTTACTATTTTTTATTTTACTGTTAAAATGAAGTGCACTTAGGAAATTTGACTACCTTTACAATATCAAGGATAAATCATAACTAGAAAACATTTTACACTTGCTCGTATTTTATTCAAAAATCATATTTATGTTTTCAGCATTAGTTTAACGTTAAACTTTTATTCAAATGACATAAAAAAAATCTCAAAAAGTTAGAACCTTCCTTTTAGAAATCTAAATAAATTTCCTTTCAAAATTTCAAAATGCGAAATTGACATCATGCATAATCCAATATCCAACAGCTCTTTTTCTTGGAAAATTCTTTATACTTTCAAAATTATGTTAAACATTTTTATTTGTGTTAACGTTTCTTAGAACTATCATTTTGTTAAATGTTAAAAAAAAAGTTACATATTAAAAATTTCAACTTGTTTTTCATAATTTTTAAAAAAATTAAAATATATATATATTGTAGAATGACTAGAATGTTTACAACATTTCTTTGATTTATTATCTTTTTTAAGAAAACATATAAGTAAAAGGTCGTTAATTATAATGTTAAATCTTGTTTTTAAAAAACAGTTTACTGAAAACAATAGAATATTTTGAGGTAGAATAATCAACGCCTCCGATGGGAAAGTAATCAAGTTAGCTCCCTCTATAAGTGACGCTTTTGCTGATCAATTTGGTGTGAAGAATGCCATGGATGGTGAAAGATGAGCGATTCGTAATTAAAATTCTAATTATCACGCTTCAAGAATGTATTTATACGTAAAAAAAAGTAGCCAATTTTAAAGAAGAGCGTTTAAAACACTAAATAATAAGAAAAGTAGAAGAAAAATACAGTTTGAAGGCTTTTACAAATCTTTTAGACTCTTATACATGCATGTATACATATAATATATTATATATATATTTTACCAACTTCATTATACATGCAGGAAATCATTTGCTTGTAAAATTTCTCTCTAGTAATATAAAAGCATTTTGAAAGCTCTTTTTTTTTTTTTCTTTAAGGAATTTCATCATGTAAAATAGCACTATATGTCGAGTATAAATTGAATTATATTATAAAAATATTTTATCTTATTATTTTTAAACTGTATTTTTTTTTATATTTGGTTTATGCTTCATATAATATTTTGCTTTTACAGTGTAGTCTTGTATGCTTATTATTATTTTCCTTTCTGAGGAAACAAAGTGACAATCTTATTTATTTCTCATCCATTTCATTACACTTCGATAAATCTATATAATTTAACAACTGTTAATTATTATCATATCATGTTTAATTAGTTTCTGATATTACATGGGAAATATTATAATCAATTCTAAAATTTTGACTTTAATTAATTATGCTGTCATAATGTTTAAAGCTAAGGAATTGCAAACTTTCTATTTATACTCTGCAAAAATTACATTAGTAAAATGGCTTAGATAATAAATCTGAGATTCAAAGTGTGGTTTTAGACCTTTTTATTAAGTGACTACTGGCGTTTCATTTTTCAAACTAAAGATATTATAAAATGGGGTTTTATTTTGAAATCATATGCTTCTTAATGAAATTATACTCTGAAAATAAGTTTTAGTTTTGTATACGAAATTTTAACTAATATTTCATTTAAATAAGAAGTGACATGCAAATGAAATATTTTCAGTGCTCTTTTGTAAATGTAATTTTTATAAATATTTGTAGAATAATTTATTGTTGTAAGAAAAATCATTCAGTGTCAAAGTAATTAAATCTTTTCATATACAAAATTTTTATTAAAATACAATATTCTCAATTTGCTTCTTTACAGGCTTGTGATTGTTAATTGTTGTTTTAATAAATTAGTTTGATACATTGGTTCGTTCATTAGTCAAATTTAAAAATCGCAGAACCCTTGCTTCTTTACGAATATTATGAGTTTTAAATATAATTGCTCGTTATTTAATATATAATGAAATATACTTTACATGAAGCACTGAGTGTATACCTCAAGCACCACCTGTATGAAAATTTTAATTATATGAATATGATAATTTACTTCTTTAAAATATTTTAGATATCATAATATTTAAATTATAAAATTATATAACCTAATTTGAGTTTGAATAAAATTTCACAACCACTGTATATTTTTTGTTCTTATTCTTACATCTAATTGTAATATAATATTGTAAAACTATTGATGAGAGACAAAAAAGCATTCGTGCCTTATCTCTCACCATGTAAAGACGTTTAAATAAAATAAAAAAATATATGGAACGAAATATGATAACCTGATATCTATACCTTTCAGAATAAACCACATGAAGATAAAATAATAACAACTCAATTGAAATATAAAACTACATGGAATATTATATTCCACTTTGTTGATAAAGATTTATTTTGCATGTTGTGTCTTCAAAAAAGAAGATGAATCCTCGTTTTGCAAACTCTCAGGTGTTAGATGTCCAAAGTCCAAACCTTTACTGCTACTGCGGGTCTATTTATCAGTCGAGTCCAGACACCTTCATCTGTTAAGCCTCCCACGACCCCCCCCCTCCTTTTCTTTCCCTCCCTACATACATACATGAACCTTACAACACCCGCATTATCCCACACTATGGGTTCAACAGACAACGAAATGTATCAAATCTCTTGTCAGACCAGAAAAAAAATTCGTATATGAAAAAAAAGAAAAGTAATGTAAGAAAAAATAGGTTACACGCCTATTACTACATTTGTTTTTCTTATATATATATAAAATACGATACACAGCGTGATTTTTATATAGTTTACCACGTGAGTTACCACCCTCTGGTAAAATATATAAATAATCATCAATACTTTCTTAAGTAACATAATGTTCATTTTACTATACTTTAACATTGAAATAAAGAACAATGAAAGACAATATTTTACACTAAGACAATACTGTACCCATGGCTGCTATTTTCACGCTCCAGTAGTGAGCTAACGCTACAGACAACCCATATATTTTGAAATAAGCTTGCAGGGTTTCATGGGTACTTTATCTTTTTTATACACATGCCTCTTGCTGTTGGAATTTGTAAACTTATACTCCAGAACAATGAGTTTTGTGACTCGTATAGTCTCTCCGTATTATAATCATTGTTGTATGAAGCAAGATGTAAATATTTTACAATATACAGTACATGATGTGTATGTAATCTCTAAATGTTTCGTTCTTTATATACGAAATAATAATTAGTTCCATATACATATTATTTTGTTCATTTTAAAATTATTAGTACAGCAGGAATGTTAAGTAATTAAAAATATCGTATACTCAGTCTAAATTTCTGTGTAATATTGTTCATAGTAATAAACAAATATATTTATGTAAAGAAGAAACTTTATTAGAGTTCCTAGAACATAATTATTATTAAATATTGCTTCATTATTGCAACTAAATGACCTTTCTCTGAACTCTATAAAACAAAAAACAAAATTGGAATTTACTGTAGCAAAATTAATTATGATATATTTTTTATTTCATTTTATTCACCATGAAAACTAGTGTTATTTTTAATCAGACACTTATCAAGCACTTAAGGTGTTGATTTCCTAACGCTTAAAGCGTGAAGTGCCATGTTTAATATCTTACGCTTAATTGAAGTGAAGGTTTTTCATTTTAAGCGTTAGAATTGCAGCAGTTCAAGTCCTTGGTGAAAAAATAGCAACACTTTAGCTTTAAGTTTTGAATTTCCAACGCTTGAATTAAGTTCCATTTTTTTTTTTTTTTTTTTTTTTTTTTTTTTTTTCGCAATGTACTTAAAATTACTTCTCAACAATCTCTTCATATTAAAAAATCCGTTTATATTATAATCATGATTATATTATAATCATGATCATGCATCAGTAAACACAAAGATATTCACGGTATAGAATGGTAAATCAGTTTTATAAAACCTACTCACAAATATTCCTCTCAAGTTACGAGTCTTTTTTTTTTGTTTTTTTAGTCCTTTCCTCTCTGGATTTAGTGCAGGGTCTTTCTTGGAATCTTGGAATGATGTGTGTTTTGAGATGGAGAGAGAGAGAGAGAGAGAGAGAGAGAGAGAGAGAGAGAGAGAGAGAGAGAGAGAGAGAGAGAGAGAGAGAGAGAGCAATGACAAGGAGCAATTCTGGCCAACTAGGCAACCTGCGTATCCTCTACTCACGTTTTTAAGTTGAATTTCATGAAAAATCTCCAAACAATAAACGTAATATTGCTTGCTGTGGTGAGTTCAACATCATGTCACCAAAATAACAAGAGCAACGAAAACAATATAATAATAATATAATGTAGTATGTCATAATATATGAAAGCATGAATTATATGATGGCAGCAGAAAATGTCACTTGCTTTTAGAAAAGAGATAGCTGTCACAAAACTTTGTTGCTGTTGTTGTTTTACCAAAAATATTATTATTATTAATAATATTAATATTAGTTTTGTCAGCATATGTGTTATTATACAGTATGGCTTCGTAGCTACAGCTAGCTGTCAACTCAACTTTTAATAAGAAAACAAAATTACACGTGAAGTTAAACAGGTATTCTGTCAAGAAAAAGAAAGAAAAACTTTTTTTAAGAAAAAAAAAGTTTTTGGAGTTAGTCTTGCGAATGCTAACTATACCTTAATTCTTATTCATGTAGTGTATTTTGTAAATTCTAACTTATATGTCATGAAAATATATAAAGTCAAAATGCACTCAAAGTTTTACTACATGATATAAAATGCAATCTACAAATCCCTAACATAATTATTAATTTTAAAATGCATCAGAGTCTCCCATAGCATAGTACAAAATGCATCATCAGGGATAAAACTTTAAATCAAAACTTGTAATAACAAATTATAAAACATCCACACCAAAATTTTAATTGGTTTTTGTTAAGTTTTGTGTTAACTTTAGATATTGAAACATTAATAATACAAAATGTCACCTGTATATGAAGTGTATCGTCATTTCTGATGCTGCGAGTTTGTTGAATCAAATCATGTTTTCAATTCTGTCGTATTTTCTCCACTCGCTACAGGTTTGACTTCCTTTAAATCCCCCTTTTTTTTGAACCACGCCCACATACAAAACTTTTCAATGTCAAAGTATAATAAGAAAATCATGGTTGGCAGATTCATTCCATACGATTCATTTAACTGGCAGCATGGTTTAAGTTACAATGCAATAAGCTACCACCATCTTATTATACTCAAGAGTGGTGATCACTGTTTCTCAAATCAGCACAAAGTTGATCGTACTTATTATAAAAAGAAGAACATTTTCTTTTTTTTATATATATAGAGAGTTAAACCATGAAACAATTCATGCTTCTCCAAGTCTAACTTTGCTGCTTATTCCACTCCATTTATCGTTCACTGCTAAGAATAATAATATAGAAGAAGCTTGTAGCTAATCAGTTGTCTTCTCACACCCTTTTTTTTCTATAGCTTCTTCACCCAAGAGACTGCTTTAGGCAAAAAAAAATAATAATAATAAATTTTAGCTTAAACATAAAACTATTTCGTTTACGCACTCAAAGTCTTTAATATTAATACAACCGCGTGAAAATGTTGATGAAAATGATGGTTGAAAAAGAAATGGATCTTCGTTTTTATTCTTTCCGATACTTTGTTATAAATATATATATTTTTTATATCAAAACTTTTTTCCTTTCATTCAATGAGCTTTTTTCTTTTTTTTTTATACTTTGAATTATCAATGGAAGTCTCAGCTACGAATTTTGTTTGACTTATTGGATGGATCTGTACAAAGAAAAAGTTTGCTCGTTTGTATTTCCCCCTCGGGTTTAGTCCTCATCCCCCTTTTTTTCCTCCCACTGGTGATTTGGGGACGGTTTACTGCTCTCCCGATAATTACACGCGGTAAACAACACTGTGGGTGGTGAGGGATGGACAACGACAGAGACTTCAAATTAATGTCATGGCAATAAAAATGTATACGAGCAAGCACTTGATGTTACACGCAACACTATATAAAAAAAAAGAAGGAAAATAATGTTATATGAGTACTGTCCAATATGTTGATGAGAAGTTCAACTTGATTACACAACAGTAGCATCAACAAGGGAGGAAAGAAAAACTTAATTTTAATACCATAGCTCCTCGTTGTCCCTTGTGAAGCTTCTATTTTGCTGCTTAAAATGAGCTCTATAATGCCGAGGTCACAGTATGTAAGCAGTTTTTTAATGAAGCCATTAAGGTGTCGCTTTTTATAAAATACTGTTTTCAAAGTTTTTTATTTAAAAGTTAAAAACAATTTTTGTTACAAAATGCTTTAACGCTTAAACATATTACTTGGAACAGTGATTATAATATGCAAGCCTGACTCTTTGTGCTGGAGGAATTTTATATGAAAAAATCTTCAAGACTTTTATGTATACCAAAAAAAAATAATAATGAAATGAAAGAAAAAAATAATTATAATTATATTATCATTAATTATAATGATATATTATAGTATGGGGATAAAAAGTTGTTAAGATATTGAATTTATTCTGAAAATTAAATGTGCTATATATATGTATATCAATTCAGATTAGTTCTTAATTAAAACTGTAATAAAATCTAAAATATATATTTATTCTGAAAATAATTCTATATAATAATTATAGTTATATTTAATTAAATCATTTTAAGTTTGATATATATTATATTAAGTATATTAAAGCTTAAAGTTTTAGATTCTTATTTAATTAAAATCATTTTAAAAGTTAATACAAACAAATTGAGTAAATTAATCTTAACATCAATTGATTTAGGTCCGTGCATTGACTTCTAGATCAAGTAAGAAAACTTTATCCCCATGAACATAATATACCTACTATATGAGATAAAGTTTTCGATGAGACTAACAAAGTTTTGTTTTCGTTGCTGTGTGTTTATTCATGTTTACGCGAGTTGCATATCCATTACTCGTGCGTGGATGTGTTATATATAGGAGATGAGCCTAAAGGCATAGCACCCTTCCTTTTGAGATGATCATTTTTCTTGTAGCTAAACCTCATATATCTTTGGATAAAAGAGGACTCATCTTACCTCTGTCAAACCGGCGGTGGAGCATTAGTAAATTATTACTAAAGTGAAAATGCTTTTCCAAACTCTTCCAAAAAGGAGGAAAGTGAATTTTGCCAAACTTTATATACAACTACGGTGACACTATATAGGGTGTCTCTTCTCTTTACTTCCTATAGTTGACTTAATTTAATCTTGAAACCGGAAGTAACCGGAAATGTATTTCTATTTAATTATCAAATATTTTATATATAATATATATTAATCCCTGAATTTAAATTAATAGTCAAGAATCTTGCATTTCCAATTAAAGTGAACTTCAATTTATTGTGACTGTATACGAGGTATGTTTTCATGTTAAACAACATCAACTCTGATCCCAGGGGGATAAACTTTGTAAATAGTTAGTCTTGAGTTCAGCTTCTCTTTGACGATAACGACTTGCGTATTGTATTTCAGAGTAACATGTGAAAGCAAGTTAAAATGTTGCAGTAATATGTTTTCACTTCATACACGTTTTTTTTCTTTTTTCTTTGTATATTAGATTATATAAAAATATTTAAATTATATCATATTTTTATTTTTACTATCGAAATATTAATTAATTAAATTTTATACAAAATACATTAAAAAAAACGCTCTTACAATTTTTTTTTTAATTTTTTTTAAGTTTGTATCATTTATTTACATGCAACATAAATTTTGTTTTTTATATTTTTTACATTATAAGCAACACAAAAATATACAGTTCAGCAAATGTAAGATTACCACTGGAAAGTAGTGCATTTATGGACGTCCTAGTTAATTTTTTAACTTTAAACTTTGCAGAAAAATATACCTCTCTGCAAAGTTTTAATGTTCATGTTTCAGCTAAAACACTTCTACTCCCGGGAGTAATCTTACGCTCGTTAAACTGTATAAAGTATAAAAGAAGCATGTATTTATTTAAGGCGCCATGTGATGGTGTTTGTTATTGTTATGTCACAATATATTTTTTGTCTCCCTCCTTATTGTATAGCTGTCAAATGTAACTTCAATCAAAACACCAGAAGATGTTGCTTTTGTTGTTGTTTTCAGCACTAACTAAAAGTCGCATATAAATAGGTTTTCATCGTGTATTTCCGTTAAAATTCGGAGACCAATCGGAAGCAACGTTTTAAAATATCCACCAATAATATAAAATATCTCACACGATGCAAGTTTACTTTCAATAAACTGCTGCTTTTGCTAAGGGAGAAAAACAGAACAATCTTCCCCTGCTGAGACGCTATTTTTGACGTTTCTTGGCGTCAAATCAACCCAATGTAGCAGCTTTCAGGGGACTCAAAATCTCCCGCAATGATCAAATTCTCAAATAAAGATGTGTAACTTATTTTTATTATAAGATCGTCGAGTGAAATAACATTATTATGTACTTGTTGATTTTTCAAATAAACTTCAAATTTTATTTTTTTTTTATTTTTTTTTTTATTTTTTTACTTATAAAAATAATACAAACAAATTGTCTATGTCTCTATAAAAATAATAATGTAGAATTTTCAGAATATATTATTATTATTATTTTATATGAATTATGAGAAATTTAAAAGTATAAAATTATAGTAAGACAGATGTTGTTATGAAGTACAGAGAGCGTTTCTTCCGTTAATTAAGAGCGAGAGCGAGAGTTTTTACAAAACGTTACAAAACAGTTGCAATATGTTCATATCTGATTTAGTGCATATTATATATTATGATAAAAATGCAGTCCTATATGTATAGATAAAAAACATTTGGGTCGCCGGAACTAGTCCGAATAGGAACTGATCCGAATGGGAACTAATCCGAATCGGAAGATATCCGAACAGGAACAAGCCCGAATGTTTCTCGTGAAATCTCGTGCCTCCCCCACCAGTCCTCTCCCGGCATTTTATTACACTTATAATTAGTCCGCGCTGCTAATTAAGGCACCGCGGCACTGCGGAATTAGAGCATTCGGACTTGTTCCCTTTCGGATCAGTTCCGTGTGTATCTTAGGAGAAATATTGACTAAAGGGAACAGACCCGAATAGGAACTGATCCGAATTGGAACAAGTCCGAATTTGTTTTACATATATCACGTAATCTCGCGGCATTGCGCGGACATCCCTCTATCACCCGCGTAGCGTTTTGATGCATTGTTAATTAGTACACGCTATTGATTATAGGCGCCGCGACACCGCGAAATGAGGGCATTCGGACTTGTTCCTTTTCGGATCTCTTCCGTGCGCAGTTTGAGAGTTTTGAACAGGAACTGATCCGAATCGGAACAAGTCCGAATTTAAAATTTGGATCTCTTCCTATTCGGATCAGTTCCTTTTCGGACTTATTCCGGCAAACCACAATGTTATGTACCGACAAGTGCGGATCAGATCCTACATCATGACACCTCTACTATAAGGGATAGAAGACCATACAACCGGACTGAGATACAAAGTAGTGGGAGAAACAAGATTTGCCGACATTGTCATAAAGGTGTGCGATGTTGCCAAGGTAGTGACTGGAGGAGGAGTTAAGAGTTTCTTTGTTCGCACCTGACCTATGAAATTTTGGCAGGTGGCAGAAAACATAAGTAGTTGTATTAGAATTTCAACTTCCAACTTTTAGGAATAAAGTATAGAGGGCGTCCATGTACTAATCCTGGTTATTCCGTGCTCAATTTTTGAATGCTGAATTAAATGAAACTGCATGGTTTGTGAGTGTTTTGCGGGACGAACGATAAAAAATTATATAACTATGTGTGCTAAACATTTTTTAGCATGATTATTTTTTTCTAGCTTCTTTATTAAGTATTTGCAGGGAGAATCATAAATTATTTTAAAACAATTAAAATGTAACCTTACTGCAAAACACAATGAAGGACATCAATTAGCTATTTTTTTGGAATGACAGAACAGCGTTGATGAAATTGCCTTTCAGTTTAATATTAAATTATATTCCCTCCCTTTCTTTCCGAGTGTTACGAAATATTATTTTATATTAATATAAATTATAATTATTTTTCAAGAGATTAATATTTTTTTATAAAAATGATTTTTTGCTTTGCAAACATCACAGTGAGAAGTGAGAAGCCAAATCTTGCTAAACACTAAAATAATAATTAGTAATAAATTTGAAAAAAATGTTATATATAGCATCAATATATTATATTATTAATTATAAATCCAACCTCATTAATTAAGCAGTTATAATGATTACTAATGCATTAATTTAAAAAATAAAAAAATTTGGTCAATAATACGTCCTGGACAAGGTGATTAAAAAAATATTAATTGATATAAAAAAACTAAAAAAATACACTGTATAATGTATGTATAATATGTTGGCACCAAAGCCCAAATTCGGGCAAAGCCTAAAAAAATGCGCACATCTAGGGGTGCCCCTAGCGAATTGAGCAAAGCCCGAACTATCCAAACTATATATTATTAAATTTTTACACGATTTTGTTGTACGAAAATATTTGTTTTGTGGTGTAATTGTCTGTTTTTGCATCTGATGCATTAAAGCTCCGAATTGATAACATAATATAACATGGACTGCTTAGCAATATTTTTGTTTGCCCTAAAGCCTATATTACACCATACAATTTTGCATACAAGTTTTCCTTGCAAGAAAATTTCATCTCCATACAAATAAATGGGGTTCAATTTTTCTTGTAAGAAAAAATTGTATGCAATAGTTAGAAAAATTGTATCGTGTAATAGTGGCTTAAGGTCTATTTTTTTTTTTTTTTTTTACTTTACTTTTTTTGCTTCTACTCTATAATATGTATGTTTTATTCATCATAAGATTATGCTCGTGAAAAGTTATTAACACAAACAATAGATAATAGTAAAAAAAAATCCATGAGAAAGTTCTATTTAATTTAGTCTCAAAATAATCCCTTACTTATATAATATAAAACAAGTGTCAGTATACATATTATTTTTCTAATTAGTTCTTACTTCCAGTATTTAACGCAAAGGAAGTACATAATCCATTAAGTACGAAAATTACAAATGAAAAAGGTATTCAATAAAAAATGTACAAATTTAGTAATGTGTATTGACATTTTTTATTGTAAATTTCGCACTTACGATAGATTAATTAAGTATTTTCTTTGCGAAAACCCTCCAGGGTCAGTCTGACAGCAAAAAGCCCGGGCCGCGAATGGGCCCGAAAGGTCTGCCCGTGCTGCGTGGGCGGGGGGCAAGGGGGGGGGGGAGAACCACGCCGGAGGCGAAAAAAATTGAAAAAAGGGCGTGGCTTTTTTTCTTTTTGTTATGAAAAATTGTATTATAGTATTCAGAAAGCCTCTTGGCGTTTTTCAATTAACGTCAAACTGCCAGGATGATTTTTCTACTGACATGTGCTACGATATACTGTCATTAATTTCATTCACAAAACTTTTTGGTTAAAAAAATATAAAAAAATTACTTAAAATTCAAGTTTCGATAAAAAATCATGAAATATTATTCAGAAAGCCTCTTGGCGTTTTTCAATGAACGTCAAACTGTCAGGATGATTTTCTACTGACATGTGTAACGATATAATGTCAAAAATTTAATTCACAAAGCAATTTTGTTAAAAAAGTATAAAAAAATTAATTAAAAATCAAGTTTCGACAACGAATCATAAAATATTAATATTATTCAGAAAACCTCTTGGCGTTTTTCAATTAACGTCAACTGCCACGATGATTTTCTACTGACATGTGCTACGATATATATGTAATGTTAATAATTTTATTCACAAAGGCAATTGTATTTAATATTTTTTTATAATTGTTTTAAATGAAAAGTAGTATGACGAATTTTTTGGAAGTCACGTGGTCTTACATCAATTAGTGTGAAAAGTCAATTGACATGTAATCAAATCACCTTTTTATTAATATACTTTTTTTTTTGTATTTTTGTGGATTCAACTGCTCAACTGCATTTCTGTAGCACAATAACCCACAGCAATCTCACTTTTCAGCAGAATTTGTTTAATGTATTATTTTATTTTCACAGGAAAAATTAAGCAATGCCAACTCAATTGACTTAATGCTTGAATTAGTAATTATTAATTGCTAAAAATATTTTGAATTAGCGCTCCTCCATATGGAACCGAAGTTAAAAAGATAAAGAAAAAAAATATTAAAAGTGTTCCATAGAATTGGCCATATTTATGGTTCCCCAGGAAAAAAATCCATAGTCAGAGAGAAAATATCATGGAATTTAACATGGGGCCTTAATTGCCTGACAAAACCCCTTACTCGAAGAAATTTCGTTGGTGGTACGAGACGAGCCACCAATCCACGAGTTTTCTTTTAGGAATCGAGGGGTTTGACAGTTAAGAACCCATGTTAAATGCCGCGTTTAGTCTAACTTTGGATTTGTTCACTGCAATCTCTGCATTCTGCATTAACTCCCACTTTAAGTACGGAAGGTTATTGCTAATTTTTCAAATTTCATGAGAGTGAATTGCCACATAAATTATTAAGAACACTGACAATACCCTTAATATATTTAGTACAAAATTAGGTATCTATCCGCCAGGGGCCCCGGGCCCACATATATTTGTAAGTTAATCATTAATGGTGTTAGAAAAAAAATAACACGGAAATAGTATAAAAAAATAAAATATTATGCTAATTTTTTTAAATGTCTGCATAGAAGTTAAATTATTTTCAATATTTTTATTTTTCCGTTCTTTTCTTTTCCTTTCTTTTTCTTCTTTTATATTTTTATTTTGCTAAGGCCCAAGGGGCTTGCCACAGCTGGGGCCCAGATCGCATTTGCGGCCTAGCGGCCCTGGTCAGACCAACCCTGTTGCGAAAAGTACTGTATATACATGTAAGAACAAATTCGAACACTTATACAGTGACACACAGTACTGTAATATAATATTTAAGTTTATACGGAAATGCGGTGTATCATGATACCAGACTACAGTTTATATCATGATCATGACCTCGATTTTGAGGGTTAAAAAATATGTTAAAAAAATTGACAATACATATCTCGAAGTGCGTTACCTAAATAATTATAAATTTTCATCGTCTTTGTCAATTATAATATATTATAGTACAATTCAAGTCTAACGTTAAATGTATATTATAATATATATACTATACATATATACTATACATATATACTTTATAATATATATATTAATGAATGAAAGACAATTCCTTCAGTATTTTTTTGCTGCTATAGTATAAAAAATAATAATTTGTACACAATTTAATAATAAAAAACTTAAAAAAAAATAATAATAGATCGAAGCTGAACATCATGCAAGTTTAAAGATCATGGTATTCCCTGCATTCGATCTAAAATTTTGCCTGAAATATCTCGATCTGCATTATTGCAAATGAATAATATAAATAAATCAATGATATTGACAATTTAATAAAACTAAATAAAGTCAATATTCATATAGTCATCTAGTGTTGAAAATTTTAACTACTTCAATGCGATTTTAAATACCCCTAAACTCCTCCCCCTTCCCCTTCTCTCGCAACGCTCCATGGCAACAACGCATAAAAATAGTGGTTGCCGAGCCGAGTGTGAGATGCTTTGATACCGGAATAAGTTCGAAAAGGAACTGATCTGAATAGGAACTGATCCGAATAGGAAGAGATCCGAATTTTAAATTCGGACTTGTTCCGATTCGGATCAGTTCCTGTTCATAACTTTCAATAGCAAGAGTTCCGAATTTCATATTCGGACTTGTTCCGATTCGGATCAGTTCCTGTTCATTACTTTCAATAGCAAGAGATCCGAATTTCAAATTCGGACTTGGTCCGATTCGGATCAGTTCCTGTTCATAACTTACAATAGCAAGAGATCCGAAATTCAAATTCGGACTTGTTCCGATTCGGATCAGTTCCTGTTCATAACTTTCGATAGCAAGAGTTCCGAATTTCGAATTCGGACTTGTTCCGATTCGGATCAGTTCCTGTTCATAACTTTTAATAGCAAGAGACCCGAATTTCAATTCGGACTTGTTCCGATTCGGATCAGTTCCTGTTCATAACATTCAATAGCAAGAGATCCGAATTTCAAATTCGGACTTGTTCCGATTCGGATCAGTTCCTGTTCATAACTTTCAATAGCAAGAGATCCGAATTTCAAATTCGGACTTGTTCCGATTCGGATCAGTTCCTGTTCATAACTTACAATAGCGAGAGATCCGAATTTCAAATTCGGACTTATTCCGATTCGGATCAGTTCCTGTTCATAACTTTCAATAGCAAGAGATCCGAATTTCAAAGTCGGACTTGTTCCGATTCGGATCAGTTCCTGTTCATAACTTACAATAGCAAGAGATCCGAATTTCAAGTTCGGACTTGTTCCGATTCGGATCAGTTCCTGTTCATAACTTTCAATAGCAAGAGATCCGAATTTCAAATTCGGACTTGTTCCGATTCGGATCAGTTCCTGTTCATAACTTTCAATAGCAAGAGATCCGAATTTCAAATTCGGACTTGTTCCGATTCGGATCAGTTCCTGTTCATAACTCTGAAAGCTGCACATGGAAGAGATCCTAAAAGGAACAAGTCCGAATGCCCTCATTTCGCGGTGTCACGGCGCCTATAATCAATAGCGTGTACTAATTAACAATGCATCAAAACGCTACGCGGGTGATAGAGGGATGTCTGCGCAATGCCGCGAGATTACGTGATATATGTAAAACAAATTCGGACTTGTTCCAATTCGGATCAGTTCCTATTCGGATGTCTTCTGATTCGGATCAGTTCCTATTCGGGTCTGTTCCCTTTAGTCAATATTTCTCCTAAGATACACACGGAACTGATCCGAAAGGGAACAAGTCCGAATGCTCTAATTCCGCAGTGCCGCGGTGCCTTAATTAGCAGCGCGGACTAATTATAAGTGTAATAAAATGCCGGGAAAGGACTGGTGGGAGAGGCACGAGATTTCACGAGAAACAATCGGGCTTGTTCCTGTTCGGATATCTTCCGATTCGGATTAGTTCCCATTCGGATCAGTTCCTATTCGGACTAATTCCGGGATCCCAAACATTTCTCCCGAGGCAAGTTTTCTGGATTTTGATTCTCATTAAATTTTAAAGATAACCATTTTCATGTAAGCAGCTCTGATGTAAGATAATTTGCAATGTCTATACCTTCTAATAAATAGACAAGAGACGAGTCTTCTTCTCCATTATCCGTTTTTGAGAATAGGCCGTAATTAACAAGCCATGCACCCAATTCGATGTTATAGTATTGTTCTTGTAATTAAACAAAAGACGAGTCCTGTTATATTTATACTTCTTGAGTTTTTTTTTTTTTTTTTTTTTTTTTAATTTTTCTGCAGTCAATTGGACTCAGTGCGTAAATTACTGTAAATTAGATTCGATTATGTTGAATTCTATTGTTTAACAACAAGATTATTTTACACTGAAGCATTTTTTGGCAGTATGGTGAAGTGCATTGACCTGTTCTCGACCGATCACCGAAGTCAAGTAACGCCGAGTTTAGTTAGTAGTTGGATGGGAGACCATTTTCTATAAAAATCACGCTTCTCTTACCCAGGCTTTTTCATTACTTCATTAGTATACTAATGTATACTAATTCAGTATACTGTATGAGGTACTTTACAGTACCAAATTATGTTTTAAACTGAAACACAACATATTTTACGTAAACTGTTCTTAATATATTGTTATGATATATCATTTTATATTCTTATAGCTTTATACATGGTATATATGTAGTATCTTCCTTTTATAGTACCATTAATGAAGTTATAAACTACTACTTATTTAAAATAAGTTTATAACTTTTAAAATCAGTACATTGAACTCGACATCTAAGACATACCACAATACCACACTTGCATTATACATATAATGTTATAAGAAGTTACATGATGCGACCTGCTTTATCTTTTAAGAAATTTGTCACATCTTTTTAAAATATACAACCTACTTTACTTTTATATTCATTTTCAATGCATACTTTTTTTATTATTATTATTTCATAGGAGATGACTTTATAAAAGTAGCTCGTCGAAAGAGCTTATGTCTCCTGTGATATCACCACATACTTTAGGTTTGGAAAAGAGGCAGGTACTATATATATATATATATATATATATATATATATATATTACTTGGATCTCTCTGCAAACATTGGCATTCATATTGTGGGTAAACATTTCTGTCTGCACCGACTTCATAAGACGACAGAAGGAGCTGATGGTACTTTTCACTCTTCTATTAAACTCTTCTTTGACTTCTTCTACAAATTCTTTTTATATATATATTTTCTAAAGGCAATCTGTACTAAAAGCATTTAAAAGTATTACATAACACAATGTGACATGTTTTTTCTACTTTTTATTCCATATATGTATGTATAACTTCTAACTTTTTATAAACATGTGTTTTATACCAACGTATGAGATATAATTTCATCCCTCATCCGGAATAATGAGCTATCTGTCATATCAGGTGAGTGCAATTATGAGATGTAAATCGATCACTAAAGTAGAAGCTAAATTTTTTCGCATCCCTGATTATAGCAGATATATCATTATTCCTGACAAGGGATGGTATATTAAGATTATTGCACACTCGTCGCCTCGGAAAATTTTCCTCTGTGGCCTTATTTATCACCATACCTCGTAAGATTAGACACAGGAGATGGTGATTAACATGGCTGCATTTGGGAAATTTTCCAAAACGACAAGGGTACATTCAATTTGAGGCGCAGTCCATTAAAAATATCGAGATGAGTTGAGCTCATATTATCATATATATTGAATAATAATTTATATATTATATGCAAGAAGTGGGGAAATACCTCATATATATAATGTTTTCGTCGTTAATGTACAAAATTTGTGGGTGGAGATCTGTACTTTATACAGATTTGGTCACAAAGAAAGAAAGATGTGATTAGTTTAAGAGAAAAAAATGAGTAAAAAAAAATCGAATTTAATAATTTATTAAAAGATAAAAGTACAGTACAGTATAGTATTATATACATATTAAATTTTAATAAACTTAAAGCTAAAACTTAACTGACTAAACTACTTAACTATAACTTAAGTTTTAGCTTTAAGTTTATTGAAATTTATATAATATATATTAATATACTATCTTTGTGTTCAATAAATAAATTATTATTAAAAAATAAAAAAGTGAAGAAAAAGTCGAATTTAGACTTTTGCAAGTAATAAATTAAAAATTTACGAAACACTTCTTTTTAATAAATAATTCAGAAGGTTGTGTTACATTTTACTTTTCTGAAGGTCAAGTAATTTTTTTCCCGAACGTGGTGACGAGTTTATGAAACAAAACGTTTGCATCGTCTACATTTGGTCTGGAGAGTGCGTTTTTTTACTGTTTTTGTTTTTTGTTAAGCAAAAAAAGTTTAATTAAAATTCCACCATCTTGACCGTATATTACAAGTGTTTACTTAAAGGTGTACTGAAGGGAACACTTTTTTAATATCATCTTATCAACAAAAATAAGACCGATTCACTGGTAATAACCATTTTCTTGTTGAGGCCCCCAAATTTGAATTTCAGGGACCAACGGCTAAAAAGTGAAGTTGTGACGTATCGGTCTGGCCACACGCGATGTCCAGTAGAAATTTTATGGCGAGATGAGAGCAGAAGCGGCGATACCGGATGTTGGCTGTCATTATAATAAACACAAATTTTCAACGTCTATGAGAAATCATCTTTCGTCTTTTTCATCGATTGGGATGAAATCACAATTCAATTCCCTATCTAGCGGTACAAAAATTATTTTTCTGTGATGATTAGAACAATTTATAGTAAAGTGCAATTGCATGAAAATGCATTGATGCAATTCTCAATCTCAGCTAATATGCATCGCACAAGAACGAAATTTATACTAATCGATTGGAAATTTTATCATCAGTTACGCACTATCATTAAAAATTACAAAAATTGATAATTAACAAAAGTTGAAATTTTATATTTTTATTTTATTGTCAGGAATGTAGTAATATGGGAAAAAAATTGGAGTGGCGATGGTGATGTTAGCCGTCGCCGGAGTCGCCGCGCTTCACCGGAAATCATAAATCTTACTGGTGTCAATAAAATAATAAAATAAATATAAAATTTCAACTTTTGTTAATTATCAACTTTTGTAATTTTTAATGATAGTGCGTAACTGATAATAAAATTTCCAATCGATTAGTATAAATTTCGTTCTTGTGCGATGCATATTAGCTGAGATTGAGAATTGCATCAATGCATTTTCATGCAATTGCACTTTACTATAAATTGTTCTAATCATCACAGAAAAATAATTTTTGTACCGCTAGATAGGGAATTGAATTGTGATTTCATGCCAATCGTTGAAAAAGACGAAAGATGATTTCTCATAGACGTTTAAAATTTGTGTTTATTTTAATGACAGCCAACATCCGGTATCGCCGCTTCTGCTCTCATCTCGCCATAAAATTTCTACTGGACATCGCGTGTGGCCAGACCGATACGTCACAACTTCACTTTTTAGCCGTTGGTCCCTGAAATTCAAATTTGTGGGCCTCAACAAGAAAATGATTATTACCAGTGAATCGGTCTTATTTTTGTTGATAAGATGATATTAAAAAAGTGTTCCCTTCAGTACACCTTTAAGTGCACGGCTAAATATTGCATTCTCAGCAAAAAAAGGATCAATAAGAAGAAAATACCGTATATTATATTGCAGCTTCAAATTTGTTTATTTTCACCGGCTCTGTAATGCGAATGCATATTTTTATTTACTATCATATATAATATAAATACTAGTATATTATATACCCTATATTTATATTATAAATTTGGTATAAATTATTTTGTAAAATTAAAATAAAATTTATTACAGCTAAATCTGTATATTATTTGAAATTTAATCTGTAAATTAATTGAAAAAAAAATATTGGTTTTAACATATGTGGTTACTGTCTGGTAGGACCGTGACAAAGATGCGATAAAGTATGATGATGAAGCTTCTACGGTATGTACACCATATCCAATTAACTAAACAAACACGCACGAATTCACCAGTCTACCAAATTCACATGAAACACGAAACTATAATATACACGTGTCTACCGCACCTGCCACTATATACTACTTGCTATATATACAGAGTAGTGTATAATGTAACCACATTATATATATAACAATTATTTGATATAATTCTGATTCAAATATAATGTATTTAAAATTTAATATATAAATTTTAAACAAATTTATGACCTATTTTAGTTTATAAATGATTGTGGCATAACAATTATAAATATGAAATTATAAACAATTTTTTGGTTTATTTCGAAATATTTATGACGTCATTGTCATCGTGACTTAATGCGAAGGATTTCAAGTTTGTAAAAAGCATTTTAACTTGCATGATTAACAGAGGGTGCAAAATTATACTCCTGTGCCATGATTTATTTTTTACGATGTTTTTGTGTACGTATAACCTTCATTTAAAAAAAAAAATACAGACCTTTTTTTGCTGTCACTCATTTATATAATACAAAAAGTTTAAATTTGCCTCATAAATTAATTTAACTAAACACAACAACAACAAAATCAATAAAGTTGTAGAAATTTGTTACGAAAACTAAATAATTAAAATGGATATCGTATATATTGAACGTAAGGGCATTGGGTGTAGCACCGGTAGTTGGCAACACTGACGTATCTTCACCATGTTAATTTTTGATCATTGCTCCTCGGAGTAATTTTTATGCTATAGCTAAGCTGATTGCTGTAGTATCAAGATAATTAGTAGCCCAAGTGCACAATTTGGCTAAATAAAGCCTGATTTAAAGAAAAGTATTTTTTAGTAATTTTTTAAATTTACGTGCATTTTTCTAAACTATAAAAAAAATACTTTTCTTTAAATCAGGCTTTATTTAGCCAAATTGTGCACTTGGGCTACTAATTATCTTGATACTTCAGCAATCAGCTTAGCTCTAGCATAAAAATTACTCCGAGGAGCAATGGTCAAAAATTAACATGGTGAAGATACGTCAGTGTTGCCAACTACCGGTGCTACACCCAATGCCCGTAAGGTAGACACACGTATGTTGGTTGAAATTTGGCTCACGAACCTAGATGTCACCACTACCGCAGATCGGACTCGTATGTTGTGGTGACCTCAGTAGCCACGGCTCAAACAGATCGCCCCCCACACTCCCAATGACCCCACCCAAGCCTATAGACTGCGGTCATGGCCCAGCAGCCACCGTGCGTGCCTTAACATTGAACAGAGGAGGGCCCAGTAATTTGTGGCGAACGAAAATTGTTCGCCAACACCAATGTTATCGAATATTTATGTTTGCAAAATTTTTAACCACACAAATTATATTATATATAATAAAATAATTAAAAATATGCTAGCGTGTTAATTCATGTAAAAAAAATGTATTCAATGTGGTATGATGAAGCAATAAGTTTCCCATGTATAAAATAGTTTGTAATTTTTACTATACTAATAATCTAATAATATTATTACCTGTTGTATATATAGAAAAAATATTTACCTCAAAATAATATATATACTGACGAGAAAATACATTATTTCAAATTCTATAGTATGAATGTTACTAATGCTTACTAACAAAATTTTATAAGGTGAAATTTGGCTTAAGCAATAAACCCTTCATAAACGTCATGCACATATAAATTTGATTAACAAAATAGAAGTGAAAATTTAAAAAATATCAATGTATCTTATAAACTCTATCCTGTTTTTGCTTTTTTTTTCTCTATATGAAGGTACACTGAAAAGATTAAAACGACTTACCATCTACTAATAAGGATAGTACAATTTACCCTGAATGATGAGAATGAAAATTTTCCCCTGAAAGCTACTCCAGTCTTAATCATTTACTGACACGAGACTATGGGGTATGTTTTACAGAGGCTAAGGCGCGTATCCTGGGTCCTGCTGACCTGTACGTCAAGACCGGAAGTACCATCAGCCTGTCGTGCGTCATCAGCCAGGGTCCGCACGACCTGGGCACTGTATTTTGGTACCACGGCGCTACCATTGTTGACTACGACTCACCGCGTGGCGGCGTGCGCATCGAGACAGAATGGACAGACGCCCTCACGAGTCGACTGCGCATCACGCAAGCGAAACCCTCTGACTCTGGAAACTACACGTGCATCCCGACCATCGCCGAACCCGCAAGTGTGATGGTACACGTCATTAACGGTGCGTATTTTTATTATTAAGAAATGACGACACTCAGGAGTATCGAAATGAAAAATATATTATATAAATGGATAGAGAATGCAAAGGTAATAATTCAATTTTTTTTCCAGATTTTTAAGAGACCGGAAACTACTTAAAAAAAATATTAAAAATCCACTTTTCGATGACACCAATCGGTGCTACCTTATAATAAAAGGATAGTAAAAGGGGCCGGATTAAAAAAAAAAAAAAAAATGAACTTTCAATTAATAAAAAAAAAGTTCCTGGACTCTATAGAAAATTTAAAAAAATAAATGTAACACAATTTTGTATATTCTATTCATTTATCTATTTATATAAAAAATAAATAAATAAATCGATGCTATATTTTGGGAAAGAAGGGAAAGAATCAAATATAATATTTCTTAAGGTGAATCTATAGGTTGTATATTATTACCTGTTCTATTTACACCAATAGAGGCTATCATGTTTCGCATTATGCATAGTATAATACATTATATGTTAACTTATGAAACTAAAATAAAAAATAAAAAATAGGGGATTTTGAACTCACAATATATATAGTATTATAATAGTAAAAACGCAAAACAAAAACGGAAAACTTTCTCAGTAAACTGGTTGACTCCCTCACCCATGAGTATTGAAAGCTGCTTGTTTTTAATATTTAAACTATATCTGCTAAAATTTTAGAAATTTGATCACTCTTTATATGAACAAAACAATATTGTTTATATTTCTTCAACATTTTGAGCCAGTGTGGGTATTTAAATAACCATTATTATTTATAACGTACACAAAATATAATAAAGAAACAAAAAGATTACTAAATAAAGTAAATTTTTATGAATATAGGTTTATAAACAATGATACGTACCACTATCTTTAAATTACTTTAAAACCTTCAGCAAACTAAAATTACCATTAAAATGGTCCACAAAGATAGTTCACACCCTAGATGGCCCAAGTGAACTCACAATAAATCAGGCTCTTAATACATTTGTGACAGAAACATGATGACCTTTGTCCAAATATTCATATTTTAGTTCTAAATTTAAAAAAATACATTTATTAATAAATTTTAAATGTTATTACTAATTATAATAACTCTTTTTACTGCTGTTATTCAGGTTAAAATTAAATTTAAAAATCAATATTTTAGTTATGATGTTGCAGTTTTTAAATTATTAACAACTTCACTGACTCTATATTAATTTTGCATTATATTATGTAACGTTACTTTTAATAATTAATGTAATGTATAATCATAGTACTTGAGTTTTAATTATATGTGAGAACGAACATCATTACATTAACTTTGTTTCTGTATATTCTGTTGTTCATTCTCACATATAATTAAATATTTGCAAGTGATGAGCTGCGAAATATATAAAATATTTAACAGTCTTTTCGTACCCATTGAAGCAAAAAATTCTATAAAAAAAAAGCTTTTATAAATTAATTAATATATCAGAGTTTCTACTTACTTTAAGATTTTTTTATGTTATGATAAATATATTCTGTATGTTGCTACAACACTACTTAGACTTATTAAAATGTAATGAAAATTCAAATATCAATAAATAAACCGTATCTAAACTTACATAAAAAATGTTTTAAAAAAAAGTATCGACGTTAAAAAATTGTAATTAAAATATATTAATATTTTTTTAAAAATTTTATCAATTTCTAGGAGACATAGAGTAACTGGTATTTGTTTACTCTGCTCCAATAACTATTAATATTAGAGCAATTTTCTACTTTGAAGAACTTCAATTACCTCTGTGAAGACGTGTCTTTGAACCAATGTAATTACCTTTATATACAACGTTGTAAGGTCGTGCGTTCAAGCGAGGAAACAACATGGTACTGAGAACTAGTATATTACAAATTCACTCGTGTTTCAAAGTTAATTGACTCTAACTTTTTGTATTTATATAAGAAAACATATTGATGTAAAGCAAGAAGAAGAAGAAAAGCATAGGTTTGAATAAAGTCATATAAGATGAAAGAAAAAAAAATCAGAGAGAGAGAGAGAGAGAGAGAGAGAGAGCGTTTGGAAGTCAAAAGAGTAATAAATGCTGGTAGAAAGTGAAATCTTTATTAGGGCTACACAATTGAAGTTTTATTACCCTATGTGGCTTTGGTATATATAGTAGTAGTATTACACACCCCTGTGTGTAAAATGGCAACGCACTCTCTCTCTTCAATCAATCTGTCGTATATATATAGAAGCCTTTGTCAGCAGCCTCAACAGTTCTAATCTGCTAGTCTCGACACTGTACGACACGCACACCCATAAAGTTTCCTCTACTATCTGCTTGGTTATTGCCAAGGTAGCTGCTCCTGGCATGGGCCCGAACGCAAGGGTGCCAGCTATGCAAGGAACGTGCAACTTTGATGCCCCTAACAAACGAGTGAACAAGCCGTCTTCTTAAGAACTTACGACGCTGAAAAACTTCCCTTAGCAATTTAATATCATCAGCTTAACAATAAACTTTCTACGACGATTTATAACTACAGCTTGTGTAAATTTTATATATATATAAAAAATGATGTCTCAATATTATTAATCGAAAATCTGAAACCACGTTATTAACTCAAACATAAAGCTTTAATTATTAATAGTGTTATAAAATAATTGGTCTTTATGTACTTATGATATTAATCTAAAAAGCTAATTAATAATTTATTAATGAGTATTAATATTAATAAAACTCTGATTAATGATTATAAATTATAACAACTATAATTCTAGAAATTATTGCTTCATGAATAGATAAATTTATCTATATATGTTGGAAATAGAGAGAGTGCAGTTTCCAGGAGTAAGATAATTACTTCCTTCTTGTCCTAATTCCTCTTACCTTAGATTTAACACGTCAAATAAAATTCACATGCAGTATATAAACTCTATATGAAACACACAATAAAAGGATTCTTACAATATGATTTACGTGCTTTCTGCAAATAAATCTAATATAGTAAATCATTTTAGAAAATGAAATATGTTAGTGATCTAAACTTAATTAAGCCACATTCACGTAATTAAATTTTACTCTAATAGCAAAGGTAAACATAATTTGAAATATATTATTAATATTCTTCTAGGTTCAATGTATTTTCCATGATGCACATAGAGTCGTTTAATTATATAAAAGAGATAAAACGTGTTCTTTAGAGCAGAAATATAATTCCATAAAACTAATAACTTTTACCCAAACTTGCATGCAAGTTATACCAATTAAGGTAAATCTAATTAATCGTTAATTAATAAAAACAATTTTCTGAAAGCCCTGCAAATATACTGCACGCATTCAACTGGAAAGAAAGCTAAAAATAAAATATTACATGAAATTAAGTTCGTTATAAATTTGCAACAATTTCACTACACTTAATCAAGTTTATACCTACAATATTACGTCAGACATAAGTGTATTATATGAAAACACGTTGTGCTATTTAATAATTGCATGGTTTCTCATTTAAAAGTTAGAAAATCTTGATAAAATTGTGAGCGTGTGGTGAAGGCAAAACGTGTAGATGGTTAGGGTGAGAAAAAGAGGAGGATAAGCCGAGCAGATTGTCGGACGGATTGAGGCAAGCTGGTGGTCTTGTACGTACGTTGTACAGAGTTAGCAGAGCGGACATGTAATTGATTCGGTGTAGCAGAGTCTGGCGTCCGGCAGCGTGCAAAGTGGCGGAAAATTGCATCGCACCACCGCTCTCCCTCCCTCCCTCTCTATTTCTATTTCTCACCTTTACTTTCCTCTCAACTGAAACTTCCTTTTGAATTTCTATTCTCATTTGTCTCTAACAATCTCTCATCAAATTGACAAACAATAATTACCAAAATAAGAAAAAAAAATTAAATTTGTAATTTCCTCTTTACCTTTAACATTTCCAACAAAAAGGTTTTTATTAACAGAACAACTTATCAAATTTAATTTTAAAACCATCAGTTGGTTGTTTAACTTTTTCATTAAAGGTGAACTGAAGGGATTGCTTTTTTTCCCCTTTAGGGAACCTTAAATTACCTTTCCCATCCATCTGCACTAATTTTTTCATGGCTGATACTTATTGTGCTGCTGTAGGACAATTAGTGAAAAAGTGAAGTTGTGACGTATTAGCGACGGTTGGTTGACTTAAAACTCGCCGCCGTGAAAAAACACACGAGCGCCCGCGAGCGCCCGCGGAAACTGCCGAGGGAGCGGCGATCGGCTCGCGATCGCCACTCTCTCGGCAGTTTCCGCGGTCGCTCGTGTGTTTTTTCACGGCGGCGAGTTTTAAGTCAACCAACCGTCGCTAATACGTCACAACTTCACTTTTTCACTAATTGTCCTACAGCAGCACAATAAGTATCTGCCATGAAAAAATTAGTGCAGATGGATGGGATAGGTAATATAAGGTTCCCTAATGGAAAAAAAAAGCAATCCCTTCAGTTCACCTTTAATAATTTTCTACGATAATAAGCTTTCTACATTTTAAGATTAAATTTAAATAAGCTTATTGAAATTTTAAAATGAAATTTTTTTGTAAATATGTTTTAAAAAATTTAGCATTGTGAAACGTTATAGAAATACAATATTTAATTAAAGCAAAAAAAGAAAAAAACTACAAAGATGCCAACAATTATAAAAAAATAATTAAGGGGCTCTGTTGCTATTCTCATTATTATTAAAAAATAATCACGTACTCCAGTCTCATTACTCCTCTCATCCTAAGGATTGTCGGAAATCCTAAATAGAATTCTACATTCTAAGATGTATTGGCTGGGGCTTTTCTTGACCACCCCCCGTCTCTGCTCTGTCTACAGGTTCCACTCGTGTAGCGCTGACATCATGCTCCTTTAAGTAGACTGCGCTGTTGGTGGGACAAAATGCACGGACTAGCTCATGCTAATTATTATTAATTATTTTTCTGTACTTTTTATACATCATATCTCTAGGTTTAAGACTTGTAAAAATAAGGATCAGTACATGACAGATTTTATACACACAAAAAATAAACCACAAAAGAATAATTCAAGCCTTTTATTTTCAACTTTATATAATATGGTTCGTATAACACCCTTAATTAAGCATCCCTCCAGGTCCCTCCCTTCAAAACTTTCACCAAAAAGGCAGTAAACTCCTCTATGTTATAGAGAATGGTTAGACGTACAGAAAAGTCACACAAATGCGGAGAGGCCTTGGGAGAACAATTTTACAAAATTGATCTGGAAAAAAATAATAATATAATGCTTCTTATATGTAGCAATACAAATTCTATAATATTTATATATACAGTATTATCAAATATGAGAACCAAATGTAACCAAGTTACTGCTATGATACCTGGAAACTTAGGTATACACTTTCTTGATAGTCTTATTAGTCTATCCAAATTCTGAAAGCACTCCTTTGAGATATATTCTATTTTCTTACCAATGAAATCTCCCTATTTCTCTTGAGATCCTGTATACATATAATATATATTTGTGTATTTTCTGTAAATCTTGTTAGTATATACAAAAACCTTTATATTACATAAAGGCAGGTGAAGATATATACTAGAATTCTCAATGAGAGTTGAAATTGTCTACCGTACCGTACTTAGATTAATTGCAAAGATTTAATTAATCTCTAACAACTTGCAAGAGTTAAATACATGTTATAAAATGATGATAACATGTTTTAACTCTTAAATAAAGATAAAATAAATAATAAATATTTATAATATTAAGTTTTAACTTATAATTGGATTATAAATTAAAGCATTAATTGAAATATTAATTAAAGTCATATTCAAACTTAAAATTGTTGTAATATAATTATTAATTTGATAATTTTAGCTTAAAATATATACTTCTCTGCTGGAATTGATATTATACACATAATATTAACATTTAAAATCAATGAAATTTGCATCATAATTAAATTTGATTGCTGCATACAAATTGAAAAAATAATATATAATATATGTTTTTAATCAAAACAGCTTAATAGGGAGTTTGGGGAAAATAAAACTCCCAGTTCAAGTATTAAAAAATTTTGTTATGATATTTACCAGAATTCAAATGTGAACAAAATTAGCTGCTACATTATATTTCAATCCTTTATAATATGTAAAAGTACTTTGGAACAATTAAATTTGACTTTAATCATTATGATTTTTAAGATGGTGGAATAATTAAAAGTATTAAAACAAATAATGTTCTTTATGCCTCTGTAGCAATTTCATTAACTATTAATTGTTCGAGCTATCCAGTGATTTGTTGAAAAAAATATTTTTGCCGTATCTAATGTTATAATACGCTTTAGCTGCTTGTATTGTCCTTGATCCACAACAAAATTTAAAAATTTTAAAAAGTGCTAAATGATAACATAATCATATTGAACATGATTCATGAAGAAAATTATCTATAACCACTAACCATGCAGGTTTACCATGAGTTACACTGTAGTTAGTGAGAAACGTGGATAACTTTCTGGTTAACTCTTTCGTAAGTCGTCTTCATTACATGTTAATGAAATTTAATATTCAAAAGCTTTTAAAAACCTTTATTTATTTATTTATTTATTTTTTTTCGTACTGTTTAAATTTGGAACAATTATCCATTTTAGACGTAAAAAATAAATTTATTGACTATGGATGTTCTGATGGTGAGGCCGAGAGCTATCCCGAATTGGGATACAATATCCCAAGTATTGGGGACTAACGGAGTGTGTTTGTTTCAGGCGAGCATCCGGCTGCGATGCAACACGGCAACAAGAATGTCTCGGCTCACACCTTCCCCACACACCTCGCTCTACACGTCCTCCTCCCCCTCCTCAACATTGTACATAGTTTTACAGTTTTCTTAATAAAATGGTTAAGATGAGAGTGAACATTTTACATTCGCTAATTATTGAATTTTTTATTTCATTCCCATACCTTTAATACATTAAAAGGGTCGCACACTGCTTTCGTATCGTATCGTATGACTTCCTTCGTATATGATAAAAATTTAGAATCGGTTCCAAATTATGAGAAACGTACGATGTCATGCGATGCGATACGAAGCTGTGTGCGCGAGGTACATCTGATCGCATAGGTTCTTATTTTTTATCATAAAGGCGGATTCAGATGGCGACAACGGCGATGCGACGCGATTTTGACATAAAAGCTGTGAAATCCTATGCGGTGGCGAATTCGCCGGTAATCGCGTTAATTACGATGCTCTTTCTTTTAATCGCCAAATATGGCCGCCAATGGATGTTACAGCAAGTGCGCATTATTCGCTTCGCGTCGCAGGCTTGAAATCGCCATGTGAATCCGCCTTAAGGCGGATTCAGATGGCGACAACGGCGATGCAACGCGATTTTGACGTAAAAGCTGTTAAATCCTATGCGGCGGCGGATTCGCTGGGAATCGCGTTAATTACGATGCTCTTTTTCTTTTAATCGCCAAATATGGCCGCCAATGGATGTTACAGCAAGTGCGCATTATTCGCGTCGCGTCGCATGATAAAAATCGTCATGTGAATCCGCCTTTACGCTGCGATTCTGTGTGAGACAGACCTAAAAGTAGCCTTTAGAATAAAACTCACACGTCATTCACTTTTTATTTTCACTAAAAGTCAGTTTCTTATATTGTTTTCATATACATAAACTTTTACGTGAATTGATTTTGACTGTTTTGATCTGAAGGTCATAAAGTACAAATACATAATTTATACATTATATTTATATTTTTTATTATGGTATTCAATAATTTGAACGTGTTACGTATACTACTTTGAAATAAATATAATTTTGTGAGGTCGACCTTAATTATTAAAGTTATATTTTATGACATAAATAAAGTTTATGTCAGTAAAGTTCAAAATGTAGTTTTTTTTTTAAATGAGGTTGAATTTTAATAACATTATAAGCTTTATGGATATAACTGAAATTTGAGTTATTAAGAAAAAGCAACCCAATAATCAATTAATAGACTAATGATACTCACAAATTCGATTAATCCGATGGGGGCATACATGACCAAAATGTGACAATTGCCCCAAAATACCAACCATCGATTAATTAAATTCTTTCTGACAAAATTGTGTACGATTCAAACCTCATATTTTAATATTACACATTCTTAATTAATTGCAGTTTATAACCCGTGGCAAATTTCCTTATCAAACACAACTTGAAAGTTAAAAAAAATATTTTTTAGAAGACTCCGCTATAATTAAAAACAAAATGCTAGTTCAAAATTAAAACTTACTTTCATATAGTAAATATAATACTCGTAAGTAAAACTGTTTTACATTTCTTAATAATATCTAGTTAATGTCAAAAATGAAATGGTATTATAAGAATGATACAGTTTGTCACTGTCACTGTTTACTTTAATTAGAATGTGTCATATTATATATAATTAAATCTTAAGTTAGGTCTTCTCCTCCAGATTTTAATCGAACAGCTTTCTTGAAATTTGTATATCATTTCATACACAACTTTCTTGAAATTTTATTGTATATTTTGCATAGAGGAACCTCTATTTATATGTATATTGTCAAATTTTTTCCAGTCATTTTTGACCCTCTACCACCATTAATACCGAAGGAAAAGATGTTGTGACATCATGGTCATGCAATATTTAACATGTAAGGATAGGGAAGGACATTGCATGACAAACAAATAAGATGTCTAAGATGTCGCAGTGTTTTGCAGCATGAATTTAAGAATGTTAGAAAGTTTAAAAAAATACAAAAAACAATACAAAAGATAAGTAAAAAATAAGTACAAATATGCAATAAAAAAGTTCATGGTTGTCCATTATGTTCTCTTTAAATTTTTTTATTTTATTACAATGTTAGCTTACTACAGCATATTCTGCTATTGGTGTAAGCATTCAAACTTAACAACAGTTGGGAGGATTGATAGGAAAGGAGGCGGCTGTGGCCTTGTGTTAGGAACTACCCCGGCATTTGCCTGGGAGTGACGATGGGAAACCACAGAAAAATATCATGAAAGCAGACGGTACCAAAGGAAACTACCTTCAGCACCTCCCGAATACAGGTAATATAGTGGAAGAATATAATGCCATCTTTCGAGAACTTACCAGAACACGCTGCCATACCTCAGCTCGAAGTGACGAAAAGTCACCTGAGCCAAGGCAGGAAGCGATCCTGGGTCTCCCGAGCGATAGGCAGAGATCCAACCACTACGCTACGCTGTTCAATAATAATAATAATTGTTTATTTGGGTAAAAAATACATAATTTGGATAGAAAAAACAGAGGAAAAATAAACAATAATTCACACAACCCAATTGGTGAATGTAAAAGGCGAAAAACCTATACACAAAAAGCATACCTTCACCCAAATATTAATGGATATAGTCATTATTACTATGCTATTGTTGAAACACAGCTTCAATTCATACTTAATTGGATTACTGCAGCTTCAAAGTTTTCAAAGGTATTGTGTCAGTAAGTTTACTTTCAAAATGTAAAGATAACAAACGTAATTCGTGCCTCTTTTTTTTTAAACTTTTCCACTGAATAGGTTATTCAATTTTACAGTGTTATTTGATAAGCTTCTCATGATTTAATTATTTTTTTATAGTAATAAATTTTTCATAGGAGTTGTAAAGTAACAAAAAGTTATTTCGTTGTTTTTTTATATTATACATTCACATAAAAAAGTTTTACTTGTATAAGCCCAACTAAAAAAATAAAATAAATAAATTTAAAACTGTTTTAGAAGTGAATTCATTATTATAAAGCAAACGTGTTTAAAGAGAAAATTTAGGTAGATATATGTGATTATAATTATATCTGAAATACTTTTAATATTAATATATATTTCAAGAATTGCTATAAGATATTTAGGTCATTATGAAATGTATTCAGGCGATATTAAGAAGGTGGGTTCTCTTAATTACAACAAATTGTCGAGGGTGCTGAGAGGTGGTGCTCGAGGCCTTCTGGGCGTGAACCACCGAGGAGGAGTTACAAAGGAGAACAACTCGTACTGAAGCCTCTTCGCACCTGCCGCGAGCTACCTGTAACACAAACTTTGTCACCATCCATCTCTCCTTTTAATTCTTTTAATTAAATTTTATATTTCATTATTTTTAATTGAATCTCATATTATATTAACAATGTATCTATAAATAATTTTAATTTGTAGGCGGTATACATGATTATTAATGCTAATTGGAATTACAATAACTTGCTTGTTATAATTTATAATTATTCTCTCATCGATGTTTATTGCTACCTTTTTTTATATAATAACAGTAATATATAATGTATATCGCTATGCATGTTGTTCATTGTACTTATTCATAATATTTTTGTACACAGTAAAAAAATGGTTATTAACCTTGCTTTCAGTGCTCTACAGTACAGATCATGCAAGCTAATAATTATTTATTATAATTATGCAAGTATACAAAAATATATGCTTAGATTGTTATTAAAATAAACAAACTTATAATACTTATTATAGTAGTGCAATAAATTTGAATGGTGTTACCTTAAATAACTCTCTCTTGGTCTTAGCTTAAAAATTTTAGTATGAAAATTTATTTAAACATCATTCAAGTATGGTCTACTTTAAGATATATTAACTGAAATTCCTATATTTATGTAAGGAATACTTTTATTTATGTATAGTTATCATTTGTCATTTGCATAAAAAAAAATTGCGATTTTGATATTCTGTATATTATAAATTACTTCAGATATAAACATTATCCCTAACGATTTAATCTTAATAGCAATATCAACATATTTTTTCTCTGTGCACATTTACATTTGAAAATGATTCTAAAAATGTCAATTTAATTAGCAAAACTGTAACAAAACATATTAATTAAATTATTTAATTGGCTATATTATGTGGATGACAGTAATTCATATATTATGCAAATCACTTTGTAATTTATTAATTATTTGGATATTTGCTAAACGATAATTTGTGTGCACTAGATGAACACTTGATCGTTAATATTTTAAATGTATTCTGTCAAATCCAATCAATTAATTTCAACAACACTTGTCATTTGTGTACTCTTCAACCATTTTTAAATTATTTTCTATACACATTTTGCAATAAAATTAGTCATTACAGCAAATAGCATAAAAATTTTAATGAAGATAAAGATATAATATTTTCATTTGACTAGTATAATCAATTTTTACGTGTTCTAATTATTTACCTTTATTTTTATCGGTAAATCAGTTGGAAATTGACTCCGTGACGTCACCAAGTATATAAATCTTTGTTAGTTAGATGGTTCTTCAATCTGCATACCTAACTGTACAGTGTATGGAAAACAGTGCTATATATAATATGTAGTTCGTAATTACTATATATATTGTAATACACTCCATTACATCATAATTTATTTCATAGGAAATACCACAAATATTTTAAGTCTTTGATATCTCTTAATTGCTATGAAATAACGTGTGCAATTTACTTAATTACTTACTTGAACGACATAAATATATATAAATAAATCTTACCTAACAAAATTGAGGATTTAGTTCTTGTTAGTAATATCATACGAGTACAATATTGATGTTATAAAAAAACTATGTACCATACTCCTTATAATACTCTATATAAGCTTAATTAGCTTAGGTATATAAGTCTACTGTAGAGGCGATGTACTGTACTGACAATGAGTATAATTTTCATCCAGAATTTCATTAAATAATTTATCTCTGTACTTTATTATACTTTATATTAATATTTTAATATTAGTGGAATCGAGGATAAATTTCCAATATTTAATTAAACTTTGATGAATCCTCTAATACTTAAGTAATCAGTGACCTGTTTCTTATAATATTTAATCAAGTGCACATAATTTAAGACACATTTTCAAGGGATAAAAATGAGTAAAAATACATCAATATTTATTTTATTTTTTATTACAAACAACTGGTTGTACAAGACAACATGGTTCACGTCAACACATATTTCAATAAACAAAAATAACATACACAAAAAAACATAATATACTAAAACAAATCACTTAATACCATCATAGAGTTAAATAAAAACAAAACACAAAAATAATTGCATATAATAATAAGACAACTATAAATTTATATTTAAGACAATTTCAGACATTTTATTACTTAAAAATTCTTTGACAGAGTAAAATTCTTTGTCTATTAATACATTCTTAAGTCTTTTCTTAAACAATAAAGTGTCATCTATACTTCTCAAACAGTTTGGTAAAAAATCATACAATTTTGCCGTTTGATAAAATGAACTTTTTTCAAGCAAACTTGACTTATGTTCCTCCACACATACTTTATCACATACTTTATCACACATACTTTATCAAATCAATTACATTATTTTTCATTAAGTTTGAGAGAGATAAATTAAATATTTTACATTTAGCTTCTACGAAATCATCAAAGGAATGAAAAATATGAGAGAAAGTTTTTTAATTTACAAATTATTACAATGGGAATTATTTTTATGCATAATTATTTAACATAATTATATCCATTTATAATTATATATGTTTACATGTTAGTATCCGGAAACGGATTCGCTTTAAAAGTGAAATATTTTATTTTTTATGCCAAAATTTCAAGAAGCGAAATTTGCGTTCAAAGCATCGCATTTTTGTTCTCAACGCTGTATAGGCACCCCAGCAAAATTTACAACCAGTTGGGATCAAAATAATTTGATCTCAACACATTCGGAACATATGAAAATCATTACAACGTGTTGTGGACAATGTGAAAAGCATCCAACGCATTCGGAAGAAAAAGTGTCCGATTGTCTATTAACATTACAAACATCAATACATGAAATACTATACCCATATCATATATAGCATGCGATTACTTAAATATTGAAATACAATCAGTGTAATAAGACAGAAGTTAGGTTGAGAGTAAAATAAATTATAAATAATAATAATACAATATACTTTTCAAAATTTCATTATGCTGATGATTTTCTAATTTTATCACGATCAAGCTGAAAACGTCATATGCAGCCATGTAATTCGACTTGGGAAGTTCGACTATGAAGGAATTTTCAAGAACCAACAGCCAATAAAAATCCCGGATTTTACAACCTTATACTTCAATACATCAAAAACTCCAAAAAACGAAATTGGAATAAACGAAAAAACAACATTTTCCAAGGGGCAAATTTGTTCGTTGGTAGGTATCTACAAACTTTTTGGTAATTTATCAATAAAATAACTACACCTACAATCGGACAAAAGAGCCTGTCATTAAGACATAAAATATAACGTTTGAACACTTTGAACGTACTGTACAGTACATACAGTACGTACCTTTGAGGCAAACAAGTGGGAGGAGCCTGCCCACCCCCTAGCTCAAGAACTGCAGCAATCGCTGAGATATTCAGTATGACCTTAGCTTGAGTTAGGATGAGTCTGGGACGAGTTGCAAGGAATTTAGTAAGAGAGACTGTAACTTTGATGTCAAAGATACATATAATATAACAAATATGATTTTTAAATCAAATATGAGATAATTATTTGCTCTTTATGAAATATAATGAAATAATAAAAATGAAATATAGCACAAAACTTCTGCTCCAGAACAAACATAAATAAAAGTAGGTTACCTGCAACTATTTAGTCTTCAATATGCATATCAAAAAGAACTGTTTATCTGGCAAATGGTACACCACGACGTAACTCAAGTACAGTGATGTATACAATGTTAAATCACTCTACTGAGAATCATCACATATTTTTTACATTAAACATCAGCAACAACTCATAATTACGATTTCTACTGTATTACACCCCAAATATTAACTTTGTATGGCAAATTAGCTGGGAAAATATGTCACATCAAAATTAATTTATCTTCTCTGTTAATAACTCACATAGAACTTGATAGACTTTTCAAATTAAACCATTATACCTCGTCTGCTGAACTCTCAACAAAATTAAATTCATTATTCAAGGGAAAATGAATGGGTCACTTTATAAAGTATTGACTGTTTTGCACAGGTGTAGCAAATTATGAAAGGTGCAGTAGAAATTTCTGCTCTATATAATAATTGTAAATAAAGTCAGAGGTATAAATTGAAAAATAAAATAATTATAAATAAAAACATGTTGGAAGAAGGAAAAAAAGAGACAAAGAGTCACCTGGTTTATTAGTTCATGCATATAGTAATTAAAATCCTTTTTTTTTTTTTTTTCATTTCCTCGTAAAAGTATATTTTATGAAGATTAAAACATTACGCCTCCTCGTCTCAGCTGATGGATGCTAATAACAAAAATTTTCATCTCTTTTCATTATTTTTTTACAACATGAGAAAAAAAAATTATAATATAACACACATTTGCTTTTAATTTTAATAATGTTAATAAGCAAATTTAATGTAGTTAAATAATATTGTAAATAAATATATGACAAGCTCTTTTTAAAATAAACAACAATATATAATTTAACAAATATTTAATGTACATTAAAATGATACATAGGTAGCTTAAATTTTATATCACTATTGTTTAATTGTTACACAGGTATATAAAACCGTGCTCAGATATAAGTCCATAGCAGTTCATTAGTACGAATGTAAAGTTGGTAGCATGTTTGCAAAAGTAGCAAAAGCGACGGCAGTGCAGCGAGAGAGGGGAGAGGATTATGCAAAGCCCAATAAATTGCTCAGGTAAAGTATATAAATCAATGTGGGGATAGAATATAACTTGAGATAGGGTTAAGCTTTAGCTTACAGGTATACTCTATACTTTGGGTTATAAGCTCTTTTATACATGTAAGCTATATTTTATGTGATTTCTCTTTTATATAATTATATACACACCATCAAGTTCCAAATGTGTGTAAAATATTTTATAACACACTAAAATGCGTTAATATTTTAATTTATATTGATAGTTATTAAATTAATTTGTTATTTCTATAGTATTAATTATGCATATATAATATATATAATTATTGAAAAATAATTATTTTCTAATTTTCCGAATATATATTTTTTTTAGACCGTGCTAATATATAATATATATTATTATTTATTATTTATAATGTTTCGTATTCATTAGGGATATAATAAATAAAACATAAAAAATACATAATTTTTCAACGTATTCAAATATCGTAAAAATTATTTGCAAATACATTATAAATCATATATAATTATAAATATTCTTTTATTTCCAGAGTTCAATCATTTTGCAATGAACTGTACAGTAAATTCGAGCTTGACATTTTCCATCAATCTTCGCAAGAAATTGCAAGGATGTGTAAATAACTCAAATGCATGTTTAATTATGTAATATAAATATAATGTATTATATGTTACCAAGATTTTAGTTATATAATAATTTTTGTACGTGTGTATTTTAATGAAGAATTTGTATGAACTATTGTATTCTTTATAATCGGATTATCTAACCTGTAGTCTGTTTTCTGAATAAATATAACAAATAAATAAATAAATATTAAAAGTTAAAAATAAATTGGTCGTGATTGGCAGCTTTTGAACTGTTCAAACCTCGAGGCAGTATTATAATTAAAAATAAAACTGTGCACACTTAAGCTCAAATTCATTCATAAATACGTAATATTATTTTCTTTACTTCAATTTTCTTTTTCGTATTTTTAACTAGCTGCAGAGGTTTAGCGCTAAAGTAACGTCAATGGCATATAAACAAAACTCTCGACAAATTTAATTTTACCCAGATTTGTGTTGCTTTTAAATTGCTTTTTAAGTCACCCCTGAGAGATAAAAAAATAGAAGTAAAACATTGCTTTAAAAACACTTAACTGTGACCTAGACTTGAATAAACTTTCTCAAAAAACATAAAACTTTGCCTGCAGGAGCTATGTATTTAAATTGGCTCTTCAAAGTTTTTGACGGCTCTCGCAAAGTCTGCACAGCGACCCTCAGAGGTTCATGCTCAGCTGCTTAATAAATTACAAAATCGAATGTCTGTGTGATTTATTTTACTGCGGGACGTGCATGTCTATATAAATACTTTGACTTGATTGAATGATCTATGTTTGACTCCAAGTCTTAGTTACGTTATCAATGTTATCATATCCTTACATAATGAGAGTTTGAGTAATAATTTCTGACATAATTGATGAAAAAACTTTATCATTTCTCTTAATTTTCACTGTTTTTAAAAGTGTTCGTGATACAAATTATATAATTAAAAAAGAAATTGGTAAAATTAATTAAGCCATAAATTTAAAAAAATTAAAATTCATTAGGTGCATGCAAGATTGATGTTTGAGAGCCTTAAAATTCTGTCTTATGTAACATATTGAAAATATGACAGTATAGGGACAGCTATACGAAAATGAAAAGATCAAAATTCGTGCAATATATCAGTGGCCTTTACCAATTTCACTTTCGTCTTAAAATATTTTAACATAGCATAATATGATATATTATACACATATATATAATATTAAGATTAGAAATACTAGAAGTTAAAGTTAGAAGACCTAGCTATCTAGCTATGACCATGCAGCTTCTTAACTTGATGCAAATAATCAAACCACCCCCATAAAGAATGCGTGATAGTAACGTTGAAAAATGTATAATTGTAATCAGGGAAATGTATGGAATTAATTAAGCGCCAGCGGGTGATCAGGATCGAGTACGTAATATTAATATATATATATATATATATATATATATATATATATATATATATATATATATATATATATATATATATATATATATATATATATATATATATATATATATATATATATATATATATATATATATATATCAACTCAAAACTCAAATTACCACTTATAACAGTTATAACAATGGGTCTTGTCATTGCAAGTGGTAATTTTCCATCTTGTAATTAAAGTAGAGTGAGCGATTTCATTTTTTTGAATATTTGATTTTCTAAAAATAGTTTGACTCGCCCTCTATTGAGAAATGAAAACCAAAAAATTTCATCTCAGATACCTCCACCACAAAAAATTTGCAAAGTTGGTGTTTTGGAGGCCTTTAACATATATGCATCCTTATGGAACAGAAAACAGCTTTTTACTCCAACTTCGTCTGAACTATGGTACCAATTAAAAAATACTTACGTAATATTAAATCTATGATGAATTCTTTAATGGATTTTCAAATAAAACAAAAAAATTACGGAGCCGTTTTTCCGGAAAAAAATCTTGAATATCCTTATGGGAATTAACCCGCAAAAATTTCAATATTTTTTTTCGGAAAAACGGCTCCGTAAAAAAAAAAAATTATTTGAAAATCAATTAAAGAATTCATCATAGATTACGTACGTATTTTTTAATTGGTACCATAGTTCAGACGAAGTTGGAGTAAAAAGCTGTTTTCTGTTCCATATGCATGTTAAAGGCCTCCGAAACAACCAACTTTGGGAATTTTTTGTGGTCAAGCTATTTGAGATGGAATTTTTTGGTTTTCATTTCTCAATACAAGGCAGTTTAAACTATTTTTAGAAAATAAAATAATCCAAAAAATTAAATCGCTCACTCTACTTTAAGCGATGCCTATTATTTATACTAGCTGGTAGCTGAAAAATGCAATTTTTAGCTTTATCATGCAACGTCGACTACCAAAAAATTGACTTTTTTACAGCAATAAAATCCCAAGAGTTATTTGCAAAACTCGTAATAACGGGGAACGTCAAATTTATAAATTTAAACTTATGACAAGATGGAAATTAAAATATATTTATAATTTTTGTTGCAAATAATTGTGACACAAGCATTTAACACAATCTATTAATCAATATTAATCAATATAAAATATAAAAGGAATGAGACCTGAAACCTAAACTTTAATTGTATTTGTTTTTGTAATTGTTTGTAATAAAAAATAAAATAAAATAAAATAAAAAATTTATCCTTCAGCATTTTACGGCTAAATATTTTATCTATTTATTTTCATTTATATAAAGTTATAATAAAATCTCTCCAAGCGCCTGCATAAAAGGGAAAAAATAGCTGGAAAAAAAAAAATAAAAAAATACATAATTTTAATTATTTTCCGACTTTCCCGAAGCGTCCCGCTTTTTGCCAGGTGAAATATAAATTGGTACAGTTTGCGCCATCTATTAATGAAAATTAAAAACATTTCCACTTGGTTTAATTAAAAGCGCGAAATATGATTTTAAAAAAATCACATCAGCTGTTCATCAGAAAATGTAAGCAATGGAATATTCTAATAATGATTAGTTGTTTTATTTTGCAACTAAACTTGTTTACAAAGTATGCGACAGATATATTACATTTGCTCAAGTATCATATGATACCATAGTTTTTTTGTTTCTTTTTTAAATACAGTGCTTTTGTCAATCCAGTGTCAATCTGTGTGCACATATGAAGGAGTTTTTACTCCCAGTAGCTCGTCAGATTCCTCAAGTTTTGTCATCAAGATTCCTAGCACAGGCATCTCCTTCAATCAATATGCCCAAAAAAAAGGACACCAAAAAGTCGAGCACCCAGGCCAAGATGCAAATAAAAGATACCCAATGTCCAGTCTCAGTTGACAAGACTGGCAACATTTGTATCAAAATTCATGCAAAACCTGGAGCGAAAATCAACTCAATAACTGGTAATCATCATCTCAGGCTTTATAATTTATTATTATGTATGATGTAACAATGTTTATTTATTTTAGACATCAGCGAGGAGGGTATAGGAGTTCAGATCGCAGCACCGCCAGTAGATGGCGAGGCAAATACAGAGGTGGTCAAGTACATGGCATCTGTTCTTGGCGTGAGGAAGGGAGACGTCCAGCTTGATAGAGTAAGTTAATATACTCAACACTATCCACTATAGTAAGGTGCTTTCACATATTCGAAAATCGCTACGGAGTTCCGTAGCTATGCCGTAGGCCTTTCACATATTCTCGTTCATCTGCGGCGGAATATCATGTGAATGCCGCAGCAAAATCAAACTCATCTTGATTTTGCTACGGAGTTCCATAGAACGTGCCGCAGAAGATCGCGAGGTGCTACGGAGCGCCGCAGCAAAATCAACACATTTGCTACGGAGTAGCTACGGAGCGTTTCCGTAGCGATTTTCGAATATGTGAAAGCACCTGTAGGTATACCAAAACACCCGCACTACTTAAGACTACAGTATACCTTACTATTTGCCACATGATGGTGGCTTGCCTCATATTTCAGCCTTGCGAATTTTATGTCTACCATATGAAATACAGACTACAGATCAATTTATGATATAAAGTATTTTTAAAGTTTCTTCATAATTCTTTAATCATTTTATTAAATTTATTTCTTTAGCAAGATTCATTCCTCCAATTTTTCTTGTTCAATGTTTTGATTATAATGATATGATTTGCAGGGTTCGAGATCTCGTCAGAAAGTGCTGCTTGTCTCGGGAGGCAAGCTGACTGCTGAGGAGGTGACGATGCTCATTCACAACCACATTGCAGCTTCTAAGGTGAGTTTATGGAAGACAAAACTATTAGACAATAAAAAATGTTTTATCTGTCCCAGTATAGTATTGAGCACAATGGATACATAATTAATTGTCCCATTGTTGTGTTTCAACTGCAATAACACAACTTCATCTGCATGATTAGAAATAGATTCCTGTTGATTGTATTTAGCCGATTTAGCTTCAGATCAATAAAGTAGCTGTAGAAATAATGTGCCTTTCTTGGTTATTGGTCCCTATAGCTAGCCTCTCCCACCACATACATCTTACCGGTAGTGTAAATCCTACCATCTACTGTTCCCTTGGAAATTCTTGCCAGGATAAACATCAAAAGAAAAAGTATTGATGTCATCTATCCTAATCTGAGACTCTTAAGAGAAGAAAATGAGCTAAATTCTAATCAAGTCGAGGTAGAGAGGAAACAGAGGGGTAACCGTGATTGTTTAAAATGTTCTTTTTATTTATTTAATAGCGTAAAACATAAGCTTCAAAGCTTCATCGTCAGATGGTCAGCAATAACTTTATTTAAATATACATTGTGAGTGTACTTTAATTTAAAGTTATGATAAACTATTTAAATTATTTAAAATGTTTTGTATTACATTTCTTACAAAGAGATATGAAACCTTTCTATAGAGAGAGGGGAAAAAAATAATAATAATTGTAGAAATTGTTGTACATGTAATTAGAATAAATACTGTATGGCCTTTCCCTTTTAGTTTGACTATTAGTCTTTCTAGAAATTATTACCATATTTCCAGGCACGAACTGGCCTACCGAGCATGGGTCGGTGGGCCGCGGCAAAAGTGGGCCGCCTGCGCAAATGTAGGCAGGGGCGTAGCTACCAGGGGGGCAGAGGGGGCATTGCCCCCGGGCCCAGGGGCCAGGGGCCTACCAAGGCATTAGGGGCCCCTTTGCCAAAGGGGCGCAACCGCATTATTATATACGAAACCATTTTCCTGTTCAAGAAATAATCTTATATGATGGGATTTAACATTAAATATATATATTTTTTTAATTTTTTTGCTGGAAATTGGTTTTATAATAAAATTTTCTTAGATTTTTTTTGGTCAAAGCTCATGTCAGCTAGGAAATATTACTATATATATTATTTTTTTCATACCACCAATGAACGAAATTTCTTTGAGTAAATCGAGTGGTTTTGTCTAGTCAAGTTAAACCCCAATTATATTGTTAAATGTACGACCCATTCTGTCAGACCCTGCTTGTCAGACTTTAAATATTTTTTTCTGGAGAACCTTTCGATTTCTTTAAAAATGGCCCAGGATTGTTTTAGATTCTCGGTTCCATGCAGCACAGATATTATCTTTTTAAAAATGCCAATTCAATAATTTTGGGAAAACGGACGGTTTCTGATTCTACTTTTGCTGCTAAATATTAAATATCATAAAAAAAAAGTAAAAAAAAAAAAATCGCGCCTCCGGCAGAGTTTCTGCCTCCCCTCTCCTTAACGCTGCAACCAAGGGGGCCCAATCTGAAAGTTTGCCCCCGGGTCCATAATTTGAAGTTATGCCCCTGAATGTGGGCCGCCGGTCAGAAAGAAAAAAAAAGGGTAAAAGGGAGAAAAGAAAAGACGGAGAAAAAAAGAGGGAAAATAAAAAGAAAATGACAACAAAAACCAATGGAATTAAAGAGCAATATCTCTTACATAAATTGATCAAAAGGAATTAGAGGGAATGAAAGTGCATGCATCAGCTTTATGTGTGGCATGAAGAAGACAATAGGCCTGTTCGTAAACCCTGCTCGGTGTACACTTTCTGCACCCAATCAACCTTATGTACATGGGATATAAGGTCGATTGGGTGTAGAAAGTGTACACCGAGCAGGGTTTACGAACAGGCCTCATATGTACTGCAGTAGTCTAGCCCACAGGTGTCAATTATTTCCGCGATCTTTTAAATTACGTTTCTAAATTAATATTCCGTCTTAAATCATATTATTATAATCAGAGCTTTCTTAGGGCTCTGGTCTTATATATTTTATGAAAGCATATCATGTACTTAAAATCAAGCGCTATATGAAATAATTATATAAGAGAAAAAAATTATCCGTGTGATTGAGATTTATGACTCGTATTTTATACATTTTTTTCCGTTTTTTTTTTTTTTTTTTTTTTTTTTTTTAATACTGATCTATAAAATTTACAATTTACCTCAAAAAAGAGGAACTTTAATTGTTTAACAAATTAACAATAGCATATACCCGATAGCTAGCTGCGAGTACTCGACCTCAGACTTACCAAAACTAAAACAGAAAAGGTGATCCTGCAGGCTCTGCATGCATCACAATTTAATAATTTATACAAAATATGATTCTGAATAAAACAACATTTATTTATTTGTTTTCCTGGTTAGGTTTATTTTTAACTATATATAGCTGCTGGCGTATTTAATTTGACGCATTTCTAATCATCATCACATCATCACTTAATTAATTTTCAATTGAAAGATGAATAAAAACATTTATAGAAGCAAGGAAATTGTGCTACGTGGGTCTTGCATGAAATGAAGTTCAAAAATTAATTTAATAATAATTAAAATTAACTGTTGGTTGCTTACAACTTACAATCAAATACTTCATATCAGTAAATAAAAAATTCTCAATAAAATACTTTGCATTTACTTTGAAAAAAGTATACAAAATAAAAGCAATTTATAATATAAAAAAACTTGAACTTAAGTAAAGTAATGGAGAAAGAAATTAAACATTCTCAGTTTGCTTGAAAAGTCCTTTCTCAAACTCCTAATAAATTTATTAATTAACATTGTATTTATTTGGAATCCAAAATCCTTATATATTTCTCCAGTGAACAATTTACCTATATACACAATGGACAACATACATGAAATTTTTTTATTGCAGAAATGAATAGAGGGTACCAAATTATGCCACTCTGAATTCTTTTACATTTTTTTGAAACCCAGAACTATTTTTAAATAATTATTGAAAGTGCGGCCACGCCCCCTGGAGGCGTCAATAGGCGTCCAGTCTCTATCCTTTTTATTAAGGCTGCAGGGGTGCCAACTGAAATCACAGGACTTTCAATAATTATTTAAAAATAGTTCCTGGTTTCAAAAAAATCTGAAAAAATCCAGAGTAGCATAATTTGGTACCATCTATTCATTTCTGCAATAAAATTTTTTCATGTATGTTGTCCATTCTCGAATATCTCGAGCAATCGAAGGTATAATTCTGCTATTTTTCCCCCTCCCCCATATATATGCTGGTATACTTCCAAGTCCAGGAAGTATTTTTAAATTAATTTAATGTAATTAAGTGCGGCCAAACAGGGTAGCCTCTGCCCTGGGCCAAACTATTTGTTAATTGGCTTTTAAAAATCAAGAATTCAAAATTATAATTTATGCAACAATTTGACACAAAATTTAAAGTTTAAGCAATTATAGTTAATATGCGCGAAAAAACATCTCGGCACAATGAGAGACCTAATTTTTTCTTCACGCGGTATCAAAATATATTTGTCTGCATATATATGATACAATACACTAGCTAAAAACCACTGCTTCCATTAAATTTAGCAATTAAGAAATATGGTGCAAAACACACGGTATCCAGCATATCCAGCTACATGCAATCCTAAAAACAGACTATCATGCGCACGCACTCTATCAACATGTAAAGCATCGAAAAAAGAGCTTCTGAAGAAATGAAAATCGCTGCTGACAATCTATAATAATTAATATCTCGCCGCGCTCTTAATCGCAAACCAAAAATAATAAAATTCCTGTACTTACCGGGATGTCCATGGACTGCAATGAGCTCTAATGAGGTGAACTTACCTTAAATTAATTAAGCTTCTTATTGCACTGAACACTATAAGCTTAAAACCACTTTGGTTCGCGGGGATTCGAGCATAAACACAGCATGCAGGCCGGCCGGGGTACATGATGCACCTAAATTGTCAAAATTTAAAGGTCGTGCACATTAGAAACACATTTTCTTGCAAAATCAATACATATAAGCCGTAACTTTAACTCTTGAACATTACATAGTAATTTGCTTTTATTTTGTCCATTTTTCACGCATAAATGTCCTACTGATCCTGTCCTACAAAATACAAAATCACTACAATTCACAAAGCAAAATAATCACATGTCCCTTTGGCGCGTTTTTCGTGCAAATAATTTTCAATCTGCTGGCTAGAGGTGTCAGCACTTTCTGGCTATTAGTAGATAGTCCAGGAAAATTGTGAAAATAGGTGGAAAAAATTAGTTACCAGCTGAAACTTTGTACACAGGTAACTGACACCTATATAAACCCACTGTAAAAAGTCCCCTCGATTTTTCCCGGGACGATCGCCGGAATCCGGGTTTGTCCCGGAGAAATGAAGGGTTTCAAAATTATTTTTTTTCTCGAAAACTATCCAACAGATTTTAATAAATAAGATGTCAAATTGATGCTGACATAGCAGAGAATACGGAAAAAAATATTTTGGGTATAAAAAATTATTCTAACCTAGCAAAAAACAATAAATAATTAAATTATGCATAAATTATGTACTTTTAATTAGAGATTGCACTGAAAGTATTACACATATCGATTTTGAGTTTATTTTCAATCATTTGCACAATTATACCAAAAATTTATTACTTTTTACACGAAGAGTCTATCTTCAATAACAAATAAGTTACAAGCGATATTGTAAAAGAAAGCGGGTGAAGTTTTAGAGGGAGAGACAGGACGGCGGCTATATAAGCGTGCAAAACACATTGAAAAGCCTCGTTGTAGCGGCTGTTTTGATGCAACAAAGGAACAAATAGTGATTATATCTGTATACGGTCACATTCTTAAAAATATTATTTGCATTTTATTACCCGTAATATTTTCATTTTTCACCTTCATTTATTGTAACCCATAAAAATAATATTCTGTGGGTAAGCTTGTGGGTTAATGTTTAATAAATATCATGCTTATATACCAATATCACATTTATAAAACTTTTAAAGTTGATCTGCAGTTTTTGTGTTTTATAATTGCAAAGCATATTAGCATAATATACCTATGTGATATAAGTATATAATATATAATTTAATGTTAACTGCAGTTGATGTAAGATGTACAGTACTGTATCAATAATATCATGCACATATATGATAATTGAAATAAAATTGAGGATGATAATATTAAAGTAATTTATTTCAATTTATTTCTTCCAAATTAGAAATTCATGTAGTAATTTTATTGTGGCCACGTTAAACGCTATCATAATCATATAAGTTGACTAATACATGCATATATTTGTCATATAAGGGTGATTTGCAGCATTCAACTCCTCGGCAGGTATAGTAGCGCACATTGGATTATAGTGGGGTGACCATGCATGATGCATACACATATTTGTTGGATATTATATGCATTACATTTTGTAGCCTCAACTTATCAAATGGATTCGAGAGAGCCCACTAAGGGACTGTGTTCTATATTTTAGTTACTCCTTGTATTGCATATTCCCAATCTGTTGGTGTGATATTAATGAGATACCAAATAATCCAGGCGTGTACTTATAATGTATGGTACACTTGGTGGTAGAAATATAATTACTGACGCAAAAGGCTAAAGAGAAGACAGCTCATGGCGATTACTGAAGTGACTGAGGGAACCATGGAAAACCTTAGTCAGGATGGATATCTTTACTTTTTTTCTTTTTATTAATAAAAACATCAATATTTGCAAAGCAAAAGTACACATAATTAAATGTAGTTGGATGGATAACCGTTTTAAGAAATAATTTCTTTGCTCTCTTCATCATTCATCTAACATTCCAGTATATATGATGATATACACTTGTACACTTGTATGAGTTTCCCTAGGTGTTGCAAATTTCAGTTTTTCTTAATAAAAAGAAAAAAAAGTAAAGATATCCATCCTGACTAAGGTTTTCCATGGTTCCCTCAGTCACTTCAGTAATCGCCATGAGCTGTCTTCTCTTTGAGTGCGTTTGAATTCACGGGCAAGCCCGGGCTGGCCCGGGCTGGGTAAAATGGCGGTGACCTTGATCGCCTGGTATGAAACGTCATAATGTCGTCATAATTAGTTCCCAGTCTGTCCGCTAGGTCTCAGGCGCACTGTAGAGTCCGCCCGCGTCAGCCTGGGCCAGCCAGGAAGTGACGTCATGAGAGGAGGAAAAATGGCCGCCGGGCTGGCCCCACTTGACGACAAAAAACGCTTCAGCCCAGGCCAGCCCGGGCTGGCCCGTGAATTCAAACGCACTCTTTAGCCTTTTGCGTCAGTAATTATATTTCTACCACCAAGTGTACCATACATTATAAGTACACGCCTGGATTATTTGGTATCTCATTAATATCACACCAACAGATTGGGAATATGCAATACAAGGAGTAACTAAAATATAGAACACAGTCCCTTAGTGGGCTCTCTCGAATCCATTTGATAAGTTGAGGCTACAAAATGTAATGCATATAATATCCAACAAATATGTGTATGCATCATGCATGGTCACCCCACTATAATCCAATGTGCGCTACTATACCTGCCGAGGAGTTGAATGCTGCAAATCACCCTTATATGACAAATATATGCATGTATTAGTCAACTTATATGATTATGATAGCGTTTAACGTGGCCACAATAAAATTACTACATGAATTTCTAATTTGGAAGAAATAAATTGAAATAAATTACTTTAATATTATCATCCTCAATTTTATTTCAATTATCATATATGTGCATGATATTATTGATACAGTACTGTACATCTTACATCAACTGCAGTTAACATTAAATTATATATTATGTACTTATATCACATAGGTATATTATGCTAATATGCTTTGCAATTATAAAACACAAAAACTGCAGATCAACTTTAAAAGTTTTATAAATGTGATATTGGTATATAAGCATGATATTTATTAAACATTAACCCACAAGCTTACCCACAGAATATTATTTTTATGGGTTATACAATAAATAAAGGTGAAAACTGAAAATATTACGGGTAATAAAATGCAAATAATATTTTTAAGAATGTGACCGTATACAGATATAATATCACTATTTGTTCCTTTGTTGCATCAAAACAGCCGCTACAACGAGGCTTTTCAATGTGTTTCGCACGCTTATATAGCCGCCGTCCCGTCTCTCCCTCTAAAACTTCACCCGCTTTCTTTTACAATATCGCTTGTAACTTATTTGTTATTGAAGATAGACTCTTCGTGTAAAAAGTAATAAATTTTTGGTATAATTGTGCAAATGATTAAAAATAAACTCAAAATCGATATGTGTAATACTTTCAGTGCAATCTCTAATTAAAAGTACATAATTTATGCATAATTTAATTATTTATTGTTTTTTGCTAGGTTAGAATAATTTTTTATACCCAAAATATTTTTTCCGTATTCTCTGCTATGTCAGCTTCAATTTGACATCTTATTTATTAAAATCTGTTGGATAGTTTTCGAGAAAAAAAATAATTTTGAAACCCTTCATTTCTCCGGGACAAAAACCCGGATTCCGGCGATCGTCCCGGGAAAAATCGAGGGGACTTTTTACAGTGGGTTTATATAGGTGTCAGTTACCTGTGTACAAAGTTTCAGCTGGTAACTAATTTTTTCCACCTCCCTTAAATAATTTTCATAACTTTCCTGGACTAAGATGTGTTCAATATATGTGTTTTCAAAACCCAAAAGGGCGCACTAATTTTAAAGTTGTTTTCTTGATGACTTCCAGTCATCATGTCTGCAGCATATTGCCATGTGGCATAACTGGCATAACATATGTGAAATTGCTGCAATGTCTGCAATTTATTGGTCAAATTTCTGCTCAAAGGTCATCATAAAAGGCTATGCTGCAGACATGACTGAAAGTCGTCAAGAAAACTACTTTAAAATTAGTGCGACTTTTTGGGTTTTAAAAAAGCATCGAAACGCATCCTGATAGCCAGAAAGTGCTGCCACCTCTAGCCAGTGAAAATTAATTGCACGAACGCGCCAAAGGGACGATATGTGTTTATTTTGCTCTGTGAATTTTAGTGATTTTGTAGGAAATTTATGCTTGAAAAATGGACAAAATAAAAACAAATTGCTGTATAATATTCAAATAAACAATTTAAGAGTTAAAGTTAGGGCTTATATTATTTATTTTGCAAGAAAATGTGTTTTTAATGTGCGCATGCAACCCCCGGCCAACAGCCGGCTTAATTTTTTTTGACAATTATTAGGTGCGTACCGGTCGGCGGTATGCATAATATAAATACGTGTGCCCCGGCCTGCATGCATACTATACTTTTTTCTAAATTATTCTCCTATCTCTAAACAAAAGTGACCAGCAAGCCTAGTGTTCAGTGCAATAATTTAAGAAGCTTAAGGTAAGTCCGCCTCGTGTGTGCAATCCATGGACATCCCGGTAAGTACAAAAATTTTATTATTTTTGGTTTGCGGAGAGCACGGCGAGATAGATCGTCAACATCGATACAGCTAGTTGAATGCACAGTGTGTATTATACGGCTTATATTATACCTATATTATATACACATCTCTGTTTTTAGGATTATAATTAAATTAAATTCATGGGTAAATACCGTGTTTTGCGCGCGCATCATTATATTCTTGCTAAATTTAATGAAAGCAGTGGCTTAATTTGTATCAAACAAATAATATTTTGATCGTCATATGAATATATATGCGTTAATGCAGTAAATTTAGCAGTATACTGCAATATGCTCTAGAATGAAAATTAAGGAATTGAAATTAAGGAGAGATCGAGTTCTATACTTCTTTCGTTTTTCAAAAAACATTTGAAATTTATCACTAAACTTGATTAATTAAGATTTAATACTTGGTATATATTATAATATAGTAAAATAATATTAACTGCAGCTATAAATATTAAAATTTAATTGAAGCTATATTTAGTGTAATTTGTGAAAAATTTAGTGAAATGTAGTAAAAATTCTAGTGAAAACCTAAAAAAATCGCCCCTGTGGCGGGCTACTGAGGGGCTCCGCCCCCCAGACCCCCCTTTGGAGTGTTGGCCCCCGCCTATGTGAGGCGTCATTCCTTCTCGCTCGGTGGGCTGTTTTGGCTCAGTCCGTGCCTGCATATTGCTATTATTTATTATATACTGTCCAATATATAAGAATCATGAAGTAAAATTTGTATATATTTTCATCTGCTTGTTTAACATCCTTATTCACATGTGCTTTAATAGTTTTAATAGCAAACTATTCTTGATTTATTGCTTGGCAATGAAGCCATGATTTGCCTGCTGCTAGTGACACTGCGCCTCCTGCAACTCACACCACTGAGGTGTGATGGCCGCCGCGTTGACTCCCCTGGTGCTGATGATCCTCTTGCGCCATTGCATAATTCTTGCCTCAGCCAGGTTTGCCCCCTCCTGCTTGCTGGGGTTGCTCCACAGTCGCTCTGCCAGTGCAGCTGCTCTCGGCCAAACCAAAGAGTCCATCGAGAGCTCGTCGATGAGTTCTGACCACAGCGCCACCTCTCCTCCCAGAGACAACTCTGGCAGTCTCGCCGCATACACTCTCTTCCAGGTGGAGTAGTGGTGTGATCCCCAGAAACCCCAGTCCAAGTACCAGGCGTCCTTGTTACTGACAATCACACGGTAACCAAGGTTAATCAAATCTTGAGATAAAGTCTCGTTTTCTGGTACCCAAGTCTGAATCACATAACGTGAAGGATCTAAGTTTTGTAATATTTCTTGTGGATCAGTTAATTGACTCGACCATAGTATAACTGAAGGTTGTGTGTTGTCGTAGGCTTTGTCTAGTTCTTTCAATGCTTCTGTCTGGAAGTGCTGCCAAGCCCAGTGGAAGTCCGAATCAGTGAGGAGTTCGTGTCCTGGCATGGACTGCAGCCAACCGGTGACACTGTCCGAGGATTGCCAGCAGCTCACCACCACCTCGTCACCCCCCATGTGGAACACGGAACTGGCGTGTGGCTCCAATGTCTCCTTCAGTTCCCTGCAAGTTCAGACATGTCAGACGTGGCGGTGAACTTTCAGTAATTTTTACACAGCTGAATAGCCTGAATATATTTCTAAATTGTATGTCAGTTAGTAGCATTCACTTTCTAATTTTGCTTTATGCTTGTATTATTTATAGAAATTGCCTAAAATTGCATCATTATAATTACGTTCCATTTTTTTCTTAAACACAAATTAATTGAATTTTCAATAACCGTAACACAATATTTTTTATTTTTTTTTGCTAAAAATATTTTTTCTTTTTATTATTGTATAATATTAATTATTATTACTGAATTACCTAACTAATTATCCTCTATAATTACTGTGGCATAATTAATTCCACTATAATTAATTATAATTGTAATTAATGTGGTAACTCGCCTGTAGATTTTCCCCAAGATGGTGTACACATTTGGATTCCCCGGGTTCAGTTGTCCACACGGTGGCTGAATGCAGGACTGCCGCCACGGCTGCTTGTTGATGCACACGGCAAGTTCTCCGAGGCCGGCCATTTCCCCCCACTGCCAGCCGTTGCCCGCATGTGCTGGAGCGTCAATCTCGGGAATGATGCGCACTCCTCGAGGCAGAGAGTACTGGGCCAGACGAGACAGGGCCTCGAGGGAGTAAGTCTCTGCAGCAGAGTATGCCCCCCACTGCGACATCTGCGGCACACTCTGGGACTTCACGGGGAAGCTATGAGAGTCCGTCAAGTGAAGATGCAACACGTTCAGCTTGGTGGTGGCCATCGCATCAATGGTTCGTTCCAGAGACGAGATGGAGAAGAAGTGCCTGGACGTGTCCACCATAACTCCGCGATGTGTGAACTTTGGCTTGTCGTTGAGAATCTGAAGTCACAAGTCTGGTTAATTCAATCCATCTACAATCAAAAACCTATAAGGTTGATGTTTTTTTGTATTTTCGTTTTGTTCAAAGTTTAAATTTTACAAATAATACAATGAAAACCTGGACTTTCCCCCCCCCCTTTATGAAATTAATCAATTGTTATAATTATAATTAAATGAGATATTATACCTCTGAATTGCAATATCCTTATGTTTCAGTTGTGGATTCTTTTTCATCTAATTTGTATCTACACATGCCTTAAATTAAATGCTTGCATATAAATTTTGTACTAATTATATTATTCATGTAATTTACAGAGTCATTTTCAAGAGTCTTGCCTTTCAGGAAAGCTCTAACAATGATATTTCTTGATAATTAAACTAACAAACAACAGCTTATTTTGTGCCCCTGATCACACAACAATCGTACTATTCCCAGGCTGGCTGAGACTCACCTGCGCATCGCTAAGCATGACCGCGTGGCCAGCCTGGCCTTGCACCATCAGCTGGGAGAGCGTCTGCAGAGCATGCCTCGCCCCGAAGACGGTCTTCGCCACCACCTGGGTGCGCACCACTCCTCCCTCTGTCAACACCTGCAGCACAAGTCAACACAAGTATTGGTGTGCATCGCATCAAGAATATTTGAGTGATTGTGATATTACTTCACAGTATTTACCTTTTTAAATTTAATACTGTAGTACAAAACTTCAATGGCATCTTTTAAAATTTCTATTACACTTAAGAAATTTGCAATTCTTTACTTGGCTTTCAATCTATTAGCCCTTGATGCTAATAGCAACTTGGTCTGAAGAATAAGTGTTTCAGTGTCGGACTATGCTTGAATTCAATGATGTGTGTTAAAGTGAATTGACTAATTTGAAATACTGTATTTTTATTTCTTAATTATTAAAATTTAAACTTTACATCATTTGACATTTTATTAAATTATTTAAAACAGCAAATTGAAAAGCAACCTATTAATAAAACTTACTCTGTATAAAGTTAAGTGTATATAATAACTATAGATTTAAATAATGGTGCAATCAAATAACTAAAATGTGTTTGCCTTGACAGAACATCATCTCTTCGGGGTAAGGTTTTTTGTTGTTGTTGTTGTTGTTGTTGTTTTTTTTTTTTTTTTTTTTTTTTTTTTTTTTTTTTTTTTTTTTTTTTTTACTTTGCTTTCAACTGAACCCTAGTACAGGGGACTGGCCACAGTTATGTGACTGAATTTAACCTCCCAGCTCTTCGTAGGCCCTACTTTTGTGGGTCCTTTCCAAACCGGTTAGGGTAAGTTTTTCAGATTCAAATACAAGTATTTATTTCATTACGGTATTATATAAACACAAATAGTGTATATACAGAGTGAGTCACAATTCGTGTGTCATTTCTATCCTCTAATTTGGAATTGCAAAAGTGCTTGTAAAAACTTCAAATTTCGTACAGTGGTAGCTGAGGGTTATTTGTTTAATGTTCTGGTGGTGAAAAATTTTTCCCACCCTTATTTCATCCCTTCTGGGGGGTGGGTTCCCGTTTTTTACAAAACCCTTATGGGCTTACAATGTTAATGAAAAAGAGATTAAAAAATTTTCGAATTTCAGTCTGAAAATTTCAAACTAGGGGTTTTCGAGTATGAGAAAAACAGTGGTGACATTAATTTTTTACTGCCGTTGACCCTTGACCCTTCGCAGGGTCAGAATTTGTCTCTCACAGACCTTTTTTTTTTAATTTTCACATTATCTTCATGTTGGAAAGCTTTTAAGCGTTTCAAGCATGGTAAAACCAATGAAAGACCTATCAAAGTGTTAAAATTGGTCCCTGGACCTTGCAGGGGTCACTTGAAGGGTCACTGGTGACCCCTGGCATGACCTTTTTTCCAAAAATTTCAATTACGATGAAATTGATGAGTTTTAAAGGGTTTTCGAGGACGATAAAACTGATGGAAGTTCTTGCAAAGTGATAAAATTGATCCTTGACCTTGCAGGGGTCACTGGTTTGCAGGGGTCACTGGTGACCCCTGGTATGAACTTTTTTTCCAAAATTTTCAAGAACTTTGAAATTTATGAGTTTTAAAGGGTTGTTGAGGACAATAAAACTGACGGAAGGTCTTGCAAAGTGATGAAATTGATCTTTGACCTTGCACGGGTCACTGGTGACCCCTAACATGACCTTTATTCCAATCTTTTTAATTACCTTCAAATTGATGAATTTTAATGGGTTTTCGAGGACGAGAAAACTCTTGGGAGGTCTTGCAGTGTGATAAAATTAATCCTTGACCTTGCAGGGGTCACTAGTGACCGTTTTCCTATCTTACTTTGAATTTTCGGATTGCCTCCATAGTAATTTGCTAGTATTAAGGGTTTTCGAAGATGATCGATAAAAATATTGGAAGTCAGTTTAAAGTGTTAAAATGCTAAAGCTATTTACTGCATGGTATCTCTTAATTTGAACTTTTTTTTTAATATTTCTTGAAATTAGGACGGCTTTAAAAGACTGCTTGCAAGATTGAAATTATAGGAATAATGTAAGCACGTACTTGACAAGTTGAATTAAAATTTAGAGTTGATGATAATTAAAAATTTTATTTTTTCATTGAGAAAAACGTAAAAAAAAATCAGTACAAACTAACCTACGCTGTGAATAATAATAAAAACAATGCAAGTTGGTTATCTCTGTATTGAATTTATTTTGCTGTTATTTTGTTATTTTGTTTCCACAGTGATGGTAAGCGTTAAATTGTTAAAATTTTATTAAATTTTTAATGTAAAAATGAATAATTTTCCTGTTTGCTTGCTAATGTGTGTGACGATCAGCACTGCGAACAGAACGTAGAGCATAATTTGAAAGAAATCGACAAATTCAAACCGGCAAGGGGTCACCAATTTCCCTGTGAGATAAGAGAGAGATTTGATCACTTTTTGATTCCCTCCAATATTTTTATGATCCTCTAAAACCATTATTTGCAAATTATTATGGAGATAATCTGAGAATTAAAAAGATTATAATAAAATAGAAAAAAAAAAGACCAGGGACTCTTCAAGGAGGAATCCGAGAATTCAAAATAAGATAGGAAAATGGTCACTAGTGACCCCTGCTAGGTCAAGCATCAATTTTATCACTTTGCAAGACCTTCCATGAGTTTTATCGTCCTTGAAAACCCTTTAAAACTCATCAATTTCATCGCAATTGAAAATTTTGGAAAAAAGGTCATGCCAGGGGTCACTAATAGTGACCCTTTCAAGGTCAGGGAACAATTTTATCACTTTGCTAGACCTTCCATCAGTTTTATTGTCCTTCAAACTCTTTAAAACTCATCAATTTCATTGTAATTAAAAATATTGGAAAAAAGGTCATGCCAGGGGTCACCAGTGACCCCTGCAAGGTCAAGAATTAATTTTATCACACTGCAAGACCTTCCGTCAGTTTTATTTTCCTCGAAAACTCTTTAAAACTCATCAATTTCAATGCAATTCAAAATTTTGGAAAAGAGGTCATGCCAGGGGTTACCAGTGACCCCTGCAAGGTCAAGGATCAATTTCATCACTTTGCAAGAACTACCATCTGTTTTATCGTCCTCGAAACCCTTTAAAATTCATCAATTTCAACGCAATTGAAAATTTTGGAAAAAAGGTCATGCCAGGGGTCACCAGTGACCCCTGCAAGGTCAAGGATCAAATTTATCACTTTGCAAGAACTTCCATCAGTTTTATCGTCCTCGAAAACCCTTTAAAACTCATCAATTTCATCGTAATTGAAAATTTTGGAAAAAAGGTCATGCCAGGGGTCACCAGCAGTGGTGAAAGTAGTTTGAATTTCTTACCAGTGCGCTTCAGATAGAGGCCGGAAGGGCCCGAACCCCCGCCGGAGGCGCGATTTTTTGGGAAAAAGGGGCGTGGCTTAATTTTTTTCATTGAAAAGTTGCACTGAAATTGATTTATAATATTTTCTTTTTTTTTTACAAGGATGCACCCCTAAGAGATTTTTTCAACTAGAGTGAGGGGTTAATTTTTTTTTTAAGATTTTTTTTTCTAAAAATATTTTAAAATGCCCTCTATCTAGAAATTAAAAACAAAAAATTCCCAAAGTTGGTGTTTTGGAGGCTTAATTTTTTAACATGCAAATCTATGGCACAGAAAGCAGCATTTTACTGTTTACTCACACTTCATCTGAACTATGGAACCAATTAAAAAATATCTAACAATAAGTAATCTATGATGAATTTCTTTAATAGATTTTCGATTTACAAATAAAAAATTTTTTTACTGAGTCATTTTTCTGGAAAAAATATTGGAAATCCTTATGAGAATTAACCCACAAATTAAGTAAAATTAAATACTTTTTCAACATTTTTAACCGCGAAAAAAAATATAGTGTCACACTAAATTGATGAAAAAAATATTCAAAAATATTTCCTGTGCTGCCTAATAAAAATTTAAAAATAAATTTTTATATAAAAAAAATCACAAAGAAGCACTTTGTTGTTCGTTGTCTATGCATATCTGGCAGCAGTGTTAATACTGTAAAAATATTTTAATTAACTGTTTCACAATTTAGAATGTTTTATTTTTTTTTAATAACTGTTACATTTTTTTAAATAAATAAATTATTGTTTTAAATGTCTCGAAAATTAGTTTAAACAAAATATTCCAAAAAGATGAAAGGTTACAATTTTAAAAAAGTTCTAACGATTTTACCACTTCCATGATCATGTAATAAAACATCATGATCACTTCATATAAAAATTGAAGAAAAAATAGTAAACAATAAACCTACAGATATTTAAAAAAAAACTTTTAAAAATATTTCTTTGATTTAACAAATCTAAAAAAAAAAATAATATAATAAATTAATCTGCTCTAAAAGTCTCGCCATAAAAAGTGTATTTATGATAAAATATTATAATTAACTTTTTAAACATATATAGTCCTTTAATTTATAATAATGTTTGACTGCAGCACTTACTATTTATTTACAATGCAACAATTTCATACCTCAAATTATTAATTCGTTTTTATTTTTTACGTAATGAAAAAATAAATATAAGTGAATTTATCGAGTAAATTTCAATTATTTTTTTAGAACAAATTTTAAAAGAAAGTGCCATGCAAGTTAAAACTTCATGAGAGAGAAAAAAAAATAAAATACAATAACTATCATGCATTGAGCATGATTATAATGTTTTATAATGTTATCTGTTCACACTTGCAAATATTATTTTTTTCGTTAAAAATTGTTGATTTTCTTTGGTAAATTTCGATCAGTGTCTTACCAGTGCGCCGCACTGGCGTCAAATGTCTTACCAGTGCGGCGCACTGGTGCGCACCGGCTTACTTTCACCACTGGTCACCAGTGACCCTTCAAGTGACCCCTGCAAGGTCCAGGGACCAATTTTAACACTTTGATAGGTCTTTCATTGGTTTTACCATGTTTGAAACGCTTAAAAGCTTTCCAACATGAAGATAATGTGAAAATTAAAAAAAAAAAAAAGGTCTGTGAGAGACAAATTCTGACCCTGCGAAGGGTCAAGGGTCAACGGCAGTAAAAAATTAATGTCACCACTGTTTTTCTCATACTCGAAAACCCCTAGTTTGAAATTTTCAGACTGAAATTCGAAAATTTTTTAATCTCTTTTTCATTAACATTGTAAGCCGATAAGGGTTTTGTAAAAAACGGGAACCCACCCCCCAGAAGGGATTAAATAAGGGTAGGAAAAAATTTTCACCACCAGAACATTAAACAAACAACCCTCAGCTACCACTGTACGAAATTTGAAGTTTCTACAAGCACTTTTGCAATTCCAAATTAGAGGATAGAAATGACACACGAATTGTGACTCACTCTGTATTTACTAATTATAAAATTAATTAGTGCTGTATTGTACATATAATATACTGTACAGAAACAATATGTACGCACCCAAATAGAGTTCATTACATGTGCCTAATGAACAATCCTTTGAGGATGTATATTATCATGGTGAACATATTGTATATCTTCAATGGTAAATGATAAACTTGATGAGGTAAAACAGAAACGTGTACTGCTGCTAACATATAATCAAATTAACTAACACAGGTCCCTGGGGTGGAGAGTGGGAGGAAAGTGCTATGGACAATTTATTCTTGCCGAATCACCCAAAAAAAATCTTGCTATCTTTCTTTCTTATAGTTCTGGCCATGGACAACACATAGGGTATACTTGCTTTGCTTTGAGTTCTGTACTTAATAGTGGTTAAAATTTTCTAGATTGTGAAAATCTAATAATAAATAGCCTCTCTATGGAGCCATTTTTCGTGACACAAATTCAAGCCTACCTCTAGTGAGTAGCCCTCGTCGAGGTTCCACTCAATGCTCCTCACGGTGGGGTCCTCTATGCTGATCTCCACTCTGAGGGGCAGACAGGTTTGGCCGGGGGTGCACGACTGGCAGGCAGGCTGTCCGCAGGCGACCATGCTGATCTCATGCAGAAAGAGGGCCTCCATCTGCAGCAGTAGAGCGTCCTCCGTGGCGGAGAAACTCACGTTGGTCACGTCAAGCCCCACCAGCTGGTTGCCGAGCTTAGGTGGCACGCTGGAGCGAGGCCACAGAGGCCCCCAAGTACCGCAGACCAGCCGGCATTCCTCCTGGCTGGGGAAGCTGGCACCAAGACCGGTACCCTCCGCATAACGAAGGCAGTTGGTGCCATTGTCGCATCGCCATATCCACGTGGTACCGGTGGACTGCTTGCCACTGCAGCAAGTTTGATTGTTGCTTTATTTGTACTATCTAATACATGAACCTACAATATGAAATGCTCACATAATATCAATTGTATTTTATATACTGTACACTAACATACAGTATTTGATATTATATTATAATTATGCTAGAGTGCGTTTTATTTTCAAATATAAATGTATAGTAAAATATCACATTTTAGCTCAAATACAAACATGGAAACCTATTACAGTAACATATTTTGTAGGAAAATAATAAATTATGATTATAGTCATTAATTGTATGATTGTTAGTAATAAAATTTATTATCAATCATATTTTTTGTCTGTGATAATTTTGCATATATATGTTAATTTGTGAATCATGGATATGCTAAAATTAATTATTACTATCTATAATGTTAAGCTTAAATTGATCTACATAAATAATTATGGTGTGTACAAAATATGTAAGATTGCAATGCATGATGACTGTGGTGATGGTGTTATTTTAATTCAAAGTTAAGGGGAGTCGAGGGGTCGTATTTTGTAGCTAGTTAATGTATTACGAAATCGACAAAAATTAAAATAAAAAATCCTCTCTAATACCTGATTAAATATTTGAAAAAAAACTTTAGTCACACAAAATGACAAAAAACATAATATATTTATTAATATATTTGTTTAGAAATATATATAAAAAAATATTTGCATGGAGTTCTTGCGAAATTATTACAATAATAAATGTTTAATTCATTATAGTTCATTAAATTCTGTTATGAATTTTTTTCTCGAGTTTTACTCTCATATTAATAAGCTTAATTAATTTTTTTATACGACATCAAAAATCGTGATCAAAATAACAAAACAAAAAATTGAAATCTCGATCATAATTATCTGCCCTTCGAATTTATTTCAATGACAATAATATTTGTTTATTTGCAACACAGTATTGCAGTTATGATATTTAAAGTGTAATATAAAATCTATATGGATGATTATGAAAAAAATAATAATAACCCATACGGTGGTTGCCAATATCTCTGCGAGAGTCGAGCTTCTTACCCTTTTTGTGCGGTGCGGGGTGATGCTTCCACGGAGGCTCCGCCGCGCTCCTGGAGGAAAGCCGTGCAGACGAGGAGCACTAGGATGGTCCACAAGGCGCTCATGATGCACAGACGGCGAGCTGAAAACCTCCGCGGGTCACAACAAGGAGGGATGCAAACGTGCCACTCCATCAGTTTATCCAGCACCCTCACCGAAACAACCCTCTAGCGTAAATTGTTATCGCCATGCATCGTCACACAAAATAAGTTATATCGAATTTAGGTTTCATTGCATCCAGCCTTTCGAGAACCCGCCACCAGGAAAAGTTATAATAATTATCTTGCATCGTAAAAATATAATAGCTATAGTATTATTATAAATAATATGAGTCTAACATTATCACAAAAGTTAAAATTAAACGAATATTAAAAATGTTTCTAATAATTAATTACAGATAGCGCTAATGGGTGCGATTCACGAAGCAGTTAGCCAGGTTTCTAACCACGTTTAGCTTAACCACGTTTAACTATACCTGTTTTACGTGTTAAACCACCTATATTAAACGTGGTTAAGCTAAACGTGGTTAGAAACCTGGCAAACTGCTTCATGAATCGCGCCCAATGCGTAGGTAATAAAAGCACTAATAAAATGTGTATAAAACTATAATAGCATATATAACATAATAATATGTAGATCTATACATATTATAGATTTAACACTTAAATATTAATTAAATTATACATTCTTGCAACAAAAGTCTATCCGATAACCATTGCAGGAAAAACAAAATGCATAATATATTAAAAATACAAAAATATATCAAGAAAAACATCAAAATAAATTAAATTTGCATGCTCTCTATCATAAAAGCTGCTGGAATTAAATGACAATTTATTGTTAGCAAATACAGTAATTAATTTTAATTACTAACAATTATAAAGAATCTGTAATATTTTCTATATATTATACAGCATGCACAGTTTACATACAGAAATTAACTATTAAACACACGCCTTTCTGTTGATATTGATACAAAAGCACAGCGTTCCACGACGCTGCTGGTCCAGCTCTATATAAGGTATAAAACCTTCGATCACCGTTCTCTCACCTATGGTCAATTGAAAGACAACAGACTTTTCAAGGTGACACAGAGGAGAAACTGTTCAGAAATGCAAATAACGTTTGGTCGTTTATTCACGCGCTCACTCAACATCAGCTTATACAGTCAATTTAATTTTATTCCCCCACCGGAAAAATATGGATTTTAAAATTAATTGCTAACATTTAAAATATGATTTATTATTGTAGATATGAACGCATAAAAATTCTTACTTCTCCTTAAATTTCAATGATATAGGGAGACTAGAAAAAGTCAACTTCCAGCTACTTCCGGTAAAATATTAAACTATTTAGACTGTAAGTTAAGGAAGTACAGTACTCACGGCCTTCAACTGCTCTTGTCATATCGCCTCAACCGTTCTGTTCGTATCGCCTGTCAATTGTGGTTAAAAACTAATGCATTGCAGCTATGACATCACTCATCCATATCACTATACTTTATTTTTTAAATAATATAATGTATCATTAATGAAAGCTTTATTTGTCTGTATAGGTTATAGGATAGGTGATAAGATTAAGTGCATTGCACATTGCACATATTGCACGATCAAGACATATATGTCATATAACTCATATAATATATAGCACAAGGCGTGGATCTGAAATTTTAGATTTAACATGGGCAATTTTCCCCCTCCAATTATTTGTATTGCCATTGGGCTGCAGCACCTTGAAATTTTGTTCTGGAACCGCGCCTGACACAAATTAAGAAAAGTTATAGGACCCGCCTCGCCCGCCTGCATTATAATAATTAATTAATTATTATGCTGGAGTGAATGGTATATACCTGCTGGATATTTTTTTCCTTTATTTATTCTCCATGTTATCCCATATTTTATAAAAAATTGTACAGCAGTTATTATTATTTTTTTTTCTTTCTTTAAATACAAATTAACAATTAAAATTTAGAGAAAATGAGCATGACTGAAACATATTTTTAAATTTGAACAATATTATGTTATATACGACTGTATAAACAAATTGTTGAATCGTGCGTCTTATATACATATATCTTAACAACAAGCTGGCTTTACTATCATGGGCTTTATAAACTTAAATAAAGTATTAAATTTTGTAGTAGCTAGTACGTAATTAAAATAATTAAAAGTCAATTCGGGTATATATACAAAAATTAAAAGTCCATGATGAAATACATTAAGGGTAAGGTAACGCCACCAATGTTAAAAAAAAATCCCTCACACAAAAATTCTGAAAAAAATTTAAAATGTTCTCCTCTACACCCCCTATCAGTAGCTAAAATATCAGGTATACAAATTCGATCTAGTTTTTGAGTTATAAATTTTTAAAGTTGACTACTTTAACATGGAGAAATGAAACTTCCATGTTAAATTAGTCAACTTTAAAAATTTATAACTCAAAAACTAGATCGAATTTGTATACCTGATATTTTAGCTACTGATAGGGGGTGTAGAGGAGAACATTTTAAATTTTTTTTCAGAATTTTTGTGTGAGGGATTTTTTTTAACATTGGTGGCGTTACCTTACCCTTAATGATGAAATTAAAAAATTATGATATGCATAATATAATTCGATATAAAATACTGTACAGCAACGATACTAGTAGTTTCGTCTCAATTGAAAACGAGAAACAAATAATAATTAGCATTACAAGATACATCAGCTGAAACTTTCTGCAGCTTAATTGGCTCCAGCTAACTAGTATACTATATAATATATTGCAGCATTATCACTGAAAATTACCTATACTTATTTTCAAGCTCATGATTCAGACCTGTAAATTATTCGGAGAGCCCAGTCCTTTTAAAGTTAATGAAATGGAATGTATAATATGGGGGAATGGTCTCTGTTATAATCTTTAGTGCCAACATTCAAACTTGAAGTGGTGCGAGGAAGTTGTAAGAGTTTTATAAACGCCCACTAGATGACAGCTCTATGTCCATTTCATTTTCGAGGATTCTTATATTCCGAAATTATTCCGTGAAATTCGTGCGCTAAAAAAGAAGATATTCCGTAAATTAATATTATTATACTTTTTTATATATCATGTCAAAAGTTGAAACAATTTTATTAAAAATTTAGTAATTAAAAATTAATTTTGCTGTTGAATCTATAATATTACATATAATTACATTGAATTTAAAATTATTCTGGTATTCTGTTTACTTTATTTCGCTGCATGAGAAGTGTATGTTCCGTAATAAGTAATTATCTAATTATATATAATTATATTATATTATAATATTATTATGAAAACAAAGATTCGATATCAAATTTATGCGAGGAATAAAAAACAAACACTGGAACAGTTATATAATATTGATTGAATCGATATAATTTTAACAAATATATTATACGGTTTTAATATAATTAAAAGTTATATGATGTTAACACGCAATACAAAAATGGTTAAAAATTTTCATCGAATGAATACCATAACTACTAATTGCTTCCATATCATATTCCACATGCACCTCATGTTGGGAATCTTTCAGGAAGTCTACTATATTATATTTTTATTGTTGTTATATTTTATTTTCATGTTCGAAAAACAAAAATGAAAAACTGCAAAAAAAAAAAAAAAAAAAAATGTTCTCAATATTAAGTGACTCGTCGTCACTTAATGTTGATAAGTGCACATTTTATTAATAAAAAAAATTAAATACTACATATCATATCACATATGTACATTAAGTCAAATAAAAAAATACAACACGGAGTATTCACAAAAGGTTTAAATTAACATTATAGGTTTTATCCTAAAAACTTTCAAAGTTAAATTTATTACAGGAATTTTTAGTACCTATATAGTAATATACATTTTTTTTTTAAATATGATATTCTTTTGCCATAAAAATTATTACAGTATCTTTGTTTTTAAGATATATTACATAGTTTTCAGTATAACAATAAACAATCCAATTATATTTCTGTTTTACCATTAAAGGATTAAATTTGACGATCATTTATATCATTTATATGTAATGTAAATATTACAAGCCAACCAACGCCTTTAACACATTGTATAAAATATATACAAATTTTTGTACAAGAAATTAAATTAGACTTTAATATGAAACGATACAGACTATATATTTTATATATAATATATACAATGTAGTAGCATTGTCATCATATCATAAGAGCGACAAAATATTGAAATAATGGGGTAGAAAGTGATGCTATAATTTGCTCTCTCACTCTCTGTTTTGTCACATTAAATATTCACAACCATGCTTCTCTCTGTATATATCCTCACCGCTTGCCCACCCCGTGCAGCTTTAGGCTTAATGTAGCCACACATAGAGTGCTTAATAGCGACTGGTTAATTATTTACTGGCATGAGCTGGAAACGAGCAGCGACGAGATCATTTTTTTCCCTCTCTCATGGAGCAAATGACTATGAATATTTCATTTCTCCTCTGGGATATATCAAGGGTGCACGCAGCCGCTGACTAAAGGGTTGTTACCACCACAGGGCTACACGAAGAGGCACTGATCTTCTACAATATTTATGATTACATGATGGCTCTATTTGCAACAAGTAATAAAAGTGCAAATACATCATTGTCATCAAAATTTCTGTACTATCAAAACATGGCGTTATGACTTTACGAGTATCATTTTTTTAAGTCTACAAAATGAGAAAAAAATATTGAAAAGAACTTAAATTATTTTCATTGGATTGTTACAAAAATCGTTGAAATTATTTACATATTTGTTATGAATATCTTGCTATAATTTTAATGGATTTAGATTTTCTATTTCCAAATTCATGAATTGAAAAATACACACACTACATTAAAACTTCCAAATTTTTGCCTTCAGGTTAGGCAATTTGTTCCGCACCAAGAAAGAGTGAGTTACAATATGTTGGTACATAATACATCCAGCAAGGAAAATGACTATATACTTACCAACTCAGTTTTAATGCTTAAAAAAAATAATTAAAACAATTTTGATGTGTTTATGTAAAATCTGGACGTAACATTATATGAAATTATCAAAAAATTATCAATTTATGCAACGAGGAAAAGAAGGAAGTAAAAAACAATTCATTTAAAAAAAAACTCATAAATTTCATGTCAAAATTAATTTGCATCACTAAAAATGGAGAGAGAACATAATGTAAAAATGTTGCGACGTGGAAAGTGAATTAGATTAGTCGCTTGGCTGCTCGTTTTTGGACCCCACTTTTATTATTTGGAGGTCCAATAAAAAAATTAACGTATTATATCTTAGCATACGCAGCAATCTAATGACAAGATGCAGTGAAAGACAAAAGTTTAAAAGTCGTTACTTACTGGGCGTGCTCACCATTATGCAGATTTTATTAGGACATAACGTCCGTAGACTGGATGTAATTACACAGACGTAACATGGAATAAAAACACAAAAGAGTAATTTTATCTTCAGCTTTTCTTGTTTTCTCAGACGGTGGGGGAATTATTTTAAGATTATTTAATTTTTATTTTCTTTCTTTTTTCTTCCTTATCTCCTATCTCTCTCTGTAAGGTATACCAAAGTTAATTTTCTTTAAAATTCTGTACACCATACAATTTAACCCTGACTAATTTTATGTTTAAAGAATAAAAAAAATCAAGTTCCTCTCATGACTTTATCGGACGCATGAAAATGCCTACGAACATCAGAATAGATATATTGCTATATAACTATCATGCTTCACGGCCTGAGGTACTTAAACTTAATTGCTATCTCACTAACTAAAAAATTGAACAAATTAAATAATAACTTGTACTAGAGTGCAAATTAATTGTTGGTGCTAATGTTATATAATTAAATTTATATAGTGTATACAATAAGCAACACATTTTATTATCATTAAAGTGTTTTCTATTAAAATCAATACATTTGAATCAGTACATAAAATTTATAAAATATAAAGATATAAAATCTTAAATGACAATATAATAAATATTTTTCATACAGAGGGGAGAAATAAGTTAAAAACGGAAAAAAGGGAGACTTAAAATGATTATAAACATGAATTTCAAAGCTTCGTTCTCCTAAATATGACATTAATGGAGATTTAAAATACATTTTTTTTTTCTTCTTGATATTATTTATTGTAAGGGGACCCTACATGTGGAGTATATGAGGCTCGACAAATGCAAACTCTGTGGTTTCGTCGCGGGGCTTTTGTCTTAAACCGGAAGTGCAAACGTGTGTGCATGCGCTCTCAGATCACAGTCTATATAGATGGGAGATGCAACACTGGATGTTGCAGAAGGCAGGAAACTGTCAGGGGAACCAAATGGAATTTTACTTTTCCAAATATTTTAAAACTTTTTTTTTATCAGCGACAGGGAGCCAAAGAATGTAAGAATGACATTTTTTTTTAGATTTTGTTTAAATTTCAATGATTGTGGAATTTGAAAAAGGGGAAACTTATTTTGGGAAAAATATTTATCATGATTGGAATAGCTAAGCACAACAATTTTTTAAATAAACTTCATAATGAATGTAACCAAAAAAAAGTCAATGATAATAAGCAACATATTTTTTTTATACAACCTCTAAAATATTTATTATACTTTTTGATGTATTATGTTTTATAAGGATTTGTTTTTTTTTATTCACAAAAAGAGCAAATGATTACGAGAGTAAAAAGCCAAAAAGTTAATGCCGTTCATTTCTCTTCTGCCTCAATAGTATCCCTCCCTTGTTTTTCATCTTTTTATATATTTTTTCTTTATTTTATAAGATATCATTAAATGTACCCCTCAAAAATATTGCTTCTTCCGGCATACATTTCATTTCCGGTAACATCCATTCTGTTTTATTTATTTGTCTCTAATGGCATAGGACTGGTTAGAGGGGAGGGGGCGCCAACCCCAGTCCTAGATGGCGCCAACTTTCGCCTTAAGGAGAATCATTTCTCTTATTCTCATTTAACAGACTATACATAACTATATTTAAAATAACATAAAAATATTAAATATGTCATAGTAAAAATTTCCCAACTTATCTCTTTTCTTAAATGTATACTTAAGTCAAAATAAATATCAACTTTGCTATTTCATATCACTCTGCGCATGTACCAGCTAATGAGATTATTCATATTAATCTCTGCTGGACAATATTTGTAAAAATTATATAAAAAAAAATGATGATGTGCTGTCATTCAAGCCTGAAGTCAATATTACACGATACAGGAAACTTAAACTCCGTTTGTTTGTATATTATGGAGATTAAAATTTCTTGTAAGTAAAAATTGTTTACAAATTCATGTTTTAATTTACGTCTGGAAATAGTTCGTTTCCTAAAAGTGAGTGACGTGCATACATGGCGTTTAACCAGGCGCCTTACTTTCTTGGAATATTATCGGTTCCGGTTGTGATTTGATTTTCATTGAAATGATAATTAAAGCAAATTACTCCGCGCGGTCAGATGTAAACTGAGGCTTGAAAGTGATTGTATTGTAGCTAGCATCGATTGTCTTTTCTGCATTTTTGATGCTTAACAAATTGCCTAGTTTCAGGGTGAGATGTCAAACGGCCACTTTATCTTGAATTTAGTGTAACTATAACATTAAATTTAAATCAATTTAATTTTAAGTTATCTTTAACGCAAAAAATAAAGCATTTTCTATATATACATCACATATTATATAACTGTAATCGATGTTAACGAATAAGATAGAGAGAAAACACATAGAAGAAGAAGTTTTGTATCCATTACTTGCTATTCATTCAGTGTGAAGATGCCTCTAGCGATTGTGATGATGACTATAAAGACCAAAAAACCCTCCTCCCATATTATATAGTAGGTCCTCAAGATCTATCATAAGCGAGCATTGTTAAAGTCATTTTGAAACTTGTGAGTGAAATGTCCTCGTCGATTGTCATATCGCTTCAACGGACAATTGAACATCACCATGTAAAGGTGATTAACGATCACAAAAATAAAATATAGGGGTGGGTGGTGGTTATAATATATAGGAAAGGGAGAATAAAAGGATTAATGTATTTTTTTTTTAAACAATTCTCATCCCCCCCAAAACGTTTTTACATTTACATGTATATCATAAAACTGATAGACGGTGTCATTATTAGAAAATCATCTTGTCTTTTTTTTTTTTACTCTTATGTCATGCAAATGGATTTTGTAAATGTCTATACTTTGAATATATACTATAATATTCTCTCTCTACCATTATATTTATTACCCGATGCTTTGTTCGCGACTTGCTGCATCCCACATCACGACAAGGGCTATAACATAGCCGGGGATCGAATTTGTCAGAAAGCCACAGAGAAGAGACATACGAGCGTACAAACTTGACTGTAGTGTATAATAAGAGGAGGAGGAGAAGTATGCTCAGTTGTATAGGGAGGATTTAGTTCACTGAGTTATTTATTGCATTTTCTATTTGAATTATTACTAGAAACTATATACACTAATGTTTTAGAGACTACTTAACTATACGTAAATCTCAGTAAAGCTTCAAGCCACCTGAACTGATGAATGTTGAATAAATGTTGTAAAATACTCTTCATATAATATATAATTGAAACTGTTTTATATTTTGTTTACTGAAATTTTACTATAGGATTATCACTAAATATGATTCTGATTCTAAACACGTCTAGGTAATATTACTATAAAATTATAAAATATTTATATATAATATAAATATTATATATATTCACACTGTGTATTTTTATAATATATAATCAGGGTAAATGTAACAAATTGTCATGATTACGTACAATGGTTTTCATACCCGGAAATAACACACATTTTGTATAGCTAAAAAAAAATAATAATTTTATATGCATATGAATTTTATAATTGAGGTTTTCGTTGTTTTTGGCACATAATTAAATTGTTTGATATATGTCGTTTTTACACAAAAAATTCCTCTCAAAATATGTATGTGGACATCTCGTAGACAGCGGTATTGTCTTTTATATTTTTATTTTCAATATAGAACGACGCCTAATAACTTTAATGTAATCAAGTTTAAAAAAATCTCACACATGATCTTTAATTTATTGTATATTTTATATATATTATTATACAAATGTTACAATAGTACAAATGTTATCAAAATGTCAAAATGTTTCAAATCTAAAATTATAACAAAAAGAAACACTAACGTTTTATTATTTTAATATCTTGTTATGTTAAGTTAATTTTATAGCAATAAAAATATATTTTCTGTGACATGTATGAATTCCGAAATCTTTAAAAAAATATATTAAAATACGTTTGTGTTAATAAAATTTCTCAGACTTCCTTATAAGCAATCAAATTTGTCGTGAAACCATTTGTTTTATCCCCCCTTACATTTTTTTTCTCCCTCTATACATTCGCGGTTGAGGTGCTGCCGTGTTCATTTCATTATGTTAAAGCGGCAGATCCGCTGCGGTCATCACTTACTGCAAGTGACTGCAGCCGAGCGCACATTGCATTAATATGTGCATGGGGGTGCAAAAAAACATTTGATCTCAACATAAAAAATATACACAGTGATGCTTGAGAGGGTGTATGGCCTTTACTGTATAATAATTTTAAGGGGTATAGAATGTAATGTCAACCCATACAAGTTTAATATAATTAAATTCGTAAATATTTAATTTTTCATGTAAAAAAAAGTATCATTACAAATAATAATAAATGTTTAAACATTTCTAAGAATATTCAAGTATGAGATTTTGAAAAATTACATTATAAGAAGTCATAAATCTCGTCGTCTTCAGTAGACATATTACTGGATAGCGATCTATTGATGTTCTCGCATTGTGGTCGATGCTGCAATCGTTTGGATCGCGGGACAAAGAGGCTAGGTGATCGTGGCTCCTCGCGGGCAGCCAGAAGTCCCGGCAGCAAGAGAAAGGTCTTGCGTCAGGATGACAAATGAAGAAGAGTGAATGGAGCATGAATATGAACCACGTAACCATCCACGTAGCGTCGGCTGTCCAAGCGACCCTCTTCTTATACAGCACGGTGATAAATGAACTTTGTCGGTAGACGTCTTCTCTCTCTGCAGCATCTTTGGTCCTCCACATCTTCACATTGGCCACATAACTTACTGATGCTGCTGCTGGACAATCTTGTTGCTGCCAGAGTTATTTGCTTTGTGTGTGGTTTATTCCATCATTCAGTGGCATCATTTTAACCATCATTCAAAATGTTCAAATACAACAATTGTTATTAATGTTAATGTAAAATAATTTAAACACAATTATTATTGAGAATGAATAAAATTTAAATAGATAAACGGTGATGGAATAATATTGCAGAAAAAAATCTATGATACATACATATTTGTTTTAATGAATATTACGTGTAAAAAAGTGCCTTTTATAATTTTGCATCATAAATCTTTTACAAAATTTGAAAATTATACTGTTAATCGAAAAAAAAAAACAAAACAAAGAGATTATATGTTCAAGATTTTCTACATGCATTTCAAATGTTAAATGGCAATGTCTACTTTCTGTGTATTTTGAATGCAGTGAACAAAATCAATATTTAATTCGGTACAACCAAGATATTAAGGGAAAGTGATTTTAAAATCTGACAGTTATTAATGTATTTTTACTAACAAACAAAAATATCAGCATGTGTAGCAAAAATTTATCATAATCTCCTCTCAGTTTCTTAATGTAATTCTGCTATAACCATCAGGCTGAAGACTTTGTCCAAATAAACCACCCTTCTTATATTACAGCAGGGATGTCGTATTATATACGTAATCTTGGAGCGGCTAGAATCATTCAAACGGAAAATTGAAGTTGAAGCTTCTACTTGTTCTCTTGGTATAAGGGAAGAGAAAGCATGAAAAATGGATTTCCAAAAACACGCCACGCACCCTAATTCTCACCTCGGCCGTCCAGTGGCAGCTGCTGTCTGGAGCTTCAGATTAATTATTGTGTTCACCATTAATAACTTGGTCCTGGCCAAACATTCCCGTCACCTGCCGCCGAGCTCGGACATCATCAATTTCAACCCCCCACATGCAACCAAATCAACGGATTATCGATCTGTTAACGGAAATTACAAAAACCATACGTTTTTACTTTCCGTGGGAAATAATGTTCACCAAATATTGTTTTGAGTAAAGTGCTGCCACATGTTTCAGTGAGAAAATAAATAAGTTACACATGCAAAAAAGAAAGGTTTGGAGTAATAATGTTTTTATAAACGAGTAATATCATGTAATTTTGATAAAAGTTTTGAAATCCGTGTTTTATATTATTATATAGGCATGCATTCGCCTTTTAATTTTATAATATTATGATTGTATATTAAAAAGATGAAAATGTAAAGAACTAGTATAAGATTTTAATTAAAAATAAATGAACTAAAAACAAACTTTTAATACACCAAGTAATTCAATTTTTCATGTAATTTTATATTAATTTTCAAACTTCCAATCATTTTGCGATAGCTGCATGAAAATTTATTATTTTAAAAAAACTTAAAAAAAGTAATTTATATGACTATATATATGAAATAAAAACTTCCAGTCATAAACAATTTAGTGCTCGGAATATTTGTGCATGGTACAGAACCATATAGAAATTACCAGACCTCTAGTTTGAACTAACTACTTACATATTTAAATATTTTAGCTGGCCCAGCAAAAACATTCAACTCCAAAGCTCATTGAAACCTCTCATACATATTACTTGGTTCTCTTCACGTAGAAATAACATAATATATTTAGCGCTAAAAATAATGTAACTGCTACTCTAATAGACAATAATGGTTGCATTTTTTTATTTCATAATTAGAAAATATACATAAAATTATGCTTTTCTCAATTTTTTTCAGATTTTTTGGAGTGCGGGAACTAATTTTTAAAAAATATTTAAAATATATGAATTAGGGTGGTACATCTGATGGGACAACCGTGACGTCATCAATAGCCAATCACAGCAACCGTGATGTCATCAATAGCCAATCACAGCACGACAAATGACGTCACGGTTGTCCCATTAGGTGTACCACCCTAATTCAGAGATTTTAAATATTTTTTTAAAATTAGTTCCCGCACTCCAAAAAATCTGAAAAAATTCAGAAAAACATAATTTTAGGTATATTTTCTAATTATGAAATAAAAAAATGCAACCATTATTGTCTATTGTTTTTTAAACCTATATCCAATAAAATTAAAAACTTTTTATTTGTTTAAAATTAAAAAAATACATATTTGACTATTGACTATTTTAGCGTAGTGGTTTGATCTCTGCCTATCGCTTGGGAGACCCAAGATCGCTTCCTGCCTTGGCTCAGGTGACTTTTCGTCACTTCGAGCTGAGGTATGGCAGCGTGTTCTGGTAAGTTCCCGAGAGATGGCATGTATGTTCTTCCACTATACTGCCTGTATTCGGGAGGTGTTGAAGGTCGTTCGCTTTGGTACCGTCTGCCTCGATGATGGTTTTCTGTGGTTTCCCATCGTCACTCCCAGGTAAATGCCGAGGCAGTTCCTAACACAAGGCCACAGCCGCCTCCTTTCCTATCAATCCTTCCAACTGTTGTTAATACTGTTGTTAAGTTTGAATGCTTACACCAATAGCAGAATATGCTGTAGTAAACTAACATTGTAATAAAAATAAAATAAAAATAAAATAAAAATAAAATAAAAATTATGCATTATTTATATACGAGTAGCTTGTCTTATATCAATAAACAACATTATTGCTTCACCAGTACTTTTGTGTATGTACACAATACACTAGCACAAGCAGCAACAGCTATAACTAAGTTTATTTTCAAATTTTTTTTATGAACGTACATAATATTTTTAATTTAAATACAAACATAATTTTTACTATGAGAGTGATGCGCTTATTCGTGCAGCGGCGATAAGATGGAGTACTGATTGATTGCTGTAGTTCAGATCAGGTCAAGAGCACCCATCTCACCTCTCAAACTTAAATAATGCACTATCAAGCTTAATGGACCACATTAAAACCCCACAAGCGTTATTATATAATATGTACATACTACAAGAGAACCATAATCAAAACCATGAAAATATTTTTACACTGTAAAAAAGCTATACCTATAGTAGGTATCAAATAACAAAGATTCCCAGCCTAAAATAGGGGTGCTTTACCCATTTCAGGTTTAAATGGACCTATTTTCATTAATTTACCTAAATATGTAATATGATATTACATATTTAGGTATACAATAACGTGAAACGGGTATTTAGTTGCCTAAATTGGAAACGAAACTACCTGAAAATTAGATGTACCCAATAAGGGTTACTTAATTACCTAAATATTAGCCTACCTACATTCTATATGTGCCCAGAATAGGTCTTTATATTAGCCTGATTTTTTGTCCGTTAAAATTTTAAATAAAAGACGATAAAAAAAAGACTAAGCCAATCAAATTTTTATGGCGAGAGATGACTCCTACCACATGACATCATCATGACGTGTTAGCGTCGGTCTGCAGCTGGAGTGCAGTTTGATGCAGAAACATCCTCATTTACTGGATAATATTGTCAAACCAAGGTAAGATTAAGGAAATATAAAACATAATTATAATTATGAAGTTATAATGGTAACGGTGATATGAAAATTTCTTACACTTGTGTGCAATTGCTCTGTAGAAATCGAATGCATCATAGAGGCCGGCACGAATGCAAGGAGGGAGCTTGGAGCTTGCCGTGTGGCCCGAGCTGTGAGCTACTGCGATCTGCCGAGTCGCCCGCCCGTCTACATTGTCCACATTACCACCCACCCACAGCCCATAATGATGCTCTGCTACCACAGGTATAGTAATTAAAAAGTGAACATTTACTGCGACCTTTTATATGTAGAAGTTTTGCTGGATAAGAGAAAAGAATCTCTCGTTCTCTTGTCTTAAACATCACAAAACATTATGATTTTTTTTATTATATTAAATGTAATATGTATTTTTATTCTGTATGGGTGCAAAACAAAACTTGAAAAAAAAAAATAATAATAATAATAAAAAAATTTAAAAAAAATATAAATGCGTGACATGAAAGAAAGAAATAAAATAGAAGTTAATGCACGCAGCATCCTCGAGATTCTTAATTTCTTATCTCATATATGCTATATGATTTATGATATAGTCCTGGATATTCAAAAGACCCCTTTCTTGTAATGTGAGCGTGTATTAAAATATAACCAGGACGATTGTTATGACTTTTTTACACTATAATAACATAAGAAAATCTTACTGAAATATTGATATATTTTATTTTTTATGTTCCTTATAGTACAAGGAGTATTAAAAAAATCAAGATAATTATCATACAAAAGTTCACTTTTTTAATATTAAAAATTTGCTGGATTTTTTATGTTTTTCTAATTGTAAACACAGTATCATAATTACATAATTATATTATATGACAGTATATTAAGTAATTCTTGTGGTTCACTTTTTTTTAATTTTTAATTTGTATCTTTTTATTTGAACCTTTTAAATTTCACTATAATAACAAAATCGTCATCGATGCTAATTAAAATTAAACGTTTTATTTGTTCTATAACATTTCTTTCTTTTTTCATTGCAGATTTCACTTCACCAGGAGAGATCATACTCTCAACATTGTCTTCCAGCCTACAAGTCCATGCAGCCAAAAAGCAGTGGACCCACAAAATCCCCAACCCCATGCAAATAATATCTGTGAGTTTTTATATAAATAATCCCGACTGACTCATTAACTACAAAGACGTTTATTATTTATTTTTTTTTTCAACACCTACAAAAAAATTAAAGTGCTATAGTTAACAAAAAAATTATGATAAAAAATCATGTTTATGAAGTGTTTTAAGCTTTTATTTCTGTTCTGCCCCAACGCCAAAACTACAAATATTCCATTGATATATGTATGAAAACGATTTTCATTGAATAAAAATTGTTTTATTTTATAATTATGTGTGTATTATTTATAAAAAAAATATATTTAGGAAATTATACTACCTAATTTTGAGTTAAAAATATAACTTAAAACGGGCTGATATTAATACCTATTTTCAGTATTTTTGAATTCCTAGGTTAATATTTAGCTAAATAAAGTTACCCGAATTAGGTACATTAAAATTATATGCTCATCTAAAATAGGTAAGCAGGAATGCTACCCGTTTTAGTTTAATAAGTTGACCTAATCTGAAGACAACCTCTTGGGTATCTGTAATTACCCGTTTTAGGTTTTCCTTTTTTACAGTGTACATTTTTTTCCTTATATTTTTACTTAACTTATTTTAAAAAAAGTTGCTCTTCTTTAATAAAAAAACGTTTTGTAATTTATCTGTGGAGTAAAAGTCCCGGGCAGGCCACCTCTACTACTCTAGGGCGTATATTCAGTGACGTAAATATACAAGAGAGAAGTGTTTGCATACACGGCAGCAAGATGACATGAGAAATATGAAAAGTTTTAGAGCTTTGCTTCTGAGAGACAAATTGTAAGATAAAAGCAGAGAAGAAGCTTGAGAGATGGTTTCAGAAGAAGATCAAAGCTGCTTGCAAAGATGTCTCATAACTTTGGGCTTACACAAGCTTGAATACAAGACGAGTATAACATAGAATAGCTAGGCTAAAGGAGGAGTAGTAGACTCTTCTGTTGGTGGCAACGTCTTTTAGTAATTAGAAGCAAGGAAACTTACTATATAGAATGAACTGATGAGCTTTCAGCTTCATAATTATTATACGAGCTTTGAAACAGTTTTCATGATGGCAATCATATTAAAAGTTCAGTTTCTTAACATATATAAAGTACTATGTATAATATTGTATACTGTATGTTATAATGTCAAACAATTATGTTTTAATAAAAGGAAAGTTAAAGGAAAATTTAACAGGCTATGAAGTTTATGTATCATACTTAGAAAATCAGTCCGCAAGTTTATATTTAAACAACTTTGTGTAATATTGCATGACGAAACCGTTTAAAAAAATATTAAGAAGTTTGAATTTCAACTTAAAAATTAAAGTAGTGTTTATATAGCATGTTATTTTAAGGGTAAGGTAACGCCACCAATGTTAAAAAAAATCCCTCTCACAAAAATTCTGAAAAAAATTTAAAATGTTCTCCTCTACACCCCCTATCAGTAGCTAAAATATCAGGTATACAAATACGATCTAGTTTTTGAGTTATGAATTTTTAAAGTTGACCAATTTAACATAGGAGTTTCATTTCTCCATGTTAAAGTAGTCAACTTTAAAAATTTATAACTCAAAAACTAGATCGTATTTGTATACCTGATATTTTAGGTACTGATAGGGGGTATAGAGGAGAACATTTTAATTTTTTTTCAGAATTTTTGTGAGAGGGATTTTTTTTAACATTGGTGGCGTTACCTTACCCTTAATTAATGGAGTTTAAAATACAAAAATCATATAACGCTATCATCATTTTTTTTAGTTTTTTATCACAAATGCTTTTTTTTTTTTTTTAAATATTGAACAATTATATTTCTTATCACCACACAATACATATATATTAAGATTAATGTATTTACTATTTAGTGCATAACAGTAGACGTGGTGAAGTTAATCACAATCATATTAAATGAGATTTTGCAGAAGACTTTACAAAAAATATATATTTTTGTTTAGTGTCCAATACATTTTTATAAAAAAAAATACATAGTGTTCTCGCAGTTACAAAATCTAGTGTTCTCGACTTATTTCTCTCATTTTTAACGCGAGAGCATCTTCACTCTCTCGCGGTACACAGCATCATTGATCTGCTTTGATACAATTTCTTCATCTCCAGATAACTTTTAGTAGTGTAGAAAGACGACATCTTGGAGGCAGCAGACTGGAGTGCTGTCACCCTGGGAGTCCCGGGGGCATCTAAGTGTCAGCCTCTCGATTGCTAGGGGAAGCTGCCGTCAACAGCACCTCCCTGGCGAGCCACATTCCATCATTCGCTCCAATTTGCTACAAAAAAATAGCAGCTATATTGCCATCTGTCAATTTATCGTTCTTTCTCTCTCCGTCACTCTGTCAATACAGCAGCTCAGCGTTCAGATCACGCCGCATAAAATAACTAACTGCCAAAGATCAAAGGTTAAGAGGCAACGTCACTTTACCCTAAAGAAACAAAGGAAACAGTCCATATACAAACTCCTCTATCAAATATAGGAAATGACAATTATTGACCGTGTCAAAATTGACACTTTGTTTCCTCCCTGTTGTGTAAAAAAATAGGATTGGTATATTGACGTCACAGATTGTATTTGCCTATATTTTATCAACATGAGATGCAATTGTAGGCCTTATGTTATTTGTACATAAATTTCATAATCGGTCGATGAATGCTGAGGTGACAACATGCTTGTGATACAGTATAGGATACAGAAACATTTTAAAGTTTAAAATAGTAAAAAATGTGGAACATAATCAATAATTTAAGTATATCTTTGTTATATTTATTAATTTTAAAGAACCAAAATATTAAAATTTGAACAAAGGGCTAAAGTTACAATGATTTTTCATATTCTTGTACAAAACGAAAACCTTTTCTTCTTATTTTTAGTCTTCACGCATTTTGAGAGGGCCACTTTAAAGCCGCGCTTTCTTATTCCGGTCAGGCGAGGAGCTGAAATCAATCCCCGGGCCGGCGCCGTCCTCGAGTGATGCGGAACTGCGGCGTTCGTGCGGACAATGTCCTCCTAGCCCCGGGTCTTCACCAGCTGATCTCGGAGTGCTTCTTTTCTGCAGCCTCGGGTTTGTGAAGTCACACTAATGGAAAGGCGAGAAATTAGAAAAGCGTCCGATCCTTGGGCAAGTAAAGATACAAATTATTAGCCTCGTTCTGCATGGAGAAATTGCGTCCTTTTAGTCCTTTATCATGCAACAATGAATCTGCACATTAATGTTAAACTTCCATTCATATTACAGTATAGCAGTATTCATTCCATACTCTCATATATTTAAAATGCGAATTAAATATTTTATTTTTTATGCAGACATGCAAGTAGGTTATTATTATTTTTTTATCTTTAATATAAAACAGAAGGAAATATATGGTTTTTATACTGTATAATTGAATTTTACTATAGAATTTTAAGAATTTTGCATTCATTTATAGTTTTAAACATTGACAATAATAAAAAATAATTGACAATTATGCAGCTTATTATACTAAATCTCCAACTAAAATTTCAATCTAATTTATCATTTATCAGTATATTTTGCACTTTCCACTTGAAATATTTTTAATCAACATCTATGGTTAAATATCACACTTTTATTTATACAATATCAATATTGAGGTTTTTTAAGTTATAAGCGCTTGAATAAACTTATTCATCTTAATCCTATAGTTACAAACTATGGATTAAAGTTAAATGAAATTTGTAGGTAGGTATAATGATAAAATGAATGTGCATTCATGAGTGAATCAAATTTCCTCGTCATGACAACTTTTGTGCACGTGAGGCGTTAGGGCGAACCACAAATTCTGTGAGCATCAAGTGAGCCGCGACATTCTACCAGCACGCAACAGGCCGCAGCATCTCCCGGTCGTCAGGAGACATGCAAATGTGTGTGCGAGCCAAGGAAAAATACAGTCAAATTCATATTATATTCCCACCGGAAGTAGCCGGAAGTGAGATGTCTTCTTGTTCATCTCCGAGTCTTGAAAATTTGCAAACTTATTAATACTCTTCTTACGAATCTGTAGCCAAAATTTCAAAATGCAAATACGAATAAAAATGTCAGAAACCTCTCACTTCCGGTTACTTCCGGCGGGAATTTAAAATTAATTTGTATCTGCCTCCTCAATCTAACACGACCGTGGGCCTTATCTCTCTCTCTCTCTCTCTCTCTCTCTCTCTCTCTCTCTCTCTCTCTCTCTCTCTCTCTCTCTCTCTCTCTCTCTTGAGTGACATACAGAAATCTACAAAATATATATTTTTTTTACAGACGACATTATTCTTTTTTTCTTTCTTTTCCATATATATACATAATATCTTATACAATTTTTTCCCTCTTGGTTCTTATCTTTTTCATGCCAATAGTTGTCACCGCCTTTTCTCGTAGTCATAAGGGTGTCTTTTTTTTTATTCTTCTTTTATTTTTTACTTATAAAAAACTGATATCATCCCTTATTTTTTTTCTTGCATGTCTTTAAATTTGAAATAAGAAATATAAAAAAAATGAATGTCACTTATAGTACTTTGACAATGCTGGTGATAAGAAAGTCGTCTATGATATAATGTGAGCAAAAGAATGTTTAAATGACAGCACCATGAAGAGAGTGTTGTATATAGAGTGTGTTTGAGAAATCGAATTATTTTATTATTCTTTTTGTAGACTCGTGTGACGTAAGAAGTAAGAAGATAGAAGAGGAAGAGAGGGAGAGAGAGAGAGAGAGAGAGAGAGAGAGAGAGAGAGAGAGAGAGAGAGAGAGAGAGAGAGAGAGAAATATAATTCTAGTATGAAAAAACACGAAACAAAATCTGGACGTTTCATATTGATTAATTGAAAGCTTGTTTTAAACATTATAATGTTCATTTTTTTTTCCAGATATTATATTTTGATATAAGGATATATAATTATGGTTTAACTTCTTAAACTTTTAGCATATCTCTGATAACTTGATATACATTTTCTTTTACCTCCCCTCCTTTCCTCCTCCACCCTCCCCTTTTCTTTAGATTGAATGAATCGTTAAATGATAATAATCTTGATTAATCAGCTTTGCCTTTTTCACACCAGGCTAATTTTTTGTCATAATCATCCATAATAATATTATGTTCTTGTTTCTTTTTATTGTATCCCTCCCCCTCCACAAATTTATTGAACAAATATTATTTTTAATGCAATTCCATATAACACAGAAACAATAGTCATTTATATTTCATAAGGTGCTATTTTGATTTTAAAATATGCTAATATATAATTATAAAAAATTAAAAATGTATAAAAACAATAATCTTAAATAATGCATACTTTGTATCTCACATTTGTATATGGTACATAAAGGAGCAAATTTCTTTCTTCCAAATTTTTTACTCCTATAATATCATGATGATAAAACTTATATTAATTAATAATTATAAGAATGCTTGAAACACAGACAATTGTCGTAAGGAACATTGTGCAATCAATTAACTTGTCTGAACTAGTAAGTTATTTATTTGTCACACCTGGATGCTACAACGTCAAGAAAATTTATCGCTGGTTTAAGATTTCAAAATTTCCCGCCCGAACAAGTGTACATCGCCCCTTGATTTTATCACTTCCTAACAAGAGGCAGGCTGTAATTCCAAACAATCAATCAAATGTTATATATCAGAGACATCAGGCATTGTGGCACTCTATAACTGAGAACAATCAAGTAATTGTTTTTATATACATCGATCGTTAAATTATTAATTAACTATTTATTGTTCCATTCAGGATACGTTAATTGATATTTTTAACAACACTCACTACGTGACCGATACCGTTGAAAAAATACATTTTATTCCTTTAATGCTCTATCTGCCTGTTAACAATTGCCTCATCAGATACAATCATGTGCAGTATTGCAGTATATGAAAACTATTTTTACATTGTTTACTGATATAAGAGGACAACATTTCAACTCACTCTCAGAAAAAGTGCACGACATACACTTTAAAACTTTGTAACTTGCTAGATATAAATAAAAATAATATTTCCTAAACCAACAGAATTATGAAAATTTAAAGTTTTAAAATTAAAGAAGAGAAATAAAAAGTATAAATTAATTTTTAATAATGTTGCTAAAACATATTTCAATCATTTATACATGGATGGAAGCTAATTTAATACATATAAATCAAACATATTCAAAAAAAGGAAGTAAAGATATATATTATATTAATAACTCCCATAAAATTTATAATATGCACTATAGCGGATATCAAAATTATTTTATAATTAATTTACTAATTTGCAAGCTTATCGAAAAGCACTGTATGACGTCACAGCCGACCCTGATGGTGAACCCCAGGTGGCGCTGCAGGGCCCGGAGATGTCGCGATTCATCTTCATTAGTACGTACATAGCGGTCGCATGGAGACTGTGTCGAGCGGGTTGCGTGTTCCCCAGGGGCTACCAAACCAGATTAGCCTGTGACTTACCCTTTTAAATGATATATCTTTTTTTATCATATTCATTTTTAATTTACTTTATGGTTAATTATTTGATATTAATTGAATTACTAGAGCTCGCGACAATCAGGCAAATGAGGGGGGTGATGCGGGTGGACCCGCACGTTGTGACATCTGTAGAGCGCCTGGAGCAAGAGCCGGTAATGACTGGAACTCACAAATCTTCATTAGCAGCCACCCAGATATGATGATGCAAGTATAGAGACCGCGGGTGACAAATCACCTCGTATTATATCTCGTGAGATCATCAAAAGTAATGAGAAGTTTGTATAATTCGTATGTCATTGCTTCTAGGTTAGTTAGTATAGAATTAATGTTTAAAATACATTCTTCACTAAGTAAATAGATCAGAACTATATTTTTTATTAAATTAATGGATATGTTATATGTCTAGTTCACTTTTAGGAGGTAATAATGAAAAACTGGAACAGTGTATATACGTATAGTAGTTCTCACTGAGCATAATAAATATTATAGTCAAAGAACAAGTAGTAATCTATATTATTGGATATATTTTATATAGGAGTAATTTTTTTATGCAGTGGTCTATTGCGCTCAAGCATGAATGTAACCTTTTAATTGGGAGTAAAGATACGATGACTGCGATACTCTTTCGACTTTCGATGCGTTTCTAAAAAAATTCAAACTTTTTGGCTGAATTTTCAGCGTCAGTTAAATGAGGCAGGGTTAAAACTCTCACGAGCTATATTATACATGAATTTAATTAAAATGTAATATTATGCATAATATTGTAATTATAAATTATTGCATCGTATTTTTTCCATTTAATTCATTAAAAAATTATGTATAGTTAATATGTATTTTTCTATAGTATTCTAAATATTGATCAAAGCATTATTTTATTATAAAATTAATATCAAACTACAGTATAACGAAAGTTGGTTATTTTGTAAACGACGAAAGTTGTATGTAATCTATAGACTTTTTTGACCTTTAATAATTCATAAGCAAGCATCTTATATATTAATTATAAATAAAACATAAATCTTAAAGTTTTACGTCAAAATTATAGTATATAAAGTGACGTAGCCAAAAACTTTGATGAAATATAGATTACGTATTTGAAACTTGCCCAAGATGTTTCCTGCATGACAGAGTATTATATAGAGGAGAAGAAGAGCTTTCTGTTGTATTATTCAAAACTTTATGAAGTGCTTGGCATGGCGGTGTCGAGACTCCAAAGTGTACGCCTGCTGCTTGAAGTGTTTGCCAAGTGTGACGATGAATCTTGTGGAGCATAGCATCAGAAGACTTCTTCTTCTTGGTTTCACCTCCTTCTCAACAGCAGCAGCAGCAGCAGCAGCAGCAGCAATCTTAGCAAAGTTGCTCTCGTCTCGGTTGCCGTGGCAACCAGATGGAGTTGCAGGTCGCGGTGCCATTGGTTGCCTGGCGTCGTCTCGACTCCTCCTTGACCCCGCCTCCTGACCCCGGAGAACGTCTTGGTGGTGCCTGGGACTTGCTGGTGCAGCTGCAAGGGGACCAAATGGCGCTGCAGGTGACGCGGCCATGATGCTGCTGGACCAGAGATGCTACTGCTGCTGGACGATCGATCTGTGGGGACCAAAAACTCTCATGGTTATATTATATGCTCCCAACAAGTCAACGTCAGTGCAGCACCAGATTCAACACTGTCGTAAAGAAAAAAAAATATTGTCTTTAAATAAAATTCTCCTTTATTTTCAGTTGTTTCCATATTTTATTTATGTACTCGGATTTTTTTAATACAATTTTTTTAAAGCTTGTTCTTAAAAAAATACCATGTAAATTTAATGTTAAATAATGTATTGTTTTACTTTTGCAGCATGTGTTTTTTCGCAGTGTCATGCCATGTTTAAAGTCATCTTCAACAAGAAGTTTTGTCAAGAAATCTATACCATTATAACATTAATATACCAGTGAATAAATATGACCCTATATATTTTATGTTTTAGTGTGATAGTGTAACCATTGAATGGTATTTTTTTTACTGCTCCAATTTAAATTCATGCCATGGTATTGTAGAATATTTACATATTTGAAAAAAGTGTAACAAAATAAATAATCATTCAGGTCTATTTTTAAAGTTGAAAGACTGTAACGAAAAAACGCTAAAATTAATTATTCTTTATGAGTTTTAATCCGAATATATAAACAATGGGCGCAATTCACGAAGCAGTTAGCCAGGTTTCTAATCACGTTTAACTTAACCACGTTTAACTAAGGTGGTTTAACACGTAAAACAGGTATAGTCAAACGTGGTTAAGTTAAACGTGGTTAAGTTAAACGTGGATAGAAACCTGGCTAAATATTAGTAACTGCTTCGTGAATCGCGCCCAATTTGTATAACTTAAAATTGATTTATATAATTAACGTTTTCAAACTTCAAAACAGAAAATCTTAAAAATATTTATATTTTAAATAATCATAAACACAATAACATTATCCTTATATATATATATATATATGGAGATAATAATTATTTTGATTATAATTTATTATAATTAAGAAATAAAATAATTCTCTCTCTCTCTCTCTCTCTCTCTCTCTCTCTCTCTCTCTCTCTCTCTCTCTCTCTCTCTAGCTTAAACATTAACACATCTTCAATTAAAAAAATATTATATTCTAAAATATATGTAGCTGAGCTATATTAAAAAAAAAAGACAATTAAACTGAAAGGAGACTCCATTAGTGTATTGTTTAGCTCTGTGGTTATATTATAATAGAGCTCCACCTCTAATCTACAGAGCGAGCTCATTTAGAAACAATGGCTGCTCTCCCGCGAGCTGCTGCATGCTGGGACACGCCTAAGTATATGCCAGAGATTAATGGAGAGAAGCAAGTGGCAAGCAGAAAGATAATCTTGAGGTTCGAGATGAGCGATTAAACCCTACGGAGTTAATGATCGCAAATTAACTACATAGCCTCACTAACGTTTAATATACAAACGATCGAAGAGGCCTTCATGTCATATATCGTGAAACATGTTTAATTAATCATAATAATATATACGCCTTTGTGACGTACTTCATTAATATACGTATTCTGTACAGTATTATATGGATACAAATATTTGAAGTAACTCATATTAATTATTTAGATTTTATTTAAATGATGCTATAATTTCGTGTAAATATAAACTATATATATACAAGTTCTGACATACAAAGATTTTCTGAATATCATGCTCATTTTGTGTAAAGCAAAATGGGAAAAAAACATATTAATATATTTTATTTTTTTATTTATTTTTATTTGTTTATTTGAACATATAGGTTGTACAAGACAACATTGATCACGTCAGAGAATATAACATAGCAAAAACATACAAAACAATATATAATAAATATGGATATTGGTCAAAAACAACACAAAATCACTAACAAAGAGAAAAAACAAACAACAATCATTTATAACAATAAAACAAACAGATGAATTTAAAATTGTAAACAATTTTCTGGCAATTTATTTGCAAAAAACATCTTAATAGAATAGAATTCCTTGTTAATTAATATTAATTTCAGTTTTGATTTGAAAAGAGAGTCACTCTTGATGTTTTTTACACACGAGGGAAGAAAATCGTAAATTTTAGCGCATTGATGGTGGGGATTTCTTTCCGCAAACACTGAATTTTTTTTATCCACTAAAGTACGATTATTGTTTCTAGTATTGTAAGAGTGGATTGAATTAAATTGTGGATACAAATCAGGATGCTTTCTTCTAAAAACAGCACACTGTACAATGTACATACAAGGCAATGTAAGCATATTATTTGATTTGAAATGTGTCACACATGAATCACGCTTTTTGAATCTTAACATAGTCCTTAATGCCCGCTTTTGCAGCGTAAAAAGTTTATGCAAAAGCTTATTAATTGAACCAAAGAAAATCAGCCCATATGATAAGTGTGAATATACATAAGCATAATAAACTGACATTAAAGATTGAAAAGATACTACATCCCTTAAAGAGTACAATACAAAATTCGCAGAATTTAATTTTTTTATTACTGTTTCTACATGGAAAGACCAATCTAAACACTCATCAATATGTAAGCCTAGGTATTTTATTTTTTCTAATCTAATCTAATCTAATCTATATTAAATGATTTTTGAAATCGACACCGAAGTATGAAATTAACAGATATATAATATATCTGTTTATATATTATAAATGCTGTAATACTTAAAATATACTTTTAAAATATATATATTTTTTTCCCCATATGAAATTCGACTTCAGCTCAATGACAAATAATATATATATATATATATATATATATATATATATTTAATTAATTATTAGACTTGAATTACCTAGTCACCTTGTATAAAATGATATGCACGGGAGTATATAAAATATAATACCATGACTTCCATAAATTATCGTTGTTCGTGCACAATTATAACGTTGCAATAATATATTGTCATCCTTTCTATTTTGACAGCAGTTTTTGTGTCATGAAAATTTAAGTAGAGACATTAGCATGGAAATATAGTCAGCAATGTGCCAAGAAGCTAAATGTTTAACCAGGTCAAACGGTTGACCAGTCACTGCAGGAGTGTGATAAGTCAGCTCGGAATTACATCAGGCAAGTTTGCTGGAATAATGGCATTGCCTTTTAAAATAAATACATATTATAATACACATTATACTTATATATTATATACATATTATAATTATCATACTGAAGAGCTGTAATTTAAACGTATCGCATGAGACTCCTTAAAATAAAAATAAAATATAAATTATTTGTTAAGAATTTTTACAGATTCATTTTCTCTATTAGTTATAAAATGATGAATTAATTAATTTATGTCATTAAAAAATATGAAAATTAAATATATATATATAAAATTATTTAGTTTTTTTTTTCATGCAAGTAGATTATATTTTTATTTATGATAGTACGTGCAATAAATGCTGCTAAATTGTAAGATATTACAATCACAGTAAACTTCAATTTTTTTTAATGACAGAATAAATGTATTATATAATTATATATTATAATTATATAATAATACATTAAATGCTTTACAGAAATTTCTCAAGGGCAAAAGTATAAATATTTGTATGAATATCCTATATTATATTATATATAATACACACAGTATTATATACATGTCATATTATATATTTCAGTTAAACATTATATAGCCTTGTGTTAATGATAATGGACCATCACAAACAATAAAGTCATCATCATCCCCACGGTCCTCTTCAATCTACCTTCACTTTCCATGGTTAGACATACCGTGACTCCCCTCCCCCCTCCCTCAAACCATCAGCTAAATGGTCCACGTGTATCTGCAATAGTTTGCGGAAAACCAAAAGAGAATAAAAAAATAATCCTCCCTCTGTCTCCGGAAACGTCGTCTGGGGTCGCGTTTGTGTCTGGGGTGGGGGACAAAAGGCGGGGAGTAATTAGGAGGGACGGCCAACCGACCGACTGTGGGCGCTGTGGTCCATTAGTCCAAATTACGAGATCCATCCATCAGCGATGAGCCAGCGAGAGAGCAACACAGTCTGGGGGGGGGGGGGGGTCTCGTGCCAATCAATGACTCTGACACAATCGAGTGGAGTCATTAGAACCAGTTTGATGAGACTTTCTCGACGTCAATAACAATCCCCCATCTCTATTGTATATCATCATAGCTACATCAGTAATTTAATATTTAAATTTATTTATAGCTTTGGTTATTGTTGAAATTACATCAAATTTAATAAATAATAATATCATATGTCATATATTGTTTTACTGATGGAAAAATGCATCAAAACACTGATAAAAAAATAAAAACACTGATTTTACTTTTTTATTTTTATTTTGTCTTAAAAATTTGATGCAATTTTTGTTTGAAACTGTATAACATGTATAACTCGGGTAACTTCAGTATATTTTTATTGATTGTACGGAACAAATGACCCTTTATTCAACATATTTTCATTGCTACAAGACTAAGAAATTAATTCACTCACGCAGCCTAAATTACATTAAGAAGCAAATATAAAACAAGCATGTCAAATTACGGCGAACTTGGCGACTGGGCGTGAGAAAACGTCACAAGTGCCGCAGTCTCCGCTTCACTTGGTGCACGGGGCGGAAGTACGAGGTTACCTCCGCGGGTCATCAGTCTGTGCACACCTGGTACTCACTTCCGGTACTACTGCAAGGTCACAAGATCACCAAACACGCGTACACGCAACAATTGCCATAGCAGGAAGTTACGGTATAACAATAACCGCAAAATAATAATAATTAATTACGATGAAATTTTCCAATCAAAACCGTCACCTGAAAAGTCCCCAGCGCAGCTGCTACGTTTTTTTTATTATGATGTCAAGAAGCGATGCGTGAAGTTTGTGTCTCTACGGTCGAGCGATGTCGTGAGAGGTACGCACGTGCCACCGCCTACTGTTATTTTACCCGTGGTTATGCATATGCAATCACTGCATGCATTAAAATTTGTAAATGTTGACCACCCACACACCTCGGGAAGTCGCGCGGAACTGTGCGTGACATAAGCTGCAGACATGATAATTTTGCTTTAATTTATGTGGACATTATAATTATCTACTGTAATTTATTAATATTGCATTTTAAGTATTATAATTAATAATAATAACAATTTTAAATTAAAAACTTAACACTTAAATAAGAAACGAGGGCAAAATATATTATGCATGCTATAATTTACATATAATATTGGGTTTAATTAAAAAAGAAAAATGATATATGCAACAATAACATATTATTTTTCTTTTAATAAAACTCAATATTATTTGTACCTTGAAAATATTACGCATCCAAAATATGTATACATATTATATATTACAAATAATAAAAAAAAAAAAAAACGGTTTATAATGGGGAATTCTCTTACAACTTAAATTTTAATTTATCTACTATATTATGATAGGTTACATATTAACAATAAGTTTGACTTAAGCTTCAACTTTTTTAACTCAAATTTGGGGACACTGAAGGGATTATTAGAATAGGGGCAAAGTATGCAACCCGCGCGCAAACCTGAAAATTGTGACGTAGAAACTCCCTAGATAACACACAACAACTGCCTGATATCATAGTTTGAGCGTCAAGAAGTGATTGGCTATAAATTTTAGTAACACGATTAAAATCAGCGGGTTTTTCTACCCTAGTATCAATAGTTTTGTCTCTAATATCAGTTTACTTTAAGAGTGATAATCGAAAATATAAATTTATTGCAGGAAAATTTCGCCTGCTAAGCAGTTTCTATTCAATTCAATTCTTTATTGGTCATTTTCAAATACATACAGACACAATCATAATGAAGGCACTCTGCATGAGATGGTAAGACACGTCCAAACACATACTTAAAAACTAAATGTAACATAACTAGATACATTATAAAAACAATTTTTCAACAATAATACTTTTACGGCACTTTTAAAATCGACATACTGTGGGATGAGTTTTATATGCAGTGGAAGTTTATTATAAAGTCTAATTGACATAGAATAGGGTCCCTTATTATAAATCTGCAATCTACACTGTGCGGGTGTAATTATTATGTTCTTATTTCTTGTATTATGATGGGAGTCATTGCACTGAACAAAATATTCCGACATATGTTTCTTAACAAAACAGACACTTTCATAAATAAATTGACAGGGTAAAGGTAAAATTCCTTCCCGAGAAAACACAGGAGAACAAGAATCCATTTTTTTTAAATTAAACAAAGTTCTGATTGCTCTTTTTTGTAGCCGAAAAGCAACTTCCGAATCCAAAGAATCTCCCCAAATAAGAATGCCATATCTCATTATGGAATGAAAATTTGCATAATAAAGGGTTTTTAAACAAGTAATATCACATATATTTCTAAGTTCATTCAACGCAAAAATAGTTTTTGCTAATTTATTTCTTAGATAATCAATGTGGGCCACCCAACGTAAGTTATTATCCAAATATATGCCAAGGAATTTAACATTTGATGCCACATCCATTGTTGTATTATTTATATTTATATTACTGACAAATTTATCTTTGCTTTGGATAGTTTGAAATACAACAATTTCAGTTTTTGATTTGTTCATGGCTAACCCATTATCAGAGAACCATTTTTCTATTATTGGTATTATATTTTTAATTTTTAAAGCTAAAAGTTCATTTGTGAGGGCAGAAATTTTGATGCTCGTATCATCTGCAAATAATATAGGATTAGTATCCAAAGAAAGGCATATATTAGCAAGGTCATTAATATAAATTAGAAATAAAATTGGCCCTATAATTGAACCTTGCGGGACTGAAGAGCTTATTTTGCGCTCTTGTGATACATATTTCCTTGCATTACCTTTTTCATCAACTGACTTAATCGAAACATATTGCTTGCGTCCTGTTATAAATGATCTAAGCCAGTCATTACAAGTACCTCTTATTCCGTATCTGTCAAGCTTATATAATAGCAACTCGTGGTCTACCGTATCAAATGCTTTCGACAGATCTAAAAATACACCGACAGTTTTTAACTTATCATTTATATCTTTTAGTAAACTATCCACCATTTTAAAAATTGCCGTTTCAGTGCTTTTCCCCACCTGAAAACCATGCTGAAAATTTGATATAATTTTATTAGATTTTAAAAAATGTATCAATCTTGAATAAAAAATCTTTTCAAATAATTTAGAAAAACATGATACGTCACGTTTTGGCGCTAAATTCAAAAGAAGGAAGATTTTTAAAAAATTCCCTTGTCTCCAATTTTGAAAATTGAAACTTTTTTGTTTTGGGACATTTAGTTTCAAGGCATAAAGCATCTGAAAAAAAAAAAAAAATAAATGTAGGAGAATTCCCCATTATTTCGAAATAACTGAAAGCAAGACAATTATTGTAAAAACTCTAAATAGACGAAGAAAAAAACACACATTTTTTAATTACATTAAAAGAAAAATAAATTATATTTTTTAATATTTGCACTAAAAGTAATGACACAATTTATCATTTAAATTAATGTAATGCTGTTATTTGTATGAGTGCGTATATTATATTTAAAAAAGGGTTGTGGTTTACTTGTCTGTTCAATTCAAAAAGCAAATAAACATAACAAACAAGTGAGAAACGAGGTAGAGAGAGAGAGAGAGAGAGAGAGAGAGGGGGGATGAAAACTTTCATTTGATGGCACCGTCTGTTGTATAGAGCAAGTGCGGCGCGCGTGTGTGGTGTGCCTAAATACACGGCCGCGACATTACAGGGGACAAATATTTAAAATACTTCATGCTGAATGCAAGGAAAAAACGAGTTTAACGAGTAAAACGTGTGTTAACATGGAGATAATATAAAATCATTCTCATTCAACAGTGTTATAAAACCAAATAAATGACAGTTTGTTATGTAGGAATGAATATACATCATAGTCCTCTTGAAAAGCGATTGAAACGTTAAACAAATAATACATTGAGAAGTTCTCATGTATGTTTAGTTGGTATGACTGTAGTACTATAACACACGTCGGTTTATGTTATGAACCTCCCTTGTTGCACCAAACCTCGCAACACACTCACGCACGACGTAATGTTGAGTGTATAAAACCGTCACATGCTGGCTAATGGACTTCCAGTCAATATAACAAACCTATAGTCTCTCACTGCTGTAGAAACACACGGAGAAAAAATCATGCCATTACTTTCAAACGTGAATTTTGGAGAGTTAACCTGCATGTTTAATGATATACTGTATATTGTATAATTATTATATTCAAAAAATTTATTAGATTGCACATTTTAATTTTTACTCTTAAATAAATGATGAAATTAAATTAGTCAATATTATCCATAAGATATTACTATTATATATCATTCACTAATAACATAATTTCAACATAAAAAATCTGTACTATTCTATAAAAAATTACAAAATTGGTAATTTAAATCATCAACTATATTTTCTCATTTCAACTATAATTTTCTTTCAGTGTACCATTGCATGTATGCACAGTCAAAGAACCGCTGTCAGATTGAGATTGAAAAAAAAAAAAAAGTGAAGAGTTAAAAAAGGGGGTGGTGAAGAACAATAAAGTAAGAGGCAAGAGCGAGGGTTTATAGAATACACAGCATGCTGTTAGGTTTACATTACATCTGATCAATATGCTTGCTGTGCGCTCGCCTCTGAGTAAGCTTGGTAAAGCCAGTCCCCGTTCTGCATAGTTCCAATATATATCAGGCACTCTTATATGTATGGATAATAATGTAATAAAGTTCTTTATTCAGAACTTCAAATAATTGAGCTTCCATAAAATTATTATTTTATAAGAAAAAAATTAAATGTGTATTTTGCATCATATGGTTATGAATTATATATAATATACAACAATCCCCTGGTACGTAATAGGAAACATTAGTAATGTCACACATTTAGAATCGATGTCCATGATGGATCACCGAGGACCGAGCAGCGCACTCTCCCTGTAAGTGTAACCGCGACTCCCGCCAGACTCTCCCGGGACTTACTCGTCTCTGTGTGAGCACCAGATTAGTGGTTGAATGTCTAGATCATCATCGTAAACTTCCATTCAACTGTACACAATTGAACTATTTTCAACTCTCTTCTTTTTGAAGAAGACATAAAAAAATCTCATCATTGTTTTTGTTTTTTTGTGTGTGTCTGTAAGAAAAGCCAATGAAAGTTCTACAAAAATACTATAAAATCTTGACTGGTTGGTATAACCCGCGATAAGAATTCTCAAACACCATCGTCTATTTTTGTTGGCTGGTACTGTGTGACAAATGAAGGACGGGTCACACCGGTGGTGGTGGTGTGGGACATGGTGCTCAAGCATCATCGCCCGCCGGGAGCAGTTGAGAAGATGCCGGGGAGTGAGGAGGGGGAAGGCCGGCAAGGAGAGAAGCGCCAAGCCCCGTGGGACCTTAACTTGGTTCTCTTGGGAATTAAGAAACGAGACAAGATGACATTACCAATGAGGGTTGATACTGTCGTATTGCCAAAGTATAGGTTGCAACTGTCAATAAAAATACTATCATTCTATTTTGACATGTAATAAGAATAGCATCATCATCGGATCATCAATTTTTTTAGAAATTAATTAAGTTTTTTGTACAGTGGAAAGTTATTAACTTGAAGTTTGCGCCCCTTGCTTGCCCGGCTGGACAAACAAGGTAGCTGCTGACCGCGATGCTCGGACCAAGTCACAAGCAAATAATGCCCGACTGTTTGTCTTTCATCACCGTGATGAGTTTCCACCCCCCGCTATACCGAACTGCAGGTGGTCTGCGGTATTGTTGTGACTGCATGGGCAAATATTAAGGGGGACATGCAATTGTAAACATGCAGGAGAACCATTGTTCTCCATTCACTCATTTTTTTATCCTTCATAAAAATTTAGATATTTTTATATATATATATATAATTTCAAAATTATATATAGTTTGTTCAATTTAGAATTTGATCATTTCTATTCTTCAGAAAGCAATTTTACGTCTATAGGTGGATTCTTTGTATATTTATTAATATTTTAATAAAAAAATTCATTATATAGATACAACTTTTTATAGTTAAAAGAGAACTTGTGCAATGTAGAAGTAGCTCACTTGGTATATAAGCGGGCGTGCGCATTAGCGGTGATGGCACCACGATAGCAACGGGTCCCAGATGCTCTCCTAGCCAAGCACTCCAATTAGCTGGATAATTTCGGGGGGATTGACTGTGCTGCTCCTCCTTCCTCTTTACCACAGCTTAGCCTGCTCATTACCAGGCGACGACGTCAGCAGCGTCACCAAGCGAGCATCGACCGAATTTGTCTGTGATTTTCAGATTCTCTTTCCGTGCAGTAGCAAACAACAAGAACAAGGTGCTCCATAACCTCTACGGAACCTTGTCATGGTAGATCTTGAGGAGAAGTGATGAGTCGTAATTGAAATTGTTTAAGTTTAATTTTATTTATTTATTTATTTATTTATTTATTTATTTATTTATTTATTTATTTATTTATTTATTTATTTATTTATTTATTTATTTATTTATTTATTCGACTTACATGGCGAGGGTAAGGCAATAATGTCTTTTCTTACCCCTGACCAATTGATTACATTAATATTACATATTTTGTTTGAACAACTTACAGACTATGATTTATACATATACTAAGAATTTATGATAAGCAATAATGATAAGGCTCATAAATAGAACATTTAGAACAATACTAGTCCAAAACAATTTTTTTTTTCTTGACTGAACCCTGTTGTATTATATAGGCTTTACTGATACATAAGTGCACAACTTTATACTTTAACTTGTCGGATCTGCTCTCGTGGACCCGTACCCGCAATGCTTAAATTTTATGAGGGCCCTTCTACCTTCCAAACATATAGGAGCAATCCATTTTAGTATTCGTATATTATAGTTGTGACCAAAGGAACCATGGAAATCTCAATCAGGATTGTCGGTAATTGCCGGTGTGGCAATGGAGTTTTAATCAAATCCCGGATGCAGGAGTGTTCTTTAGTTTTTTAACCATTCAAGAAAATATAAATATATTTTTTTACAACACTCCTGTATTAAGTCTTTTTACTTAATTCGATCCAGCAGGTATCTAAGATTTGGTACACGGTATAATGTAAAACTGAAATTGAAAAAAAATTCAAGTCCGTTGTAACAAATAACAGTTTATTTCTCTCCATGCAATGCACTTTTTGAGGTATTTGTCATTAAATAAAGTGCATTAAATTGATGCTTTTCTGCTTCTACAACAATTTGATTAATAAATCATTATCAAAATGACTGAAAATTTTTATTAAATAAATCACTTACATTTCAACGAGCACTATAATGTACAAAAACTTTTATTTTATTTTAAGTACTTCTCGATACATTAATTTTAGATAAATTGCAATAGAAAATAAGATACTAGGAAGTTTAAATGATTGTACCAGCATGGTGAATATATATAAAAATCATATAAATGTCATAAAATCTTATTTAAAAGAAATAAAAAATATAATATAAAAAAAGATATGGTTTATAAGGGGAGAATAAAATGATGTACTCAAAAATAAAGACTCGATAAATCAGAACGTGTTAGGAGAAATCCCTGTAGCAATATATAGATGTATGCAATTCCCACAAGATGGTTTGACGGGGGTTGAGTGTGTGGGGGTTGAAGTCCCCCACCCCCCAACCTCCATCAGGCCCAAGATGTCGCGGTAGGCCGCGTGAAGGGGCGATCAGTTAATCCCATGAGGCCACAGATCACATTTGCATGTGGTGTAGATTCTATCGCGAATTCTGTTCGCACATTACAATGCAAATAAGAAAAGAAAAAAAGATTATAGGGGAAGGAACAATTCAAAATTGTTATATTTATTTTTTTTAAGAGAGGGGTGCTTTTTTATATAAAATTTAAAGAGAGTATATTTTTTTTAGTGCAATGATTTCACGGATAATTTTGTTGTACATTTAAATTTACATTTTCATGGATTTTTGAACGATTTTTTAAGAGTACAGGATGTCTTATCTTGTATAAAAAAAAAAGAAGAGACGTCGTTTTACAATGGTATTCTAAATAAGCTTGCATAAGGGGAGCGTGCGGGGGACAAATTATCCTGAAAGTAACAGCGTCTGGTGCGGCAACAAAGGCTTCTTCTCTTATCACTACGTCGTCCCCCCTTGCTGGCTGCTGCGACGTACGCCGCCGAGATAACAGGTGATATAGGGTCTGCACGTGGGGGGCGGGGCCGGGGAAGTCGTTGCCATGCTCAAGGCAAATTGCCATTCAACTCCCATAACCAATGTGAGACGACACGGCCTACTTGATAAATGGAGGAGTGTATATAAGCTAGAGATGTGTGTATTAAGGACAAATATTGTCATTGAAAATTTTCAATATTGAATGTGGAAAAGGGAATATTTGATTAAAAGCTAATTTAAAATGAAAAAAATCATATGAAGTCAAGTATGGAAACAATTTCAGTCATTAAAAATTGAAATGTCTGTTTTTGTCTTATAGTTTATTTCGTAAATGCAGTTACGGCTCCTTTTTTATTTTATATACTTGTCATGTCGATGCCTCATAGTTTACATGACATTTTTTAACTAAAAAAATAAATAAATGACACAAGATTCAGTTTTGATTTATTTCATCCAATTAAATTGACTTAAATTATTCTAAATGCAGTTATATATATATATATATATATATATATATATATATATATATATATATATATATATATATATATATATATATATATATATATATATATATATATATATATATATATATATCGCATCTTTTTTTAAACAATTTGATGTGGAACTCCCATAAAAGATATTTATCTTAACTCTTATACAAAAATTATAATTAATTTTTTTCTATATATAAAATTTAATAAACCTGTTTACAAATTTCATATGGATACTTACAAATGTACATGTACGTGGATTTTTTATATAATTGATAATAATATATTTTCACATTAAAACTTGTTTGGATCAATGCTGCATGAACGCCATTTGCGTGCTTAGCATTCTCTATTTATATATAATAATATTACACTGGCTGCACAGATGTCGTGTGACTCAGGCAGGTGCTACGGTAGGGGTGCGGGGGTGGCGCTGCTATACGGTAAGGGAGGGTGAGGGCGAAAGGTCATTCGTTGCTGCAGTAGCGAGTCTGTCGTGCGATTGGTACGCGTAACCTCTGTGACCCCTCCTATAGCAAGCGAGCGAGCAAAGAGCGCGCGAAGGGGGCGAGACACACCCACGCAGAACAGATGCTTGTTCCCAACATGGTGGCGTGCGTACCTGCTGCAAATGTCACAAACTGTCACTTTGAAAAATATCCTAACGGTAATTTTCACCACGTATATAATTTATTATTCATTTTACCTGTAATTTTACATTGAAATCGTTATATAAATTTTTATTTTATATGACTGAATAAGTAAAAGTATAAGTTAATACAAAATTATATCAAACATTTTTTTTCTCGGAAAATGGAATTAAAATCCTTTTCAATTATTTTAAAACATTTTTATGTTACAACATAAAAAAGAGTTATAGCATTATTTCAAGTTTTTGTTCATTTTAGATAAGCAAAGCTATACAAATATAAATGTTCACATATTATGCCAGTACTGATGATGATGGTTGTATATTTATATATGTACATATTTGCTATAAAAGAGCGACGAGTTTCATTAATATTGTCATACACGGTCGACTCCATCATCACCGCTCTCAAAAAGAAAATGGGATACTGTGAAGTACACAACAGAGAAGCAGACAGTATTTATCGGTTAAACACGTGAGCCAAGAGGGAACGAGAAGGATTCCGTGCTGGAAAGAGATACGAGGCCGCCGCTTGGATGAGAGAAAGAGTAGAGAGAGATTAGAGAGCGGCAAAAAGGGACTGAGTTGACAGGTTTCGATCTTTGTTCTTACGTGTATATATATGCATGGTGGTAGTTATTTTCAAACAAACGTCAATATTGCCTCAAAGGGAGCGCCAACATGCAGCCGTTCGCTTCACCTGAAATTGTGCTGCCTCCTGTTTGACGTCCGGTCCGCAACCCGCAGTACTTGCACTCACAACAAGTTGCATATACGCAAGGGGGCGTCGTTTTTATTTATTTTCTTTTTTCAACCTTTTATTTCTAAAGACTGGAAGAATATTGAAATGTTTTCAAACATTATTATATTATTATATATACCTTAAATTTCATTATATTTCCTTATGCATACATAACATACATGTATAATATTATTTATGAAGTATGATATCAATTAAACAGATGTAGCAGTGAATATTTCAGCGAAACATTCTGCAGTGCAGAATCGTGTTACTTCAAGTTCTTTCATTATTGCATTTTTTTAATGTTGTTGCTTTTTACACAACAAATCTTATGTTTAATTATTTCAAATGGTGATTATTTATAAAAATGCATTTCTAACTTGATTAATCCAAAATAATTTATCTCGCGATCCTTCTGCGTAATTGATATAAATGCAGTTTAATCTTCTCGCTATTTTTTTCTTAGTAATTTCTCTAGCTTGCATGAATTTTGTTTTATTTTTAATAATCTAATTTCATAAATTCGACGCTGATAAAAAAATGCAATACATCAAATAAACTTGTACTTGAATTCAATTCCATAAAAGATAAAGTACAATAAGAAGTACAATTTAAGCTTGATGATAGATAAACAAGGTCGTGGTTTCCATGACTACAACTTACTCTTGAAGTGGTAACCCTTGCTTGATGCGAGGAAACTTTAATCAGGCAGCACGTGTTTGCTCGGCGTGTCAGTTTCATTACCACGACATTGCCGCTGCTGATTAGTGTGCCTGCTTAATGACGTCCCCTGGGCCACTCTCGACAAACTTTGCCTCTGGTGGTGAACTCCCAACAGCAAGAAATTCAAACACCCACCCTATATATTATATGTGTTTGGTTTTCGGGTTGCCGCACTTACAGTAATCCTTTCAATAATGCTTTTTGCCTATATATGTTTATGTTTAAGCTTTGATGTCACCAAACGCTTCAATTATTCAATTTAATGTGTGTAGTTTAAATGTAGTATATTTAGTAATATTTTTGTACATGGTACATTGAATAACATAATCCCTTTACTTCTATTTACCCACGCATACTGTCTTGTCTTTTTGACAAGAGACGATTTTTTTTAAATAACTTTTATGCAGTGAGGATAATTTTTACTGTCATCTATAATTTTAAAAATATATTTTGCTTTAATTTAATTAAATTTTGTAACAGTATAGGGCGAGTAAACTTTGTATCTTGAAGCAATAACATGCATCCCTACTTGTTGTAAAAATTAATTTAAATCTCTGACATTTAAAAGATTACATATGCAAAGTGTTGTAAAACTTGTAAACCACCAGATATCATATATAACAAGACGTGCTGCATTTCTTATGGCAAATTTTAAGCAAAAAAGTCTACAGTGCGCACGTTCTCCGACGATGGCGTGCTATTCACTTCATTCTATGGAAGTTTGAACTACCATAATTATACGAACTCGCGATAAGACCTGCATAGAACTATTGTATACACATAATATAGTTTATTCTTTGTTATGACTATTATATGTTATGTCATGTAAAAAAAAAGTGAAAAAATCTATATAATTTTAAAACTAAAACATTATGTGTACAAATAGATTTAAAAAAATGTGTCATTTATTTATTCATTTTTATTTTGGAACTTCTTTTTGGTTGTACAAGACAAACATATGTTCAAGTCAAAATTGGACGAAATACAACATAAATACATCAAATTTTAAACATATTTACATAAGTTATTTAACACTATCAAACACGATCACTGACAATAATAATAAAAACAAAATACAAGCCAAAGTCACCATTATTCCATAATACTTGAGCCACTTACTGTATCAAAATCCAGATATATTTATAATTGTAAACTTAAATTTTTTGTTGCAGATTTCAATATAATTTCAAATATAGAAATAATATTTTTTAAATTATTATTATTTATTTATTTTTTTTTTTATTACTTGAACAATTAAAAACATTGAGATTAAAATTGATAGTCAACGTACATAAAATATATCGAAATAAAGATTCACCAGTTTGTATCAAAAGAAAATATGTTATAATACGCCATGCAGTGCATGTATTTTGCAGAGTTGCTCCCACTGTTGGTTACCGCTATTGATCTTGCTGCCTTTGATGTCCGGCCCGAGCTTTTTAATTACTCGGCTGCCTCTCTTCATCCCCCTCTTTTGACGAGGGGGTTGCATCTCCGCTTGTTGCCCGCGGCCACCCCTCATCACCCACATAAACCTGAGATTTTACAAGCCCGAGTGAAGTACTGCATAGGAAAAAAATTAAATAATAAAAAAAAGCATCTGTTTTACTAACAAGTAAACATTGTAAAGTAATCCATGCATGTTATATACCTGTAATTAAAATCCGGTTTCCGCTAATCAAACGGTGCGTCCAATGCAAACTCGTGGCTGATGATCCTTGACTCCGTGGCTTGATCCGGTCCCACGGAGAGCCTCCTGGAAGCAACAGCATAATAATAATAATAACGTGAGTGCTTATAATAGAGGCTGGTTGATGTTATTGTATAGGGTTATATCTCTTTGTTCTATAGGTTGTAACATATAAAGGGGCATTCACAAAGTCTTAAGGCCACATTTAAAGCTTGATTTTAGACGTGTATTTTAGACCCAAAATTTCTGGTCTTAAATTATTGAGCCTTAATTGAGGCCTTAAGGCTTTGTGAATGCCCCTTATTTATGACTTAACATATGATACAAGACAATGTTTATAATTTAATAACTGCACAAGTGGAATGAAGTGTATTATATAATATAATTTATTATTTAAATATGTTTCTATATATATAATAAATAATACCAATAAATTTTCCCTTCTCGATCCAAAAAAATATAAAAAAAAATGTATAACACACAACTTTTTATTGATTCTTTACATAGTTTACATAAAATTTAATAGAAAAGCCCACTCGTCAACAGAGTGAAAATTTTCAAATATATATATATTATATATAGTACATATAAGCTACTTATATATTATAAAGTATTAAAGCTGGATTTTAAAATTAACTTTTTCATATGACAGTGTGCATTAAAGCGGCATTAATATTGCATTGAGGTTTACAGGGGTGTAAGCATGTACTCGTCGTGGTTATAGTTAGGGTGCTAAGTGGGAAGAGAGAGAAAGAGAGAGAGAGAGAGAGAGAGAGAGAGAGAGAGACTCGCGGGATTAAAGGGTTTAGTGTCGCTCGGGTGGCCGCCGTCGTCAGGCCGTGTCACCTGCCTCCTCCCACCTCCCTCACATGACTTCCAGCGATGCCACGCCCACCCTGGTCCATTCATCCAGCATCCCTCCCTTCTTAACCGCGCCTGATTACCTTTCACACCTCACCGTATGTATATGAAATTCCCAGTTGAATAAACTTGAATACTTCAACAAGAACAGCCTATTATTCTCATATATGTTACAAATTTTAATATTGTATTATTATGTTATACACCACATTTAACATTATTTTAATTAAATATTACTGTATTAAATCATTATTTTGTTTCATGATTTTTTTTTAGGTATATTTCTCTCTGAATGTTTTGTAATATTATAACAGTTGAAAGACGGTAATAAATTAAACCTTTTTAGAACAAAGCGAAACTGAAGGGTAACTGTGCCCAACTGCGCCCTACTGTGCCGTGGAGTCATTGCAGGGATAGTTACAGGTATGGATTACCCACAAGTATAAAATAAATATACCATTTGATTAAAAATTAAATATACAATATAAATTTTTAATTTTAAAATTCCTACAGTTGCATGCACTTATTCCTTCAACAAGATTTATATTACTGGTGTACAGTTTGCTTCATTATAAGTTTATGAGTTTCTAATTTTTGTATGCATATGGAAGAAGAGAATTTGCTCTAATATAGACTCACTATTCACTAATTATATGATTTCATTATTAATTACAGATCTCTATCCGCATTGTTTTTAAAATTAAGCATTTTTTTTATTGGTCATTTTGTTACATAGATCAACCAAGGTTATTTTACATAACCTTATTGGTTGAAACAAGTTATTAAAAAGAATAATTCTTCAAGACCCTTATAAACCTATTGACGTACAATTCATTCTTTCATAGACTGTACTATTTTACCAAAAGATATGTAACAAATAAACAGTGAAAATAAAATAAATCATATTGATATAAACTGCATGCAATAATTCTAAACACAAATTAAAATATGTTATACATATTATTTACAGGAAATATAAAAATAATGACAGTAAAAAATAAAACCTTTTTCCAATTTATTAATGTCTCATATAATATATCATATAAAACATTCATTTGAATATGTCATTTGATCAATATATACAAATTTTAACGCGCTCTTCATATGATTGCATATTTTACATTTATGTATAACACTCATATAGATAATAAAAACCATTAAATTTATACATTGATACTGTATAATGGTTTGGCTGACAGAACAAAATTACGTATTCATGTAAATAATTCGCAATATCAATTACCACTGTACGTATATAGAATGTAATTTCAATCGGTGTGCGTGGTATTCATGTGTAGCATCAGTATTGTGTGAGCTCACTGTTGAAGCAGCCAGCCCTCACGGTGATTTGCGATAATTGGCCGGGATAATAAAGCAGCAATGCACATTTGTTATACTCCTCCTCATTTGTTGTATAGCTTTGCCCAGGCATCCGATCTTGAACTGTTTCCTGCTGACATATAGAGGGGGGTGATTTGTGGTGAGCATGGTACACAATTGCTGACCTCCCAGTAATACAAGGGATATGTATTCGCGGATTTAGTTATACCTTTTAATTATAGTGATAATGTTTGTAAAATAATTTATTATGTAATTAATACTTAACTATGGGGTAATAAATAAAGATTAAATATTCATTAATTTTATTGTAATATAATTACAAATGATTTCGTATAATTATAATTATGAGTCTTGAAAGAAATTTGTAAATTTTAAAAACAACCAAACAGTTAGGGGGAAAAAATGATAATAATGGGTGCGATTCACGAAGCACTTAGGCAGGTTTCTAACCACGTTTAGCTTAACCACGTTTAACTATGCCTGCATTTAACACGTAAAATAGGTATAGTTAAACGTGGTTAAGTTAAACGTGCATGGTTAGAAACGTGGATAACTTCTTCGTGAATCGCGCCTAATATAAATATGCATGCATAATTAACACTTTTTTTTCATTTCAGCGATGAGTTTAGAAAATTATATTCAAGTTGCTACATTATGAATACTATAATATATTTTTTTAAATATAAATAAACTTACGATAATTACTAAAAACAAAAAAAATATAGGATCCAATGATGTATATAATAATTTAGAATATCATCAAGGTCTTACTTACCTATCATAATAAGTTAACTTGTGTTTCATGATTAAATTTCAATCATCCCCAACATACAGTTATATAAAAATATGAAATGAAAAACAAATTATACTTTAAGCTTACAGTACATTAAATCATAATACACAATAATAATAATGATAACAAAAGTATAACATTAACAAAATAATATGTTTGAATTAGGAAATATAACGATAAAAGTTATTTGTTTTGCGACATTGGTTGTTGGATCATAACAGAATTAAGCAGGAACGTGTGGGGGCGAGCGTCTTTGTAGTGTCCAGGCTGCAGCTGGCCCCCCACTAATCCCATTACAGTCTTACGGTGACAAGTAGCTCTCGTCAACACTCGAGCGATTCTTTTCTACTTACAGATGCATTAGCGTAATAATTCTCCCATCACTTAGCGGAGAACAAAATTACGTGTTTAACACTGCATGCTTTTTAATGTAATATTTGTGAGAAAATTCTTTAATGAATAGAATTGATGATGAGATTGATTTACGTTTTTTTTTTTTAATATCATTATCAGATTTATTTTATATTGAAAAATTATATAATTTCTAAAATTGCAAAGTGTGATAAAATTTAACCACAATTTTAAATATCATATATAAAATTAATAAGTAATTTCTAATTATACTTAATTTTACTTAATAATAATTAAGCATTGCAATTATAAAACTAAATGAGATGAGCTTTCAAGCAAAATTTCTTCCATTTTCGAACAGGATTTACTTACTGTTTTCTTGAAAATGCAAAAAGAGCAATTTTAAGGTGATTGATTTTGCCAATTTTCAGTATATAGAGCGAACATTGTAAACTGTGTAAAGGGTTATTCACAAATAACTGTCTTTAACCTAGATTTTTTTTTTACTAAATTTCAAATAAAATTCCATGCACAGTAATAATTCGAGTACTGTGAATTTAGTACTAAAAATTTCTATCCTATCCACTATTAACCATAAATATAATAAAAACATAACATGAAAAATCAAACGCTGTTTGTTTTTCAACATTTAAAATCTTTTTTAACTTCTTTTATCAATAAACCACAGTTTATCATTAATTTTTTTTAGGTAATTAACAATTTTTTTTTTTATAAATCAACATGTAAACATGTTTTATATTCTATGTAGTATTGCCTATAGTAAATATTATATACAAAGATGAAAACACGACGAGTTGTAAATTGATTAAATAAACTTTAATGAATACAAGCTGCATTGCAGCTATACAGAGGGGACTATGGTTGACAGTCGTGGGTGGGTTGTGGTAATTGGTGTGGCGGCAAGTACAGAAGTCATGATTGCCGAGCATGTAATGGATCACCGCAATAAATAGTACGCTGTATGCTACCACTATATGTACGTGCTTCCCCGTGTTTACTGCTCTGGTATATTGACAGTACTATGGGAGGAGGAGTTGGAATGTAGAAACAACAGCAGCACATCTGTCAGGCATGACCACATGCAATTATTTCTATACTGACTAATAGTTACGTGAACTAAAATTTCATAATATTATCGTCATTCTATATTGTAAAATCCATATAACTTTTAATGCCTTTGAGCTACATTCTTCTTAGACTGTATTACTTTTTTTGAACACAAAGAGCGAGGGTGACATACGAACTAACTCAAAGTTTCATCATCCTGAAAAAATGAAATTCTTTATTCTTTCTGATGGTCAAAGAAATATTTTTTTATATATAAGACGCTATATAAGACTCCTGCCTTAAGCTGGTAGAGTACAGCCACATGCAACATTTTATAGACAAGAGTATTTTTTAAATTTCCAGTGCCTTATTCTGTATTACAATAATTTTGTGAAATAAATTTATATTTTCTTTTATAAGGTTCAATTGATTTTTATTTTTGAATTATCTTATTATTAAAATTTAGTATCATTCTGTTTATCATTTTTTTTATATAAGGTTGGGTCATTTTTTTTTTTTTTTTTTTTTTTTTTTTTTAGTTTCGTCGAAACCTTCTGTAAGCCAAAAGCTTTATCCTTCTAACATTGAAGATGAAACGTCTAGGAAATAATCAGTCTAGAGTCTAGACAATATATTTTATTTTAGATAAAAAAGATATAGACTTATTTAGTACTTTGATGTAATTTTGAAACTCCCATCATAGCCGTAAGACCTTTATAGAATGAACTTTCGTGAGTGACATTCGCATTCACGTGACCTGATCAAGGATTTATGTATCACCTGAAATGTCATGACCTTTTAACCTGGGCACACACACAGGGACGTGCGTGTGTGTATGTGAAGGCCTTACATTTTCGTGTCGAGCCAACCAATTTCACGCAAACACACGCATCGTATACCAAGCAACATAAAATTCTACGATCAACCAACTGGAAACTATGGTGCCATGGTATATATATATATATATATATATATACCTTCTGAACTTTACAATAAAACTAGACAATTTTTATATTTGACTTTTATATATAGTGGCATTTTTATATTTTAATATTATATTTGAATGCTGCATGAGATATATATTTTTTCAATTTCATTTTCTAAAAGAGCATTTGAATTTAATTTTCATATCAATTCATGAAAATTAAGAGACCACGTAATTGACCTTTCATGGGGTATATAATATCTTATAGTTTGACATTTGTCTTGCGTAGTGGGGCTATGATTAAACTCTGATCTTGACTCCATTAATCGTTACTGTGTTTGTGACAGTATGTAGTATACAATTCAAGTAACTTTCTAGTGACGTCATAAATAATACACGTTTAGCCTGTATGAATATACCTAAAAATTTGATTGAAAAAAAAAGTGATTCCATCCATCCTACATGAATTAGTAAAAATTACAGATATTTAAAAAAGTTAAGTTATACGTATTTTTTGTTTAAATCATGTGAAAAAATTAATATAATATTATATAATTTTTAAATTTGTGGACATATACTCAAAAACACAATTACTACGCCCACTTAAGCCCGCAAAGCATCGGCATGGTATATTTTAATTTATTTTTTCAACTGTGTAAACATTTAAATTAAAACCTGAAATTCAACAAAATACCGAGGCTTAAATCTCATTGAGACGTTTATAATGTAATTGATATGCTGCAGTTTAATGTAATGACGCAATTGCAACTGTTTGTTCTGCTGCTATCACCGTGCCTGAGCGACAATCTCCTCCCCCAATGTGACATAAATTACCAGCACTGTAATGAAATTCCTGCTGCTGGGCCTTCATAGCTCCGTATTCAGACGGATTATGTTGCTACCGTGAGCATTCCACACGATCCTCTCTGCACTAAATTTACAGTCCCACGTCACCACGTGACATATGAGTTAATTTTAAATCACAGACTGCACCGGAATTGTAATTAAATCTAATATGAACATTTATCATGATTTTGAAAATCAATATAATTTTTGAGCCATCTTCTGATTTTTATACAGTTATTATGAAGTGCATTGAAAGAAATTAAAATTGTGAAGGTAGGGATTGAAAAAAAATATTCAATTATAGTATGAAAGGAAGATGTATTATGCTATTTCAGCTTGCTATAAAATATTATATTATTATAACTGTTATACTGTAACCCATTTCATATTTAATTAACTTAGTCTGCGTTTTTTCTCTGTTTTTTTTTTTTTTTTTTTTTTTTCCCACACTGTCTCTCTTTTAGGCTTAACAACTGCATGTACTATATTTTAATGTCAACATGAAAGCCACAACGTTTGACTCACAATGAACTAAACTACATATTTACCACTCCTATGTGCATTGGTGCTTCATATAGTGCCTTGTAAAATATCCTATTTCATCATTATTTTCCTTTCGCTATATTTTTGTTTATGTAATATGTTTATATATATTTGGTGAAATATAAAATAAATAATTTTTTTCTGGTATTTTTACACCTTTTAGGTTTCATGAAACAGAAGATTTACAGAGATTACCTATCAATATAACAATAATTAGATGTACATAGCGGATTTTAACGCAACTTATTTTTATGTGGTTTTCTTATGGAAATGGTTGCATTTTATTTACACTCTTACATGTATACAATAGAAATGATTTAGTCAAAAACAATATGTCGTTGTAAAGCAGCGTCTAAATATCCGAAATCTATCAAGTTGATATTGGATATCTAACTAAAATCTAATAAGTTCATTTTGAATATTTATAGACGCAACCACGTGGACGATGTTTTGCTTTTTTTATAATACTTGGTTATACCCATCAGGATGTAGAAGTACAAGTAGTGTATGTTATATATTTATATGGTCCATCACTATTATAGCTCCTTCTGTCATGTTGTACATACAGGTGTATAGTAAATTTGTGCTGTCTACCGTGGATGAATAATTAAGCTGGCCGGTGCAATCAGGGTAGGAATGCAGAGCGAGATTAGGTTATTAATACTGGTGCCTGCCGCTCGTTTGTCAGTTTCTAGATCCGGCCATACTGACTTCGAGCCCAGCCACAAGTCTAGCCATAGCTCACGTGGCCGCCAGGTAAATACACCTTAATTGTAGATTAAATGAGGAAAAAAATCGATTTAAATTACAAGGTCATATTATGATTGATTGCTTGTAAAATAAAATACAAACATAATTCATTTTAATTTGTCGATTAATTAGTACTAATAATAATACTCCTATTTATAGATCCAGATATAAAAAATATATTTCACGCACAAAAGTGTATAATAACCATGACTATAATAAGAATATTAAATATAAAATGTAATAAAAAAATTATGTAATTCGTGAATTATTAATTTCATCAATCTCATTTATTAATTCAATTAGCCTTTAGGCTAAATAATAAACGAAACATTGTTGTTGATCATTATAATAACCATCATATATATATATTTATATTATAATAGAGAATATTTATAAGAGGTGCTAGGTCTTCAAATATTATATAAAAAGTATAGGACCTCATCAGTGAAGCACGGCATATAACCTGGCTGGCGGTCAAATTAACCTCGGCCTAACAAAAACGATGACGCCTTGCATGGGCCAGATCAAACGTAATAAGGTTCATTAATCACAAAACACCGCAGTGAGATAATTGACAAAGCTTTTCATGCAAACTCTCGTAAATCAAAGCTTCTTGACCTTGGTAGTATGGACCTGACACTTCTTATTGAGCACCAAAAAGAGATCTCAGCGGGACTTCCACGTCCCTTCACACCATCTCTCTGCAGGGAACATTGGAACACCCGTCTATAACATGCATTGATGAATTGACAGTTCTCTGAAGACTGCCGCAACTTTATTATATAATAAAATTATAATTTAAAAACATGTATCTATTATATAATAATATTATACATAGTATAAAAAAAATTACTTGTATAAGTAAAAAAGTAAATAAAATATAATGATTGATGATGATTAATTACATATTATTATATATATACAAAATAATTATAACACAATTTTACAGATGATACCAAATATTTAATCGTATTAAATAAAAATAATAATAATAATAATATGTGAACGCAATTTTTACAACGATTATATTTTCATCATAATATAGTAGCAGCTGTCTCTCATCCGTCATTTTTATCCGATGGTTTATGTTATATGCACACACGAGTATATGCATGTGTTTGGTCTATTGTTATGGCGGCTTCATCAATAAAGACATCAACGACAATCCAATCGTGCGAGATGGATGGGAGAAAGGGGACAATGTGCTGGAGCATGCAGCCGCCGACTTCTAATCTTCTCCCCACATAGCCGCGAGCTTCTTCATTGAATTTGCCACCAAAGAACTCGACCGTTCCATCTTCTTTCTTGACTTTACTCAAAGCATTACGTATATCAAAAGACGACGTGTAAAAGCATATCATTTTTCCTAGAGTAATATTTTTATAATTTTGAATATCTTGAACTAAATTTAATCATAATAGGGAGTTCCATCAACTTACTCTATTGTTTTGTTTTTATAATCAATAAAATGGGGAGTGTTTTAGTTAAAAAAAAATAAATTAATGAGTCATGAAATTGTTGAAAAAAAATCAAATATTCTACCCCTTAATAATATTTTCTCACCACTTTCTCCCTTTTGCAAACATGCAATACCTTCACCTGTAGAATCCATGATGTAATTATATCTGTAATTGACAGGTGACGTTAGAGCCTGAGATTCTTTTACTCAGAGTCTCCCATGACAATTATGTCACAGGTTTGATTAGCAGTTTTGATCTGCAGGTTTACATGAAGTGATTTATCGAGATTTGGTGGCGGCGACATTCCCACGCAGCGGTTTTGGCACCTGCCCGTCACTTCCGGTAGCAGCCGCGTGCAGCCAGCGGAAGCCGCGTGACAACTCGAGCAGAACTCGCGTGTCGGAAGTCTTTTTACTTTGATTGTTGCTGCTGCTGTGAGGAGCCATGCCTGAGGGGTCACGTGACCCTTGATAAAGTCCGAGCTGGGGACACCCACGTGATCATGTGTTGCCCCATCTAAATGGTCTCTTTATTGAGAAAACTGGATAATTCGTTATTGTGCATGGTAATGTAGGGTGGATAAAATAAACATCTGTTTTAGAAGAATTGTTTGAAAGAGAGAGAGAGAGAGAGAGAGAGAGAGAGAGAGAGAGAGAGAGAGAGAGAGAGAGAGAGAGAGAGAGAGAGAGAGAACAATTTTTATATTCAATTTTACCCAATTTTTTATTGAAGATTATAATACATAATAATCTATGTTGTATGTCTCATTATATCCAAAAATTTGTAATAACAAATTGTTCTCCGGTGTAACAAATTCTCTACATTGTCCATGAGCAAAATTTATTAATTTTGTTGAATTGAAAAGTTTTTTTTTTTTATTATATTATTTCGTTTCTTAAATTATCTTTTATAGAGAAGCCACTGCTGATACTTTTAAATTTTAATAATAATATTTAGAAATATATTTTTCAAACCAAGGTATCCCATAAATTAAAAATTAATTTTTACTTAATTTCAATTAACTTTTTTATATAATAAATAGGCAATGAAACTTTAAAATTTATGTCTATATAATATATGCCTCAATTTTATTTTGTAATTCTTGCTCGTCAGAAAAAAAGTTTTATATTTTCAATTTGAAAAAATCAAGAAAAAAATTTGACTTATGACTTACAGTTCATTCTAATCAATCACAAAAGACTAAAAGTTCAAAATCATATCTCATTGATCCGAAGTAGGTGCAATGGAGAGGCGCCCCAGCTGCAGACTTGGTGCCTCATCGTCTAGGCGCCGCAGTGGATTGAGTGCAAGGGGGGTCTGTCACATCCTCAGAGGTTGTTGACGCACAAAGGCGATGGTCCCACGCCAGGCCAAATGAGTTGACGCCAAAACCAGCAGGGGCCACGATCGGGCAAGCGGCAACGTCAAATCTCATGCTGAAATGTCTGCAATCTGACGCCAGAATAAACGGGAAATATTCCTTATCAAAATAACATTTATATTTTTTAATATAAAAACCATTTCATTCTTTTGTTAAAAACATTAAAAAAGTAATTAATTTTATCTCGCTTTTAGAAGATTAAAAAATATTAATAATTAAAATACAAATAGGATTTTATGATAATTAAATCAAATTTGTGTTATGAAAAGTATAACACAGTCAACAACAGATGCAGTGGGCATGGTGATATAATTGCATGCCATGCTGTATAAATTGAGTTATTTGATAACTCTAATTCAGTTATAAGTTGATGAGTATCAAATATCATTGTATATATATATATATATATATATATATATATATATATATATATATATATATATATATATATATATATATATATATGACAGATATTGATTCACATGGAGTCATGACTTTATCCGAGTACCAGTACTGACAGATTACCAATAAACTTGTGATTGATGTGACACCAATACAATTTACAAGTGTACGAAAACCATCTGCGGTGTAACAAAAAAATATCAACTCTTGTAAAAAAAATATATATATACATGTTGTCGTGTCATGTTCCCTGAATGTCAATCTAATAGAAAAGACAAAGAACATGGGCGCACGCTCTTACTACATTATTTTTTTTTTTTTATCTACATTCAATTCTCAATTTTTAGCTAAATGTCAATCTGAAATGCTATCGTGATCACACTGAATACACTGAAAAAAAATAGTAATCTTTGCAAATATATTGGTATAATATGCAAAGGTTGATGACCTAATAAATAAAATAAAATTTTATTAAATCTCTGGATCATGCACGTGTCTTATTTATAAGTAAAAAAAAAAAGGTAAGTGGAAAAATTATAAACTACCCATGCAAGGTAAATGTCAGTAAATATATATTTTTCTCAGTGTAGCAAGAAATCAAATCGTACAGCTCAGATGTCAGCAAGAATACAAACATGATTTTTTTTTATACATTTTTTTTTATTATTATTCATTCACAAAGATATAGATGTAGAGGGGAAGAAATTTAAACAAATGAGGTTTACCACACACATTGAAGTTAGCATAGCAGGAGAGAGGAAGGAGGGGGAGGGGTGACAATGACATGCGCTCCTCCTATTATCGATAATCGAAATCATGCAACTTCTTTCTTCACACTCATACATATACACACGTTTTTTTCTCCTTTTGTGCTTGTGTCAAATGTTCCCCTTCAAGAGATAAACCACCTGATAACCGAGCAGCAGGGTTTTGTCTGTATGCACACATACCAAAAAAACAAAAATCTTTAGCCTGTGCGTTGACTCTTGAAGGGTAAGAATTTGCATATAAAGCTCTGCAGATGAAACTGTATAAGAAGGGATGATGCTCTCTATATAGGCTTGCCTTCTTGCCATTTAAGGTCGGCTCTTCTCATAGTTCTTTCTTTTTTAAGACCTATTGCTTCAAATACCAAATACCCGCACCTTATAGGCGTGGAATTTAAAATTTATGTTTAGCTTACAAGCTTCTTGAGTTGCTCTTTTGCAAATGTCCCGCCTACGATAAACCATCCCCTATTTTACATACCTTTTTCTCTCTATATGTCCATCACAGTATACATACAAAAAAATACCAACATGTAGGGGAAATAAGACCACCACCAATGTTATGTCATAAGATAGAAAAGATTCATTTTTTGCTTGATAAATTCCATTTTTATAGGCAACTCTAGACGAATTATATGGCTATTTTAAGGATACTATCAACGTATAAATTTCACATTTTAAGAACAGAAAAAAAAAACATATTATAGAAAATAAAAAAAAATATACGATAGTAGAAAGATGAAAGATCTAAACGCTCCCCCGATATGCATAAATCTGGTCCATTCGTAGTGCTGATAAAATTGCTAGTACTATCTAGCTGGTTTTGTGGGGGGTGGGGGGAATATATGGGTCCACGGGGAGTTAGGCCTTGGTCCTCCCTCATAGAATACGGAATGAGCTGTAACCATCAGGATAGCAAAAGTAAAAAAAAAAAAAAAAAGGAGGAGGAAGAGGAGGAGGAGGAAGGAAATATATAAGCGTGATGGAGCGGTAGACAAGGTTGATACATCATCTAGCTTGCATATAGTGACGTATATAAGATAGGGTATATAGATGGACAGTATGACCACAATCTATATAAAAGTAGTTGTATAGATTGTTCAGAATTTTTTGTGAAATCCACTCTACTTGTGAAATATAATGTAACAAAAAAAACAATATAATATAATCATTCTGATCAGAATTCACTGTATGTCAACAAAGTATTATAATATTTATTTTAGCTTAGAATTGATATGGTTTTATAAAAAAAAAATACAAGTATATGAACATAAATATGTATACAGAGGGAAAACAATAGAGTAAAAATAAATAATATATACAAACTCGTACATTTATGAACTGGTGAATAATGTATCATTTTATAAATCAACCAAATCTATTCATACAAAAATCTCATTTGCTGATGGATTCATATAGATAATATATTAAATGGAAAAAGAAATACCATTGTGATTATAGTGAATGTAATGATGTGACGTCACGTATTTCAAAAATAAAATTACATTTTGCTGTGTACGTGCTTTTCTATATGACGTAACCCACTACGACATTTTCTTATCGGTACGTCTATTAAGTATATATAATATTATGTTTTACAATAGCCACGCTGGTCGTCTATGTTTACTAAAAGAACTGTAGAAACCTTATATATATGGTCGAGGTATTTAAGTTCAAGATTACAAGTGTGTGTACTGGACTCTTAATAGATTACCCCGACAGAGTCTGCATGAATTCACGACCTTTATTTTAGAAAATTAGCTCATATTGTTCGTTAATTTGGTGGGTCTGCTGCTTGCGTCTTAAATTAAAATAAATAAGTACCACAATATTATGAACCTGTATGATGCTCCCAGTTCATGAGGTCAGGTAGGCTTTTAATTCTGAAGTAACGTGGTTACCACTATAGACATTCCACCTTGTATATTTCCATTCATTTGTACAGCCTATATTCAGGCAATCAGCGATGCGTTGCAAATTTTGAATTTTTGAAAAGGTTAATAAACAACCATGCAGCATGCGATTTTAGTGAAAATAATTGAACCTCTTTTACTGAAAAAAAAATTTTAATTGAAAATTTCACATCAATGCAACTTGATTGAATATTTAGGGGAAATAGCAAGTGTGCGAAGGGTAAAATTGGTATTATACGTATATATATGAATCATATGATGATAAATTTGAAAGTCAACATAATTATACAGGATGAAGTAAATTGATACAGTTGTTATGTTTATTTTTAATGCAACATACATTTTTGTAATCATGCATGTTATTCAATATGTATAAATATAAAATAAAACAAAAATACATAATATATTTATAATTATGTAATACAAATTTTTAAATCAATTAATATTCTAAATTGATGATAAATATTTATATAAAAAAACATTAAAAAATAATGTATTTACATCGTACAAATATTTTCATTCAATTAAATACATTTAAAAAATATAATTTCGTTATATGATTGGAAATTTTTATTTTATTTTGTATATTTTCGTCATACATCAGTTATATCATCAAATAAATATTAAAAATTTTGTCACTTAATTATGAAACTATCTCTAGGATTTTTTGAAATCTTGATTTCTCTATAAATACCCTTGATAAAAAAAAATATAAAAACGTTCATAATACGTCTGATTTTCATTTGCAGCCGCTAGCTACAAAATTTTCTGTATAATAATATGATTATAATTATTAAAGTGTTCACGCTGCACCGGCAGTTTCTATAAGAACATGTGATTTCTAACTTTGCCAGGACATGAAGGACATATTTGAATAAACCAAATTTAAAGGTCCATTAAAAAAATCCAATAAATCTGTCTTATCTCTATACACGAAACATTTTTTTGTTAAATTATTACAATACATATAATATGATTCCCAAAAATATATATTAATATTTTTTTTTATGAAAAATTCCATGAAGTAAAAATATTGTTCCACCACACAGAAAATAATTATCATTTGATTGAGTGCATGGTACAGAGATATCGCATACAATATAGTCTCATTTAATTGCTTCAGCGTGGCGCCAGAAGCGTGGCAGCGGCGTGGCGTCAAGGGGCGCCAGTCAAATACTGTCGACGTGATTGTCGGTGCGTGCTGTGGCTTTATTGTTGCACTGGGTTAAAATTTAATCTGGAAGCAGCCGTGGTAGCGAGCCAGAGGCAGTGTAGCAGCCGTGTTAGAGTCATAACGACCATCCGCCACCACCATACAGCCTCTCGCTATGCCTATTACCCGTAATTAGAACTCATTTGCATACAACACTCGACCGTTAAGCGGACTATGTAGGGAAGAAGAATATTGTTACATATGCCTGTAGCCACATTACACAGAGACAGAAATTCTAACAGTACTATCTCTCTCTCTCTCTCTCTCTCTCTCTCTTATTATTTTATATATTGTAAGTCCTATGTATGTGTGTGTCTCTCTCTTCCTTTTGCTCTCTCCATGCATACATTGTGGCTTGAAACACTTGGCTTGTTCGTCCCTATATATATTATAATTATAACCCTTCTACTACTATCCCCAGCAACTACACATTGCGTCATCCCTTTTCACTTTCTGCACAACGTTGCTCGCTCGCTGGAAATGAGTTAATGAAATAAAACGATAAACATCGGATAACACCTCAATTTTTGTTGTATAATAATAAAACCCTTTCTCTCTCTCGCTTAATAACTTCTATATACCCCTTTATGGAATTGCGTATCTCATTTTTGTATACCTCTCTTTTTTTTTTGTATTCCCAATGGACAATAATGACTATTGAGTTTACATTTTTTTATATTAATATTCATTTTATACAATTTGTTATTTTTTAATATAAAATAACGTGTAGTATTTTATATGACCAAGTCTGCTTTCACTAATGAACGTACTTAATGAATGTATAATTTTTTAGCACCGCTGGTTATCATCAGTCAAATATTATTATTTCAAAGTTATTATTATTATTGGGAGAGGATGAATATAATATTAATAATAACGAGCATTTTGGCTATGATATATTATATGCGAGCACAGATGGCCCCTGAGTAAATAATATTGCTGATTGCACAGATGCACTCGTGTCATTGTCTCTCACAATGCCAGCAGCCACACATACAGGGGGATATATGATGCAATGAAAAGGTATATAAAGGGCTAACTAATTCAATCACTATTATGACTTATGTATTTTATAACAAGGGTGAGAGTAATTTGTGTTGTAATATAAAAACAAAGGAGATAGTAAATTAGAATTTTAACTCATCAGTTATCAATATCATGAAAAGGAGGCAAATTTCAAAACATAAATTGACAGAAAAATTGACTTGAATTGAATATTTAGCATCAAAAGTATTAATCCTATATTTATAAATTGATACTTTTCCTGCATGCATGTATTTAAATAATATTGGCTTAATCTAAGGTATGGAATTGGGCTTGACAGCAGGGCTTTCTAAAAATCTATGTGAAAAAAAATAAAAAAAGTTACATACTATTCACTCATTAATCAATGTTTAAATACATTACCATATAGTTTTTTTTTTATTTAAAGTTGGAATGTCAATATATAATTTGGTGGTATTAAAAAACAATGTCATTTAATTGTATTTAAATCCAATTTGAAGGTACAATAAATCAAATAAGTCAAACATTGTAAAGAGGAGAGAGTGTATACATTGTATAGAGGAATTAGTACTGTACATTTCATGTACATGCTTGTGAGTTAATGTTCTGACTACTTGATTTATAGCTTTTCAAAAAACATTTGAAGAAAAGTTAACCCCCCTTCCCTCCTTTAAAAAAAATCATTCCTTCCATTTGACTCCCCTCCAAAAGACGACTAAAATTCTAGTAGTAAAGCCAGCAAGGAGTCAAGTTTATTAGATTTTCTTCTCTCTAAATTCCAGTGCGCTCGATTGCTCGTCGTCTATGTGGATAAAGAAGGTGATGCGGGCTGGGACGTTGCCATTCGTTCCAGAGCGACCTGGAGTATCGATCTGGAGTCCGTGGACCAAAAGGCCAAATGCTGGAACACTCATGCTATTTTTGTCGTAAGGAAAAGCACTTTCACTTATTGCAAAATTCTTTATTTCCTGCGTAAATTTCCAATTTAATAAAATAAAATAAATGAGAAAAATACACATGAGTAAAATTGTTGATATCCTGTTTTAAAGATGAGAAGTATAAAATCTTAGTTTTTCTTTTATTTCTTAAATCCAATTTCTCATTTTCTATCTCCGGTTAGTTCAGTATATAAATATATGATCACATCTAGTGGTGAACTTTGTTAGGTTTTCATAAGAGTAAAGGCTACGAAGAAATAGTTTCGTCCAAGTGACAAGCTTAGCAATCCCATCTATAACAAAACACGCACATAAAATGGTAAAAAAAGTCTGTGTTGAGAAGGGTGATACACTTAAGGAAAAAAAAAAAAAAAAAAGAAGAGAGAAGATATATATATAAAAAAGTAACGTGGCACACTACTTGTTCATTCGTCGACGACGATGCTAAAGTCGGAAAGGGGAAGCACCGGCACGCAAGAAGCCACTTCCAATCTCTAGGGATTTTAGTTAAAGAAAAAGCTCTCGCGGGAGAAGCTTCTTGGTGACTTTTTTTTTTACTCCTTAAGTTATACCACCCTCATGTCACACCACCTCTCCATTCCCTAGCACTAACTTCGCGGTCATACAAATAACCATTCTTATGGAAAACGTTTTTCTCCATAACATTTCAATAAATCCACTGCAGCAACGGACTAGCAAACACTCAACTTGGCCTACCAGCAAGTGTAAATGTGGTGATGAATTCTAACGATGCGAATAGTATTGCTTATGTATATGCTCTTATATGTATAGGGGAATGTAACCAAATATTTCAAAACGTATTATACACTAAAGTGCTTCAAATAAATGAATTTTATTCACAAATTTCATATAAGAGGAGTATAAATTTCTTTAAAAATTGACATTATATACCTTCCATTGTGTAAAAATGTATTTATAAAAAGGAAAATATTTTGGTCTTAAAAAAGGAATTTTTTTTTTCTTACTGCAGCTAAATTGTTTACAAAATTTTGCTAAATATATTTATATACATGTTGTTTCCTTCAGACTCAAAAATTCATCAAAAAATGAATGAAAACAAGTTACATTTTCTGTTTGCTGGAGATGATGATAAAAAATTGTGCGAGGGTTGCTGAGGCCGGAGAATTGATCACGGAAAAGGAGGAGAGAGTGCTCCATGTCGCGGTAAAAGCTTTCAGAGAGACCGAGTTTCTTGTAGAAGGCAGAAAACGATTGCAAGCTGCTGGGAAATGAGCATTGGCAGATCTTCCCCCTACACCAGGAAATGGGATGCTGCTGCAGCCTCTATAAAGTGATTGACAGCTCATCTCATGAGCTCATCATTGGATCATGAGGCACAAACCAATATTGTGACGTGACTTATAATAACATAAGTCGGCTTGTAGTAAGATGACTTTTGGAACTTTCCATACATTTTTATTGCAAAATGTTATGCAATTTTTTTTAAACGTGATAAACTTAATAATAGTTTTATAATAAAATTTCTTTCATCTTCAATTCATAAAATACCACATAATTGTTTAAGTATTAATAAATATGTTAAATATATTAAAATTGTGAAGCTATAGTTTAGTTAGTTTAAAAGTTTTTTATTGTATTAAAAACACAGTACAATAGAATGGTAGATACACATCTAGTCAAGTCAGATAAAAAATATCTATACACTCAAATCAAACTTGATTATTTTTAAAATATTAAAAATTAGAAGAACATATGTAAATAAAATAAACACATTATAAAGATATATATAGATTAGATATTGCTATAATATGGTGAACCGTAACGGAGCCCGAACTATATCCGCGCACTGGAAGTTATGCAACTTGTTCGACTAGAATGTTCGCCCGGTTGCATACTTTAAATACTAAAGCGAATTTTTTTTTTTTTTGAGTTTAACTGAAACTGAGTTTTTCTGATACAAACAACTTTAAAAACATATATTTATAAAAAAATACTATAATATCATTTTATACACGTACACCATAATAAATAAATTTAATTTTAAATTAAAATTCTACTTGTTCAAAAAGTTTCTTACATCGAATAACAATAAGAAGAAATATTATACCGACTTTCATTGAGTTTGATGTAATGAATAGAACTTGAGTTTCAATTAAGTCTTTTATCTTCAATTCTTAACGAATAATTCCTGTAAGTAAGTTCAAACATTTTGAAAAGGAAACTTTATTTTTTTGTCGTCGTCTAGGACGGGGAACAACGTTGGCTGCTGGTGAGATACGAAAGACTCTGTTACATTCATCTCGACTAATCCGATTATAGCAGAGGCCTCAGACTCTCTCCGCCTTTACAGCTCCACGCTTGATTGCCAGCATACAGTGTATATAACCAAAAAGGAGGAAAGAAGAAGTGTCGAAAATTTAATTCTGTTTTTTACACCATGATGAACAAAAAAAAATCCACAGTGGCTAATACAAACACTCTGTGTAAAGGCGATGAGGTGTGGTCACAAAAGATTCTATTGAAATAGGATTAAAGAATGAGATAAATAAAAAAATCAAGCTCGACTGTGGATTTTTATTGAAAGCGCGTGGGCGGGCACCATATTGAGACAATAGCTTTGTCAAGCATCAATGGCTTCTCATCTATACCATGCAGGGTACCTCTACATACCCTAGTGTTCAACATTGAAAAGTTGATTCCAGCCATATATTAAAACATTTAAAATAAGTGTAAAAATAAAATTTTAATAGTTTTTATTTAAAAAAACAGTGAAATTAAATTTATTTAATGTTATAAAAAATATTTACATTTTCAAACATTCAAGGAGCATATTGTTTAAAGAATCATTCTACTGTCATAAAACAACCCTCTTGTATGTTTAAGCAAATTCATTTTGGTTATATGTATAAAATTCTATACATAGTTGTTATAAGGGACTTTTGTTTGAGGTAAAGTTTGCTTAGATTAAAGCAGAACTGCCACAAACAAGAACTGATGCTCCTCAGGTTTTGTTTGCTCTGCTACTACCGCCGCGACTTCATCCCCCCAGGGGGTGGGTGGGGGCTCAGCCGGCAGTTAATCCATCAGCCGCACGGTGATGTATGTGGCCGGGGTCGTCCGCGCAGACCCGCGCTTGCCTGGTGCTCGCTTGGGCCCCGCACGGTGAAATGGACTATCGGAAGTCCAAGGTGAGACATAAATTACTCGCCAATGTAATCTCTCAGCTGTCTGCCGTGAGCCGAGTTCGTATAAACCTTTATACACAAAATCTCCCCCCCCCCCTCCTTCTCTCTCTCTGTAGCTTGCCTGTTAAATCATTTTCACATTTTCAAACAAGGACTTGAATTTATATAAATCAAAATCATATTATAGTGAATATCACTCAAAAAGTAAAAATAACGACAGAATAATATAGAAAACATATAACAAGATAATTTTCATGTATTTTTAAAGCATGTAGTCTATAATTAGGACGTGTTAAAAAAATACACATCAGTGTTCTAGAGGAAATGGAACTTTTTTAACAAAAAAGAAAAAAAAAACTTTTACGTATTTGCAAATCTAAGTCACATGTGACAGGACAGATGTTACTTGCAACTGAATGCAGTAGGATTGTCAAACATAAAAAAACTCCCATCTTGTACATTGTCGACGGTGTCGGGTCATAGTGTCATCTTCATCTCCAGCTTGCGTGTGTCTGTCATATGTCCCACGTGCGACCTGAGTTATGTGTCGCCTCATCAAGATGTTTGTATTAACTCCCCCTGACCTGAGAGATTGCAAGAGCTTTCCAGACAGTGCTGCCTCCTAGCGGACTACCAGACGAGAGATCAATTCTTGTAGCTAAGGAGTCGCAGCATCTTGAAGACGCGAGAGCAGGACCTGCCCGCCCTCTCGCCGCTGTGATCTGCGAGCCCCGCCTACAGAGGGCGCGACCTCACTCGCGGCTCCTCCCACTTTCCCGCCGCGTGTTACCTCACTGAACCCGAGCGCTCGCGACACCGCGACAACTCTTCGCAATACAGCAGCTGGCATAAAGCTGCTACAAACCAATACTTTTGACATGTTTTTTTTTTTAATAAAAAATAAAACCAATTTTTTTTTTATCTTGATAAAATTTTGCACTTTATGAATTTTTAGCATGAAGTCCATGGACAAATTAATAATTTAAAGGTGTAATCAGAGAGAGAGAGAGACTTACAAATGTTGTCAACAAAATATCACTCATGCAATTACCTTAGAAAATAATTTTAAGTTTTGAGTATTATTTTATTTTTTATTAAAGCTTTATACAGTCTGAAAATTTTAGCAAACCTTCCTGATATCATGATTTTTTTTTTTTTTTTAAAGTTAGACCAAAACCTGTGAAATTTTTTATACATTCGCATTTAAGATTAGCGTTGTTTTAAATGGGGACAAATGTGGCTCTTAGTCAAATCAGTATCTTTTTCTCACGAAAAGATTAATTACTCAAAATCTATACACCGAATTTGTTATTTTAAATCAGCAAACTACCGGTAACTGCTATTTTGTCTTTTATTTTAAGTATTAAAAATATTTTCAGTTTATCATCGGAAAATATTGGACACGGTGACATTAACCCTTGAAGAATTGATACAAATATTTTATTTTATAGTGAATATCGATCATTTATATAATTATAATAAAAATTATTACTCTTATTAGGAAATGTGAGAAAAATATGATGTAAACGATATATTATATTTAATTAATGTATTCATTAAATTGAATACGATTAAATAAAAAAAATGTATTTCATTGGAATCTTGACATTTATTACATTAAATTGATTTTATTCTTTAAAATTTGAATAGAAATAGGAGAGTTCAATTTAATGAAATTAAAGTGAATATAATTCGATAAAAATGTCTATGTCCTTAATTTGATATTGATTGTGTAAAAAAAAAAAGATAATATTTTATATTTTCATGTATATAATAGTTTATTGCACATTGTGGAACATTAGTATAAATAAAAAGTGAAACATTTAAATGGTTTCACTCTAGACAATTCATATTAACACCATGCAGATATACCTGTCCCAGTTATCAAACTTTAACATGAAGACCTCATTTTATATAATAAGATTTTATATGTGTCACTTTAAATATCTATAAAATAACTATTACAATCCCCAGCACACAACAATATTTTATATATATGTACTGTATGTTGGGGTAAAAGTGAAGCCTTAAAGCTTATTGTGGTAGTGGCCGCATTTGAACCCGGAAAGTTTAGCCTCTTAGCCCTGATATAATATAACAGCTGACTTGACTATTGCAATTGTCTATTCAATTTTTAAATCACAGACAAACATTTTAGAGTGTACACTTGCATGGTACGTTGTTACCTTTGTTAATTGTTCTTTATCAATTGACAATTAGTAACACGGCAGACTTATTGTATAGTACTAGTTGCAATGAACATTACAATTGTATTTTTATAAAATAAAAACACTCGGTACTCTTTTGCGTGATGCATTGAAATTTTTAAGACCATGCAGTACATAAGATCATTCACTGCATGTGGTCTTTTTTTTTTTAGCAACAATTTATCGTGAGAATTAACCATTTCTGATTGAAAATAAAAATATAATATCACGATTTTTTTTGTGAAAACAGCTGAGATAAATATGTTGTTTATATAACGGTAATTACTGCTTCGTCTATAGGAGGGTGTCTTTAAAGTTCCCACGGAAATGAGAGGAAAGGTTCACTTGCTACATCCTTACTTCCTAAATTTTTGCGAAAATGTTTAATTTTTGTTAAAATTCAAACCCTTGAGACCAAAATCTACGTAATAATTTTTTCCCACGTTTGGCTAGCATGTGGTCACCAGACACAATGACCTTCACTAAGAAAGCTGCAAGTGCTACAGAAGGGTGCATATAAGGGTGAAGGGGTGGATCAAATTTCCACCCTCCCAGACTCATTTCGTGGTTTTGTCTCGACCATAGAGACAACTCACAAGGGGGGAGTTCTTTTTTTTTTCTTCATACCAGCACCCTTCTGTCTTCGCGCACCCCCTTCTTGGGGGAGAAAGAAATCTTTTTAGTGAGTTCAGCTGTGTTCTTTTTTTAAATAAAAAAAGGAAGAAGGCAGTTTTCAGTATTTAAAGAAGTTGAGGATTTTATTATTTTTTTTTTTTAACTCTCTGAGCTAACTGCACTGACAGGCATATGTCTCGGCTTAGCGCCGCCATCTAAATGGTATGTATAATGCACAAGGGCTTGTTTCGTCTCTCTTTAGTAGCCAATTGTTCAGTCATCAACAGCAGCTCTGTCTAAATAAACACCCGCAACTTATATACACCACAAGCGTACAAGGTAACGGCGATAATGGGATTCTATTTTAAATAACGAAAGGAGACTCAAATGCAGTCCTATCATGTATTAGTAATTGTTTATTCCGATCGAGAGTTCATCGAGACTGTTTATTATAAACTTACCTGAAACTTATACATGATGCAATAGTTAATTCTTAATTGTTATATTATAATTAATTTTTTTTTTTGTCATTATGATTTCTGGATTTTCTCAATATAAATTAGGGGTAGAAATCCTGTTGTAATGAGGGTTGAAAGATCAGACGATATTTTTGTATAAATTTGTGATATTTTTATATTTTCATATTAATTATAATTTTATTGCTATTATAATATAATTTCGTTATCTGAAATGGGGAAAAAATCAATTAATATAAAAATACTAATATGAAAAGTGAATTCAATATTTAAAAGAATATATATATAACTTTATAATAATATGAATAATATTATTACAATGAAGTTCATTTTATATTTATGGAATTCAAAAATTAAAAAAAAAATGCATCAGCATGAATTTGAAGCATAATTAACTTCTTGAGGGTTGACAGCCACGTGTACGAAGAACATCCTCCTTGCGAAGTATTCTCACAAGAGAGTCACCACAGCAGCAGGCTGCATGCAGACGAGAAGCGACGGCGGACCGCGAGAGGTCGCGGAACGGCGGGCGAGGTGAGACGGAAGCTGCAGTATATAAGGATGAGGAGCACCAGCCGCCGTCGCGCCCAGACAGATAGCGAGTCGCGCGACAGCGTGAGAACCCAACTCCCCCGCGAGAGGCCAATACTTCCGGCAACGTGCCTCCACGTAAATCACCACGGCACGGCGCCTTACATACCTCATCTCCCCCACCACTCATCTCCTTACACTTCCTCTTCCGTCTACTCAATTTTTTTTTTATTAGTGTGTGCTTTTTTACTGTCTTAGGTCATGGTTGCTAATGATATGCATCAGGGAGAGAGAGGGTGGCTGATATTATATTTACGTTACAAGAGGGTTGGTGAGGGAGGAGACTTGATATTTGTGTTTGAGGTGGAGGGTTGTGGTCTAGGTGCGCGTGCCGAGTCCATCAAGCGAGCCTACAGTCGCATGCAGCACGACCCAGGCAGGCTTCCTGCATGATTGGATTACCGCCCTATCGTCATGTGATATGCACACAGTCTAACCTACAAGACGTTACTTATTGGCAGGCAGTAAAACAAAGAGAGACACGTGACACGCTTTAATCTTTTGTATGTTGTTAGAGAACCTTTAATAATGTTAAGTATTCCATTTTAATAGTGCATAATGAGAGTTTTAAATTCATTGTAAAACTAACAAGCTAAATATTGAAAAATAAGGACAGCTGAATATACTGAAATTCTGTCAGTTTTAAGGGTATATAAATAAAAAAAATACATATATTAACATGCTATAAACAATTTATTGTGATCAAAATAATTTTAAATGAATATATAATATTTTTGACTATCAGCAACAAATCTTATTTGGTTAGACAATAATTTAGAAATTCTTGAAACTTGAACCAAAAGCAATTAATTCAGCAGACAAATTTATCTTTAAATTATAGTCCTTATATATTATCGCGGAGTCCATGTCATTGCATCGTTGTTCGTCGTCGTGGCTTCTAATTTTCTATGGATCTAGTTCATGTTATCTTGAGGTGGAGCTTCTTAACCTGATCGGAAAAATTGCTCTAATTTTAATCATGGAAAGGTGGGAGGGGGATCTCCGGGTTGCCCATGTTCACCCGGAGGCCTTATTATGTTTCCTCTTGAAGATGGTGGAAAGGGGGGAGGGGGATCTCCGGGTTGCCTATGATCACCCGGACCTGCCCAGGAAAATTCCCTTGTGTTTCCTCTTGAAGATGGTGGAAAGGGGGGAGGGGGATCTCCGGGTTGTCTATGTTCGCCCGGAGGCCTTATGTTTCCTCTTGAAGATGGTGGAAAGGGGGGAGGGGGATCTCCGGGTTGCCCATGTTCACCCGGACCTGCCCAGGAAAATTTCCTTGTGTTTCCTCCTGAAGGTGCTGGCAAGGTTGGAGGGGGATCTCCGGGTTGTCTATGTTCGCCCGGAGGCCTTATGTTTCCTCTTGAAGATGGTGGAAAGGGGGGAGGGGGATCTCCGGGTTGCCTATGATCACCCGGACCTGCCCAGGAAAATTGCCTTGTGAATCCTCTTGAAGATGGTGGAAAGGGGGGAGGGGGATCTCCGGGTTGCCCATGTTCACCCGGAGGCCTTATGTTTCCTCTTGAAGATGGTGGAAAGGGGGGAGGGGGATCTCCGGGTTGCCCATGTTCACCCGGAGGCCTTATGTTTCCTCTTGAAGATGGTGGAAAGGGGGGAGGGGGATCTCCGGGTTGCCTATGATCACCCGGACCTGCCCAGGAAAATTCCCTTGTGTTTCCTCCTGAAGGTGCTGGCAAGGTTGGAGGGGGATCTCCCGGTTGTCTATGGTTACCTTGACGGGAGGAGAAGCGTGGGTTAAGGTACGCCGGAGGTGCCCAGGAAAGATGATCAAAATCATCCTGTCGATAGTTTTGTAAGGGCACTGGTGGCCCTTGGGGTGCATTCATGTGACGAACAGGAGGGGGTGGTGGTCCTGAATTACTTTTCATGTAAAAAGAAATAGGAGGTGGAAAGGGTGGTTCTAATTCACCGTTCATGTGACGAGGAGGAGGGGGTGGCAGGTATGGTCCTAATTCACCGTTCATGTGACGAGCTGGAGGTGACAGTTTATCCTGTACAGAAACACAGTCTTTGTTATAGTCGGTATATATCAAAATCAATGAATCAGATGTTTATCAGAGACCTCAATGTTTTAATAAGTTCAGATATCAGACAAAAAATTTGAGTATTTTCATCTTTTCAGGTATTATATGTTAGCATGCTTCTTAACATATATATATTTTGTCAAATATTTGGCCACAAGACAGTCCAGGAGGTATCTGATAGTCTCTATAAATAACGATATAATTGCATACATACAGTATCACAAACCTTAGTTTACGTATGGAAGACATTTTGAATAGAAAATAGTACCGTTTTGCGTTACGACCTTCATTTTTTAACGATAGGCGCTCGATTAGAAAAAAACATCACATCCCTAGTTTAGTTTGCCGGTTTATGAGAACGCCACGGCCGTGGGCGCGGCAATCCGCTTGCCTAGCGGCCATCCCAAGTATATAATATACTTTTAACCTATTATTAGTACTGACATCATGGTTTAATGTTCATTAATTTAGCGAACTTTAAAACCAGAACAGAAAAGGCACGCTGCCATGATTTTTGTTAATGAGTGCGTTTGAATTCACGGGCCAGCCCGGGCTGGCCTGGGCTGAAGCGTTTTTTGTCATCAAGTGGGGCCAGCCCGGCGGCCATTTTTCCTCCTCTCATGACGTCACTTCCTGGCTGGCCCAGGCTGACGCGGGCGGACTCTACAGTGCGCCTGAGACCTAGCGGACAGACTGGGAACTAATTATGACGAAATTATGACGTTTCATACCGCGCGACCAAGGTCACCGCCATTTTACCCAGCCCGTGCCAGCCCGGGCTGGCCCGTGAATTCATACGCACTCATTGTGACGTCACAGGAGCTCGAAATCGATTAATTAAATCGAACCGAATCGAACTTGACCGATCAGCTGAGCTGAAAAAAGGCGTTCGTTTTAAAATAAAAGACAGATCGGAATATACGCCTCCAGAAGCTATAATAAATCCAGAATGTTACTTTTAAATGCGTAAGGGTGCCTATTTTTTTTAATTTCACCACTTTTTTTCAAGTTTTTAGCATTTTTGGTGTCGACGTGTTGTCACAACAGCGGCTCCATGCGGCCCCACTGGCCCCAGGCTTTCGTCTGGAAGAGGTGCAAAGTGGTCGAAGCGGTGGCGACGCGATTTTGAAATCAAATTAAACTTACTTTTTTATACTTTTTTCTAATAGTTATACATATTATAGAAGCATGTAATATTTTTAAAAAATTCCATAGTTTAAAATAACCTTGTTGTGGGACATTTTTAAAAAATTAAGATTACTACGCCTTGGCGACGTCTAGTCTGTGATCTCAGGCGTAATCTAAGGCTTGTTTTACTGTACCTCAGTGATCATTCGATTGTCGAAGAAGAATGGATAACTCAGACGGGATTGATCCATCTCAGTACTGATAGTGGGACGCGGACGCATCGGAGGAACCCAAGCATTGGCCAGACCTAACACCACCTGTCAAACAGAAAAGTTACCTATTATCTAAAACACTTCGTTTTAAAATAATAGCTTTTTTTATATATTTATTTATTCTTTATTTGAATTGCCACTGTTAATGTATTAACACCAAATAATGTTGCATTATTGTTGCAAAAAAAAAAAAAAAATCAAGATACATTAATTAGTAAACGTTTAGAATTGAACAAAAATGTCACCTTGATCAAAATATATATCAATTTACTCCAAAGAATTAAAGAATTGTGTTTTTTTTTAAGTAATATACTTTTATAAACCTATAATATATAGCATGCAAGTTCATCCAAATAATAATATATAAACCTTCTTATAAACTAGAAACAGTAATAATAACTTATTTTATGAAATTTATATGAATGATAGATAATACTTTTAATGTGGTGAAATATCATTTAAATTATCTTAGATTATTTAAAATAAAATAAATAATTATATCTGTATTGTATACTTTGAATTTTAAAGAACTCAAATATTCTTCAAATTATGAACTAGGTAACCACCAAGTATTAAGTTTGAGTTTATGAAGTTTATGATCAACATTCGCATTTTTTTTTTTTTTTTTTTTTTTTTTCATCCAAGCAAGATGCAGCTGTACGTTTGAAGTTTAGGACTTGAGGCTGCAAAGTAAGAATCCAATAATTGCTGACGTCACAACTCACAGCCAGCGCAATAATTAGCAATGATTTCAGCAAGGACACGATTTCATACTTTGCAGCTGCAACTTCACACAGTTGTATTTTACTTGGTCAAAATAAACGTGAATGTTAATTATAAAACTCTAACAATACTTCTAATTATTATTTGAGGTTCATATATCCCTTAAAAAATAAATGAGACAAAAAAAAAAGTTTAAGTTAATTATATTAAATAATATCATTGTTTAAAAAAGAATTGAAACATTCAATGCAATTTAGAACAATATATTTCAGTATTTTTGCATAACTGTATATAAATTTACAAACGAAATTTTAACTTAGTTTTTTCCATTGTACGAACAAAAGCTCTTGAAAAAAATTCAAATGTTTCTCACCAGTAAGGTCGAGGCGAAGAAGAAGGTCCGGAGGCTACTGGTGCCGAAGGGTCCACCTGGGATCTCCATGGTGAACCGTGAGGTACGGTAGCAGCTCACGGCTTATATACACGACACTAACGTGATGTGCATGACGAACTACTGATAAGGATTTCCAATCAGATGCGGTTAATTAGGTAAAGTTATTAATTTTCTCGTAAAAACTCCTGTTTTCAATTATTTAGCCACGATAACGCTAAATAATAATGAATAATAATTAGTTTTCATTAACATTAATTATTTTACATACATTTATGGATCTTAAAATATTATAATGAACAATGAGTAATAAAACATTTTCATTTTTTCGAAATAATTTTATTGTTTTCTCATTTAAGTGATATATTTTCCAGCTTTTTTGTAAAATTAGCTAATGTAATAGAATAAATTCTTAAACGAAATTATATATTATAGAATTTAGGGATTTTTTTTAGAACTGAAATTTGAAATTCCAATTGATAAAAGTCGGATCTAAATTGAGTATATTTAGTAAATCTGCTAGTGTCAAAAATGTCTAATATATAGGCTAAGTAAAATCCACGCCTTTTTTAATACCTTATTATTATGTTAATATCATTCCAATAAAATTGCAATCCATTTTTTTTAAGCCTGTTCTTATTTCTTATAATTAAAATTTTATATTAAAAATAAATAATTTTAAAATCGTAATCAACTGCTTACATAAATATTATAATTACAACATGCAGGAAAGAACACCAGTATTACACAGACTATGTAGACATTGTAGACATTATTATGTATGTATTACAGACTGTGTAGTATTTATTAATACACAGACTATTAGGCTGCCTTCACTTCGTATCGTATGGTATCGTAATATGATAAAAATTTAGAAGCGGTTCTATAATAAATGAGAAAATTATACGATCTCATGTTATTCAATTATACTAAATGAAGCTGCATGCATTGCTATATATACACCCTGTTCGGAATTTCTTAATTTTTTTTTATATATACACTCACAGTGAGAACTTGTGAGATCTAGTTAGAGAGAGGCCTTAATTAACTCTTTCAATCCGTCAAACATAATAACAAACCTATAAAATGAGTATATAACTAAGTTCATATTTAACTTGGTTTTCATCGGAAAAGCTCAGATGTCCTTCGGCTCGACTCGGCCAGTGAAATTCTTCGTTACAAACAACACACCAATGACTGAAGACGTTACAAACACGACGAAAACCAAGTTAAATGTGAACTATATTATAGTAAATAAATCTTGAGCATCAAAAATCAATATTTTTTAGATATATACCAAATACCAAAAGCTATTTATAATACAACGCAGCTATTATTAATGTAATTAACTGCATTTTAATTTCCTGAGATTCCTCAGTGTGACATTATTGTCGGCAGGTGGTGAGATGACAGGGCAGACGACTGAAGATTCGTGTCGTGTCCAGGGGGTCACGCCTGCTTGCACAAAAGCGTGAGCACCTAGTAACAAGACATCACGCATCATTTCACGCCCCTACATGCTATTGCACTCTTTGTACTCATAAACGACAAAACTTATTTCGTTTAACTTTTATTATTATTTAACCTTTCAATTTTCGTACCTTTATAACTTTTGTTATCTTTATTATATAGGTGTAAAATGAAACCTATAACTTCCGGTGATTTTATTAAGAAAAATAACCATGTGATGTAAAAAAAAAAAAAAAAAAAACTGCCCTGGTTCTAACGTGAAATTTATAGGGTCACGCCTCTATTCAGTCCAATATGTTGTAATCCGTTGTGCAACTTTGTGACGTCATGCTACTTAAGGGTGAGAAATTTTAGAAATTTGTTATGAAGGGGAGAACAGTATTTCTTATTTGCCAATATGTATTTAGTAATGAAATAGCACCCAAGGTTCCCTATTGTTCGTTATAGGTATTTCTTATTAATTAAAAAATATATTAAAACAAATTAAATTTATTTTCCTTGTTTTTTGTAATTTTTTAGACAAAGGAGTAAAAGAAATTAGAATTTAAATTGCTTTTTTTTAGTAAATTATTCTTTTCATCATACCTAATGAATATGAAATGTATCTCTTGTTAAATTTTTAATCTTTTGACAACGAAAGAACAACAGCTAATTAAAAACATTACTTTTTAGTATTTTTAATTGTTATTTTTTACTTTTAAAAACTATTTTAATTGACTAATTTTAATCAATGTGTGACTTCATACAAAGTTTGTGTTTCATATTATTTATAAAACATTTTGCTTCTGCAATTTATTACAAATAATAAAATTATTATAGTACTACCTATATAAGTATAATATTATGAGCATAAAATCATAGATTAGAAAATTATAATTACATATACTGCGATATTTACACAATATACCACGCTGAATATTGCTGAAAGGCCATATAGTGCATAAATCTCATAAGATTACATCATAGAACTCTATTGATATGCTGTTTAGTCCTAGTTGTACTCAGTAGATGGCAATGATAGTTAAGCTTTGACTGCAGGTTAAAAATGATGACCACCACAAGAAGAAAGGAAGGAAAATAAGAAATTGATTTTTTGTATTCATTTTTTAAATTATATATACTCAGAGACTACATATAATATAAAAAAATGCATTCTAGTTTGTATACATAAATATAGATATTTGTTTAATTTATTATCAGAAATTACAACTGTATAATCGATTTTTTTTTTAATATAATAAAAAATATGTAATTTTTCAATAAGAATTGCATAATAAAAAAAAATGTGTCATAGCAATTTGATAACAGTTTAAATCACATTTGAGAGTGATGCGGATATTGCTGATTCAGCTAGATAACATCAGCAGCCACAAGAGGGGTGGGGGTGGGGAGGAAATGTGCATGAGGGTTGAAATATTATGTCAATGAAATCATTTTCGATTCATTTATTTTTATTCTAAAAATTAGATTTCTTGCGAGGTCGGTGGCTGATGAGGTGGGGGAGGGGAGGGAGGGATTGTATTATAATCTTGCGGCGCGACATTCGTGCGCGCAACAATAACACCGGTGCGCGACATGTGTCTCCCCCTGGTGTGTGGTGACACTTGCTCCCAAAACATGGATCTGAGAGGGGGCTCGTGTCTTCATAACTTCTTCTTCAGCAGACTCGCAGCACGTGCACGATGGCTTAGAAATAACAAATTATAGGCACCGTGATGCTGCTGGTATGGAAGTTTCAAATATTCTAGAACCCAACACTGTTATTTGACATATTTTTGTTTTAAATTAGGGGTATATTGAATTATTTTGAAATTCTAAACACTTTATGGAGCTCTTACCAACATCTTAATTACGTGAGCTATGTTTATTTTAAATGCGATAAATTAGGAAATTAGGTTATAATTGTAATATTCAATGCATTTAAATGTCTTATTTCCATGTTGTAAAATAATTAAAAATAAAATGTGGTATTATGCCTCCATTATTTTCTTTTTTGTCCACTTACTTGTTAGATGGAAATGCTTCATTAAAAAAATAAAGTAATTTTTTTTAATAATAACATACTACTGCATAAAATATGTACGATATAAAAATAGGACGAAATAATTTTTATTCCTCATTATTATATAGCAACGAATTCTACGAAATCATCATGCAACATGTATCTTTGGATAAATTAAAACTTATAACATATTGAGAAATATTCCAAGTCTATAAATTTTTACACACATGAGACAGAAATTGTCATGGCTGAAAGGTTTTTAAATGCACGTCACGCACCACAGATGGGCGGGGGGCAGTTTATGCCTTGTGTACCTGCAGCACTCTCTTGATAGCGCTCTTTGCATTGTCCCGCCATTCATACCACGATGACGAGAGAGATGCTGGCTGACGGTTATATACCTTTATGTATATATATATATATATGTATATTACAGTCTATGATGTATAAAGGTGTGTCAGAATAATTCCAACAACAACCTTACCGAGACCTCATATTATATGGAATTTCTTTTTTTTTTAAATTTGCCCATACGTGACATACTTGTAAACATTTCATTTTATATGTCATAGAGTTGTTTGTGAGTTGGGTGGGTGCGTGGCTTTTTTGACTCTTTGCGCAGTATCAGTTCAGAAAAGAAGGGTGGTGCGGTTTTCATGATGGTATATTCTATGGGTTGTGTGTAGCATTTGCAGTCGCCCGGTCGCGTAATGGACACTCACTCACGATAAAACACAGAGAGAGAGAAAGGGAGAGAGCAAAGTGCTCTACGCAATCTAACAGTAAGGGCGCAACAAAAAAAAAAAAAAAAAAGAGAGAGAGAGAGAGAGAGAGAGAGAGAGAGAGAGAGAGAGAGAGAGAGAGAGAGAGAGAGAGAGAGACATAAAAAATGAAGGCGGTATTTCATCGAGACTGTCAGCACTTGAATAAAAAAAAAAGAGAGAATAGGAAAAAAAAAGTTGTGGGCATTCTGATATGTTACTTGATATTCTGTCCACAGAAGAAATCAATCGAAATCAGCAAGTCGCATGCCGTCTCTGATCCAATATATCTTTTTTTCTTTTCTGACTTATATAAAAGTATACGGATGAGGGAGGAGAAAACTTAACAATATGCACTTGCACAGATGTTTGTTACAGCAAAATTGTCATATATACATGTGTATGTATACGTGCTGTATACATTTCAAATTTATTATACATGTTATATAATACTCCGGTCCTAGGTTCGAACTTTCATGATATTAAATAACATGAAATTATATTTAGATAAAAATATAATATTTGCATAATGGTCAACTATTTATACCGAGTGAAATGAATTTATGTAATAATATGTACTCCCAATAACCTATAATTAAGCATTTATAATACACTCCCATACTATATTTGTTATACTATCATTTGTAAATGTGAATAAATGATCATTTTAAACACTGATCAATGAGTATTTTACACACTTCTTAATGGGGTACTGACCAAAACAAAAGTTTCAAGTTTTTGTCAATATTTCAAAAGGCACGAGAATTTCATGAAGAACAAGCCCTATTACAGCATTTTACGACAATTTCCTGATTTTATATGAATTTTTAAAACCTCTCAAAAATGACATCATAGCATTGAATCTTAAATGGGAAAATAGATCAGTTAACATTGCCAAATCTCATACTTAATATTGAAATGTAACCAAAACTTCATTTGCAAGGTTTTTAGGTGCTAGAATCACGACAATGAAGGTTTCAAATTCCTACCTCAATAACTTTTCATTTTAGCAATGTTAACTGATGCATTTTCCCATTTAAGATTCAATGCTATGACGTCATCAAAAAAAGTTTTAATAATTCATATAAAATCAGCAAATTGTCGTAGAGTGCTCTAATAGGGCTCGTTCTTCATAGAATTCACAGTACTTTTTACCAGTATTGCTTATAACTCAAATACCGGTCAGTACCCCATTAAATATTGGAAATTTATGCACAAGTATAGATCCATGCAGGGTGCAGGGACCATAAGGAGGTATCGTGTCCGCCCCCTTCTCTTAAAATCCCAAAATTATAAATTTTGGATTGAATCTCCATATAATAATATAATAATACATAAAATTACATGCTGTATTTTATAGGTACTTCCTCTGACTGCAAATATTCTTATAAAAGTATTATTTTACCCCCTCCCCTACCTTTATTTCTGCGATTTCTTTTTCTACTAAAATATAGCTCTTTATTTAAATAAAATATCTAAAACAGATATATGTAGTTCCAGAGGATTACAATCGACATTCCATGCTTTATCCTTTTCACAGATTGATAATAAATGTGATTCCCTGAACACATCAGTTTAATTTGTTCTGACATAAACATTCTCACATGTAAAATCTCTCAAAAAGCAAATGCATGCCTGTAGTTTTATAACACTGCAGGTGCGGCATGAACACAAGAGAATACATAGGGAGAATATTCTCAACAGTATATAGTAATGGTCTGCATGCATAACTTCTGTGCTTGCTGTCGCGTTAGTCGCCAAGATTTATCTGCTGGCCATAAAACGAGAATGTGACAAGCTGGAGTCACGTAGACGAAGCACACAACTTCACTGGCTTTGCTGTGTATGTGCATGGGCTTTTGTTGGTCGGCCAATAAAGCAAGTAACAATACTACAACAAACCTCACAGAGTACCACCGTGGCAAGCTGACACTACGACGCTGCTGCTTGCTTATAGCTTTTGCTGTTATACTGCATGACAGATTGCCAATTAGCTTGCTTAATGTTGTAACTTGCAAGGTGTTTTGCTTTAGCAGTTCTAGGAAAATTTTATCTATATATATATTATATTTTTTAACAAACATTGTTGAATTTTTATTATATTATATATTCATTGTTATAAAGTGCTATTATATATACAATGTATTTGTCAATGTCTTGATACTTGAATAAATATAATAATAATTTATTTCTATGTTATTTGTTTTAATTATCACTATAATGTTACATGTACTTGTATGTGTTACAAGGTGGCAATCATTTTTATTTTATTTTTATTTTAAATTTAATTTTTATTAATAAAGATTTTTAATTTACAATTTAAAATCAGCACTGAATGACAAAGGAACTTTAGTCTCTTTATCTGACTTCAAATATTGAAATTTTAATATAAAATTATTTACAAGCATTAAGTACAAATAAATTTAAAATATTATTAAAAATGTCAACTATTTTATACATTATACTTCGAAGCTTGTATATTATTGTATAGTGACACTCAAGCAAATGTGACCGCCATGCTTGCTTAGTCGCCGGGAGATTAGGCAACTTGTTCAGCGTCAAGACTTGATGACGTCACCTTGCTCCTGCTTTATGCAACCATCTTTATTTAGAAGCAAGAAGATTTGCCTAGCCTCAAGGCGGTATGATCTACACTTATTAGTTGGTTAAGTGTACTTTGAAAACAAAATTTTGATTGTAAGTTTCTGGTAATTGCCATTTGCTTGTTTCGCGATTATAAACTTCAGTTTTTTGCCGTATTTCAGAATAGAAAACGAAAAAAAAATATATTTTGACTTGTTCGGAGTTTGTATGTGCATGATGTAAATAGAGATATTGTGTTCCAACATGGACCATATCACCCCAATAACCATGTAAATATTCTCTCTATCTCTCTCTCTCTCTCTCTCTCTCCCTCTCTTACTCACCATATAATATCTACTTTATTATCCTTTTCTGTGTTATATTATAACTTTCCTTGACAATTAATTTATAAAAAAAATAATATTCAAAAACATTAATTTACATAAAAATAACAATTATATTTTTAATATTTTATTGTTATGGTGCAGATAAAATTTGATATCAAATTCTACTATATAAGATATCACCGTGAGTAAATTATTAATGGAAAACATTAGCGTCTGCTTGTATGATAAGAGGAGCAGCTAGCCGTTCATCACATCAGACAGAAGGGCTTATTAATTTCTTGCTGGGACAGCCAACTAGCGCAATGGAACTTTCCCCATATTAGCTCATATATACATACTTCTTGGCTCCCGTACTTTATGGATAGCAATTACTCAAGCCTGATCTTGTAGGCTAATTTCTCCCTCTAACTCTCTCTCTCTCTCCCTTCTCACTGTCGCCTAACATTTATTAATGGAATTTTAGGTACACAAACTTTATATATAAGAATAAAGGGTGTATACTAAAAAAAAAAAAAGTATATAGTTATTTTATACTATATATAATATAAAGGGGAAAAAAGTGAGAAAATTAAAAAAAAATGAAGGAGTGTTGAGGGAAGCGATAATAAGTGAGCGCAGTTTTATCTTAGACTTGCAGCAAGCGGATGGGCAAGCCGGAGAATTAATATGCTAATTGTTCTCGGCGGGTGGTTGTACGTAATAACGAGGACGCCTTTGCTATAACACAGGCCACAGCTGTCCTCGTCACAATTTTTTTTAAGGCATGTCATCAACTAAAAACTCGAGGTGTCAATTATTAATAAACATAAAAAAACAGAGAGGGTGCTTTTTTAATAAACAACTTGTATTAAGTTCACGTAAGTGCCGTACTCTGAAAGGTGTATACTGTACATTATGTGCTTAGGAAATAAAATTGTACTGTCTGTATAAACTGAAAATTAAGATGGAAATATTGATATTTTGAAAAAAAAAAACTTAATAATTGTTTAAAAAAATGCCTTTTCACTTTTCAGTATAACATGAAATTTATTAAATTTTGGAATGGAAAAAAATACACACAAAACACAATTTACATTGACTTGAAATATTTCTTTTTAAATCTCAACAGTTAAATTTTTTATTTCTTTTTGTTTATTTATGTTTATAAACTATAAAGCAAATAGAAGATAAACAAAATAATCAAGACACAGCTGCATAGAAAATCATTGTAGGATGGTCATCATAGGTCACCATCAGATTGACAACAATATACTGTCAAACATAATATTATAGTGGCGCCAACAACAATAAGCAACGATTGCCCTGAGAAGTCAAGTGAAGAGAGCAGCTCAAACTTAACCTTAATTTAAGTAAGAGACTTCATGAAAAATGACTTGATAATAATAAAAAATAGTATTAAGTATGTTTTATATTATGTTTGGCAGGTTAGATGACCACTCTCATGTGTGGAGATTCTTCTTTGAGTGATGCTGCACGGAAAAGATCAATCAATCACCCTCAGCGTAAGCAATCACAGCAGCAGACTTTGGCTATATAAAGAAGAATTCCTGATACATAAGGTTCAAAATATTATATTATAACATTACTAAATGAACTAATAAACTAGATTTAAATACTTTTGTTTTCATAAACTCATTAAATACTATGCATGAGTCTATTAAAAAAAAGAAGCAAACACTTTCTTAATGTTCACCAAAATTTATAATATGAAGAGAATATTATTGAGTACCACCTGTATTATATAATATTTGAGTGACAGCTTAGAAGATGAATCTAAAAAAATATATATAATATTTAGTTGGTGCACATGGTAGATAATCACCTTTGAGAAATATGGTGCTTCTCAATAGCCTCTATCTGACCTATCATTAATCTGAGACGCACGTAATATACTCTCCTCACAAAATATACCAACTCTGTGGCGTTTGAGGATTTAGTAATGGGAATAAATCACTAGGTGCAGTCTCAGCAGATCGTATGGTAATTTCTTTCTCCACTTTGCTACTGCCATGAGATCTGCTGTGTCGCCCAGTCAAGTGTCACATTCGTAACAGACACTTGATTTATATAACCATTTTTTTTTTTACCTGATTGTGTGCATTTTTATGTTATTATATTATAGTTTTGAATGGGCTATATAAAAAATGCTATTGCGATTTGAGTAATATTGTCATTTTTATACTTAAGTAATTAAATAAATAACAATGATATACAGGCGTTTCTAATTTAAATAAAATAATAATGAACTTAACAATTTTTCATTTGTATAAATTTACTTAACTTTTTCTTATTATTTTTTTATTATAATATTATTTATTTTTGCACAGCCACCTTCAGTTAAATCATTAATATATATATATATATATATATATATATATATATATATATATATATATATATATATATATATATATATATATATATATATATATATACATATATCTATTAAAAGAAATATGTTACTAGGAAATCATATTAAATTTTCAATTGTATTATTAATTACCAACTGTTTCCCATTTCCCCTCACATGGAGAAACTGTGAGACTGAGCGACGGTGCTTGCCTGCCCGCCACCTTTGAGTGAAATTGAGTGGACGAGGCACGCGTGACCAATGCTGAGCGGCCCGTGAAGGCACGACTCCCTGTAGCACGTGACCTCACCCTGGGAGTCGCTGTTTGTCCAGTCTCCAGCACCGTGACCCGTGACCATTTCAACCGGAGATCCATCACGCTCGATACCAAACACTTCAACGGAGCATCAAGAGACGAGAAAAGGGGGTTAGGTGTTAAAAGCACATGCATGCATTGCAGGCCTTATAATATATATATATATATATATACTGTATATATATATATATATAGTAAAATACGTTGAATGGTATCACTATATATATATATATATGAGTGATAAAAGAAGCAGCATCGACTGATTTTCATTTTACAAATTTTGTAAATACAATAAGATAAACCCCTCTTCGGTACACTGCACTGTATTTAAATTGTTGATAACTTTTTTTTCCCCATTATTCATAAACAACATTGCAGGTTTCTTGAAAAGAAACATGAATAAAATTTATAATAAATTAATTAATAATAATTTTCACTATAATTTAATGAATTTCATCAAATAATTATATTGAGATGTGCTAATAAATTAAATTTAGTATATTTTTGAAATTATACATATCATGTAAAAAAAATTAATACATAAACTGGAAAACAAATTTAGACACTTAATTGTTTTCCAGTAAATTCATATATATAGTATGATCGTATCCAGCTGTTACAAAATTATAGTATTATATAGACGAACATCAGCTTTGAATTGAATTTTAGAATATATGCTGAAAAATACACAAACAAATAATATAATTGTCCCTCACTTTTCTCTGTGTATATATTACACCGTGCCATTATGGTGTTGCACTGTTATTGATTTACCTCACTCTGAAATTATATTAACGCGTATAATTATATATAGATAGATTTACATTTGATATAATTTGTTTAATATATCCAATTAAAAAGGCTCTCTTGGTTTTCCTCTTTGTATTCAAATTTTTGTCTTTGATAATTTATAAATTATGATAGCACAAACGTTAAAAATCAAACAATTTTTTACTAAAATTATTTAATTATTTATTCATGCTTAAACTGTAAAATTAAATTAATAACGATATTTGAACATGTTTCTTTTTTATGTACAGTAACTTTAACATAATACATGATTAATTGATTATACACCCATCTACTTTGAACGCTATATGACAGAATAATTTTCTTTTTTTTTTCTTTTTTTTTTTACAAGCTATGTAAAGCAAAAAAAAAAAAAAAAAAAAAATCAGAGGATAAACAAAAAAATCCTGTTCGAATGTATATATTTGTTTAAATTAAAACTTTATTTCTAAGAAAAATAATCTACTGATTATCAAATTTTTATTCATCACTGCTTATTTAATTATCTCTCGGTTCTTTGAATTGACCCCTCCCCCCCCTCGCAACCAAATTTGTAAAAATCTGACAGAGTTATCAGGCATAGATGTTATGTCTTTACTTGTAATACTTGAATCGAGTCGGTAATGAGCGCGGGGACTCCATTAGCAACGACGACGTCTCGTGATTGCGTCGTGTCAACATGCCTCTCGCCCGAGTGGCCACCAGCAAACATCGCCTCTAATTGGGCACAGAAGATCGCTGCCATCAAAGACTTTGGCTGTGTATACTATCTCGTCTCAAACTTGTGTGCAGTGTCTAAGAGACATGCAATTAATTCGCCACTATTAATTATTACTTAAAATAGTAGTTCTTGAAATACTCTGAAACAATATCAGTAAAAATAATATTTTTTGTAATCATTTTAAATATTTTTCTTCAATTTTCATTTTTTTTAGTCGTTTTAGAGAGAAATATGAAAAAATAATTAATAAAAAGTAAAAACACAACAATTTACTGTATGTCTATTCATTATAGAATACGACGTTGCAACGTTGCAAGGAAATTTTATTTTTATGATCACTTTGCAATATGGAAAATATAGTACAAAATCCTAATAATTAAGTAATTGATGCTTTTAAATTTAGTAACTTGATAATGGAAAAAAAAACACTCGTTTTCCCATGACTTTTTGATTATAATAAAAAAATAATTAAATTTTCTTTCCATGATTTTATTTTTAAATATAACAATTAATCTTTTCAAATAAATTATTCCTTTCGAGCAATATGCTGACATGTGAATACAAAAAAAAATCTCCCCTATCATAGATCGGTCTGGGAACCAAGGAGGGGCGGGGGGTGACACCTGCACCTTCTCCAAACGTCTTCATTTACAAGTGACAACTTTAACTGCATATATTTTTTTAAAAGGATATAACAACTTTATCAATAGGATGTCAGACAGCCATTAACACCGATTAACTAGACTATGTTACATTATATTCTGACAGCAATAATCTACCAATAAACATTTTCTTTTTAACATTCATATATTATACAATTAATATAACTTTAAAAAAAAATTAATGTCATCCGTAATGTAAAAAAAAAAAAAGTTTCAAATTTACTTTTAAAAAGACAATAAACATGACAAATAATGACTCCTAAGCTCAGTTTCCTTTTCCCATTTAACCAAATATTATATACCTGATAATGTTATATTAACAATGCAAATAATATAAAAATGTCGTAAATCAGAGGATAATTTCAACAAAAAAAAAAGGTTGTCATTTCCTTCCGATCGAATCAATAGTAGAAACTTGCTGCAGGTGTACTTTATAAACTTCTTATTGATATCACTTGCGGACTCGATCTCAAGTCAGACACGTTAGTTTCAGCTGCTATATAAATACTAATTAACATAGAAATGTTACAGTTTATAAAACAATTTTTATTATATAGTCTATATTGACTTTTATATTAAACATTCAATTAATTCAATGTATTAACATCTATACACACTTGTAATAATTTACATATTATATTGAAATGTATAAAACACTTTTTTATAGGTCATCTGATATAAAACGATATATTTTATTGCTGCAAGAACTTTTAAATAATTTTAAATAAATAGTAAGTGTTCGGCATTTGCAGTGAAACCGTACAAGACTTGCAGTTAAGAAAGTAATTATATACGCAGAAAACTGCATTGCAGTATATGCACTGTCATGGCTATTTCAATGGGCCGTGTCTTGCACTTCATCGAAGGTATAACAATCTTCTAGAAATATAAAATTCAAACGGATAAGATTCTACAACGTGCATACAAATGCTTCATTTCAATTTGGCAGTTGAATACGATTGAAATTCAAATTTCTTCGTAAAGTCCGCAAGCCGTTATTCTTTTTTCTTGTATGCGTCTTGTGACCCGAGGTCAGGCGTCCATCTCACGGCCACGCCTGAAAAGATTTTACATTTCTGTGGCGCAGTGTTGATGACATCCACCGCCACATTCGTCATTTCTTTGTGCTCGAGAGGAGCAAGGGGACAACGTTCCTCATTTGCATTCCTGGTACTAAACTTTTATGTCAACCTTTTGCTTCATTTTTGCATGCCAATACAAAAATTTTAGTGTAATAACATAGAAAAATAAACTTTCCCACAGGTTTTTCTAATATATTAGATTTTTCTATTATAAATGAGATTCAGCGTGTAAAAGGCAAAAAAAAAAAAAAAAAAAGGAGGAAGGGAAAAGATTTTTATTTGATCCGTATTATACATTAATATTCAACGAAGCGAAGTATGACCAAAAGCAAGTGGGCCGTATCGACCATATAGAAATATAGAAGGGGATACTTCTGCTGCTGCTTGATTTTACTATATATATTATACCGCAAATACTGACCCTATGATAGTATAATATAATTTATGCAGGAGTTCTCAAAGTTTGCCATTTGGTGCTGGATTTTGTATATTATAGAGGGTGGGGAGAGAGAAAATAAGTTGCATTGTGTGCATTGAAATGATGGAGCTTTAGGGTAGAATATCTAGGTTTGGGCGTGATAGCAGTCGCACAAATGGTTTGCAGTAGAAATGAACAGTCTAGTGTCCGAGTGTTAGGGGACGATCTACCCTCCCTCCCTTAGCGGCGGCCATACCTGAGACAACGCCGCAGCGATCTTCTCTATGCAGCTGCCTCGGGATACCTGCATCAAATGCACCCTTCTCAAGTGCATAATAATAATGCCCTTTTCTTAAATCCTCCTTTTCTCATCAAAAATGACATAACAAATGGTTTCTTATAAAATTTTATACATATATGTGACAGTATTTTATAATATAATACAACAAAGATTTTTACTTTCGATTCCCTATTTAGCTTCTAGAATATTATGTATATAATGGAAGGAATCCCACAATGTTATAAAATGTGGCATTCGAGAATATTATTTGATCTATAAAGATACTATCTTTAAACGGTTGGAGAGATTTAGATAAAATCAATATAATTAATGATACAATATTATACTTTTTCTTCAAATAACGATGTTTAGTATACCTAAATATTTCTAATTTCAATTTATTATACGCAGTCTTCTCCTAACCACAAAAACGATATTAATAGTTGCAGTTTAATAAAATTTCTAATCTCATGATAAAAATAAAATTGTTGTAGCATTGCAACTTAAAGCTATTACAATTTTCTTTTTATATATTATGTATTATTGACTTGTCTTTTAGGAAGACAAATTAAATGTAAGATTTTAATATAATGTGTTCCAATTTTTTATACCTAATTTGATACTAATTTATTAACTTTTAATTTTAAAAAAGAATGGTACACAATTGTGATATTATATTGAAATGCAGCATGTCTCTATAAAATAAGTGTGACTGATGCAAATGTTGTGGTTAAATTGACATCCCCTGCACTTTGGTTGTGGGCGTCGCTGCATCATGTGTGGGAACAAGTCGCTAGTCTGGTGCTCCGGTTTCAACGTTACATAACCATCGTCATCTTGACAAGACGTCCGACTCCCAATAATTGGGTGCGGAGTGCGGAAGAGGGTGATAGGGGTCAACGACGGGCCGCTAGAGGGTTAACAGCCGTAGTATAAGTAACCCCCAGTATGAGAAACACTTTCCCACAAGAGACTTCATCTTTAAGACACCTGTTTTAGTTAAGCAAAACTTAAAATATATAGGACCGTTTTAATGATAAGGAAAAAATAATATGTCGTATAAGAACAAATTTGTGACTATGTTTTACGTAAAAGGTGTGTGTGTGTGTGTGATAATGGTGAAATTCATGAGTGTCCGCGCGCGCTCACGACATGATTTTCCTTTTTCTCTGCGGCGGTGAGTTGACAAGGAACTGGTCTCACCTCCCTCCCTGCAGGACCGCCGTGGAGGTGGGACTGCTGGTGTGCTGTACCGCCGCGTGCAGCTGCGGGGGCGGGGAGAGGAGGCGGAAGTTCTCTGGACTGACCCGAGCGCGGAAGCCAAGGGCGTGAGATCAAAACCTGAACTCGTTCGCTGACAAACTGTACAGCAAGCAGATGGTCCCATATGTGTAAAGTGCTGGGGACACGTACATTTTTATTAACTATATCACAAAGTTTTACAGATTTTATAAAAATAAATACCTGGAACAAATTTTAGTTAATTAGTATTGAGTGATATTAATTTATTTTATATGTCTTGTGTCTATAACTCACAGAGAAATGGGTCTAATTAAACATAAATTGAGGTATTCAAAGTAAACTTTTTAATATTTAAATCAACAAAAGTTCAAACATTTTATTCTCTAGTAAAAACATCACGTCTGGATTCACTAGTAATTTGCTTTAAAGTTGCTGCTATATAACAGTTAAATTGTGATTTCCACTTTCTTTGCTCGATGTAGTCAGGCGGTGATGCTTTATTGACTCTGTTCCCGCCGCCCGAGCAAACAGACTTCCGAGCGTCTCTATGCAAACTCACGTCGCATGGCGGGACCGGCAAAGCAAACTCTCAGCACCAACCCCGACAAATAAAATTAGCGATATCACACAAAAAAAAATACGTTCGTAAAAGACATGCAAATATTTTTGCAAATACCGTAAAGTGATGACGAGTGATCTCGATGAGCATGCGAGATCGATGGTTTATGATGTTTAAGTTATTATAGTGGATAATGCGATTTATTATACATTGCACAAGAAGGTGCAAATAGCACGAGATATCGTCATCTCTATAATGTACGCGCACTGCGATATTTTATTACAATTATTATACACACCTGCATAAAAATGTTTTATTGCACAATAAAGGATCTCGAGTTATGTATCTAAGTAATTCAATTCTTTAGAAAGAAAAATAAAACTTTTTTAAACTCTCTAACACTCTCAAAATCGAGGGGTCATAGTCATGCAACGTTTTTCCCTATGATTGAATATTAAACATTTCCATGACTGACGTCACAAAATTTTGCATTACTATTGTAAGTGTGTAAGAGGGTTAAAGAAATCTAATATATAAAAAATTAGCAACTCGCGATCTTCCATCCATTTCCAAATATTGCAATTAAAAAATGCATGAAGGTCGTCATTGGGGTACTGACCAAAAAAAAAAGTTTCAAGTTTTTGTCAATATTTCAAAAGGCACGAGAATTTCATGAAGAACAAGCCCTATTACAGCATTCTACGACAATTTCCTGATTTTATATGAATTTTTGAAACCTCTCAAAAATGACGTCATAATATATATAGCATTGAATCTTAAATGGAAAAATAGATCAGTTATGGGCTAAAACCCATACTTAATATTGAAATGTAACCAAACCTTAATTTGCAAGGTTTTTAGGTGCTAGAATCACGATAATGAAGGTTTCAAATTCCTACCTCAATAACTTTTCATTTTAGCAATGTTAACTGATGCATTTTCTCATTTTATTTAAGATTCAATGCTAAAAAAAAAACAAAAAAAAAAACATATAAAATCAGCAAATTGTTGTAGAATGCTCTAATAGGGCTCGTTCTTCATAGAATTCACAGTACTTTTTACTATAGTATTGCTAACTCAAATACCGGTCAGTATCCCATTACAGATTTATAAAACTTGAATTTTGCATTAAAACTTTATAATTGTTGCGGGCATTTAATTGGCTCAAATTTACATTAGAATATCAACCAAAGTCGCTTTTGTCCTAATATACATTACCAAGGTGGAGGAAAAAAAAAAAGGGGGGGGGGAGTCCAAGCGACCCACATCTACAGTTTTTTTATTCCTAATTTATAATAATTTTTGTTTGCAAAAATACGTCGCTGTCATATTTTTTATAATAATATAACAGAAAAAAAAGCTTTTATTTTTTAAAAACTTTTATTGATAAGCTCTTGCTATAATTTTTTATATTTGTAAATACAAATATTTCATTTTGTGTGTGCTGTATATTCAATCTATAAATACTATAATATATTAGTAAGTTTACTCTTTTTCCTAAATAATTCGCATTTTTTTTTTACTTTAAGTAAAGCGTGGGTTAAATATAATTACATAATATACAAATGCATAATAACTTGTATAATATAAATTATATTATAAAAGTAGCCCCCGTTAATTTTGTATCCCCTAATCTTTACTCGTGCGTGTTTACGAAATGACCTTTGCTCACTTTGAAAGCACCCTAAAGAGGAATCTCAGATCAGTTTGAGGTCATCGGCCACGACGTCGCATAAAGTCTGCAAACACCAGTGGTATAATACCCAACAAACACTGCAGCAGCAGCAGGCGCAGTGTCAATATTGCAAACTTGGGCATTGTTGACTTACGAAACGACGATGATGGACTTTATTTAAGATGATGTATGAGAATTTCATCTCTTATACAAAAAAAACAAAAATCTTATCTTTACTTCTCCAGGCAACAATTTTCTTTTTTTAAATTAATTACATGGTCTAACTCTACCATGCTTTTTTTTTCTTATAAATATAATCACATACAAAAAGGTAAACAAAAGTAACTTATAATAAGTTATTACTAAAAATTTCATCCTTCCTTTTCTGCACTATCTTTTTTTTTAAAAAACATCTTAGACAGTATTGTTATTATTATTATGCATTGGCGCGCGCGCGTGAGTTAACATTTTATCAGATCTAATTATTTTTTTAAAAGAGAAAGAAAAGGAACTTTATAAGATGAGCTTTAGACTTATAAATAATTATATTAATTTTAACGTGCGATGAAGTTTATGATGAGGTATAATATTAATCAGAGAGGAGATGGGGGGGTCTTAAAGAAACGAAAAGAGGCTTGTGACATCATAGATAAAGCCCAAGCGGCTTGGTGGTGGGAGGCGATCAATGTGAAATATGAACTGGCAGCGCACAACAGAAATTAAGTCGCTTCATAATTAACAAGATAACGAAGAAGAAGATGAGAAGTAACCAAAGGGTCGTTAGCGCCCCCAAGAAAAAGGATGCTGTTGTATATGCAATGATAGGCAGTGGGTATATGTGCGAGGGCCGTGCCTTCTTGTGTCGGGGATATATAATATTATAACTCATCTTAATAACATTGTACTAATTGCAATTTGTATAAATTTGATTAATTACATAAAAACTTGTTAATTTTTTTTATGTTGTATTTTTATGATCATTTCAAGTTGGATATATTTTTCAATTAAATTTTTTATTAAACTTTTTATTTTTAAACTAATGTATTAAAATATAATTTAAGAGTGGTTATGAGATGAGAGGTATAGCATGCATGTTTATTTTTATAAATTTCACTATATTTACACAAACGTGTAGAAAATCTATAAGATATTGAAATAAAATAGAGCTATATTAAAATTCCCAATTTAAATATTTAATTTCTTTATTACTAGATTCAACTTTTCTTGCAGTAAAATCTTTAACATTTAATAGCAACAGTTATTCTTCATTGGCAGCATTGGAGCATGAAATATAGTACACTTAATTATTTTTAAAGAATTTACGCTCATATGTTTGTGTAATATATTATATAGTCACAGTATTTGAGGTATTAAATTTATTACAACAATTTTCATGACGAAATTTGAAGCATAGTCACAAATAATGAATTTCTCATTCTTAAATATCACGCATGCAGAAGCTGTTTCAAACAATTTCTTGAGTATTATTTTATTTTCAATTGACTTTCTTTAACCTTTAAAATATTTTAATTGACTGCAACTTTAATTTAAATCAAAACAATTTATAGCATATTTAATAGTATCAAATTGTAATAACTTAAAATTAATGTAGCTTAAAATTAAACATAATTAGGTAGTTTAAAGATCCTCAATTAAGACACCAACTGAATTATATAGGCCATCCTGGGTTAATGCTCTGATGAGAGATGTTGGTTGCAGCATCTCAGACGATGGACCACGATCTCACATGGAGTGAGAGATCTCCTGTTGGCTGGTACAACACGCCTCTATGGTGGAGCCTCCAGGACATTTCAGGTGCAAATTACAGTTCATGTCTCATAATCAAGAAGTTTAAACTTGACATAAAGTCGTCACCTCGGAAATGTACCCTTCGTGTCCTTTTTAATCACGATATAAGAATAACATACAATATAATGATCAACAATACTGCAAGTGGGAAATTTTCCAAGGCGACAAGTATAATATACAAGGTGTCTCGCTGATATATTCCATTTTTAATCCCTATATTTTACAGAAATATAAGAAAATCAATTTGTTTTAGATAATGGAAAATTTTATAAAATTCAAAAAAATGACAACCTGCAATGCATAAAACAAAATATTGGGATTATAGTTGGGTATAGTATTTTTTTTTTCATATTTTTTTAACCTTTAATGCACACTTAAAATCGAGCTGCAAAGTACTGTGACATCATATTCATGCAATGTATTTTCCTTATATGCTTACGTGTTAAATACTTGCATGACTAACACATCACAACGATCACTTGCATCTCAATTTTAGGGGTTCAAAAATACCTAATCTATTATATGTAATAAAAAATTCAAGCAGGTTGACCATTGCAGTTGCTGCATTCCATGCTTCAGTATAGTATCTTTTACTGTATAAATAAAAAAATTGCATGGATTTATTAAAAATTATTAAGAAAATCAGTTTTGTGCAATGTGCAACGATGCAGCAAAAGTTCACATAATATTTCTTAAGAGAAAAACACAGGCCTATATAAGTATATATCTATATAATATATATGACTGACATAAATCGTAAGATGGTTTTTAACGATGCTGCTCGTAAATGTAAAAAAGATTTGTGAACTACTTACTCTGACAAGTCAAAATTTAGTGCTGTCAAGAAGTTATCTCAAACAGTTATGCTATTAAATATTTTGTTATATGGAAATGCTAATTTCTTATTTTATTTTTTAAAGTCCATCATCATAAATGCTGTGAGCCATACGGGCACGTGTTATATCATTCTATATATTTTATTAGCGTCTCTAGTCGTGATTTTTTTTAAGATGATGATGGCAAAATTTAAGACACCTGCATATACCACGAAATTATAATATTTTGTTACTTAATTTATTATGCGATTTCCTTTAAGTGGAAATGTATAATATATTTATAAATAAATGTAAAATATATTGGGATATCAATAAAATAAAAAAATAAAATTGATTGAATAAGTACATTTAATATTTAATTTTGATTTCATTTCTATACACCACAGAAATGAATTAAATTGAACTGCATGGCAATGAGTGATGAAAATTATTTGTTAATATTAATACCATTTTATATTATTTCAATCTTCGTTTATATAGTAATTAAAATTATTATTATATATTTACAAATAATTGATTTTTATTAATTTCAAAGCATATTTATAAGAATTTCAAAATAACTCATAAGAAATAAATGCTCTTGCTTCGAATTCAAGTTTCCATATTATTATTATTTTTTTTTTTATTTTAGTGGGCTAAAAATAGAATAAAATTTTCTTGCGGATACAAAATTTTATTTATATCTGAGGTATTAAAATTTATTATTTTTACCACTAAAAAAACAAATAATATACACAACCATAACTTCTTCTGCTGTAATTAGGAAGGAATTTGTGTTTGTGCATCACGATTACCTGACGTCTTCGTGGCGCCATCTATCCTCTCAGCATCCTTGGTCCATCGTGAGTGACGTCACACCGTGGCGAGCTGACCATCGAGAAGACACAGGGGGAGGGAAGAAGAAGAAGAGCCTGCCGGGCGATATTTATGGGCGGTGTCTGCTGGGATGTAAGCGAGGACCATTAGTGCAAACCAAAGGTGACACAACAATTGCCGCTTGGAGACCAACAAAAACATTTTCTTCTTCTTCTTCTTCTTTCTCACTGACGTCATTACCGTAATGAGCTCTTGATATACATCTTTGAATTTTTGCTTACATTTAACTTTAAACATTTTATATATATGTGTGAGTATAAGAATTAATTATATATATACTGGATCTCATGAGTTTGCAGCATCCCACTTTTTTTTATTATTATTATCTTGGTCCATATCTAAGGTCAATACTCAGTCATGACTAACGTACAAGCTCAGGTAACATTTTACTTAACGTCTTCTTAAAGATGTGACAAAACTATTTCTGTTACAACTAAAGAATGTGATAAAAACAACAAGTAAGTTAATTATCATGAATTTAGATCACAACCAAGTATTTACATAGAAAAGAAGATTGAAGTCATTATTATTTTATTTTATTCTATATACCTTTTTTTCCCCCTATTTTTTTACATTACTTTTATTTTTAACACTGTTTTAATAAGATAAGAATATTTTAAATTTATTTTTAATAACCCGTTATTTATACAAAAATAAGAAAGATAATAATCTTTGTTTTAAAATAATATTCATAATTTTTATAATAAAAATTAAATCTTATCAAGTAAAATTTATAACCATTGTAATTTGGCAGCAGGTATGTTGACCGCTGCTATGACGTCAAGTGACCAAAGGTCATCCACCCTATAATATATATGCTGGGGCGCAGTAACTGAAAATTAAACAAAGCTTATGGATTTTTGTCCAGTCATGGTGTGGCATTGACACCCGCCCAGAGCACCATTTGTTCTCCACAGTAAACTGGTGTCATGTAAATATGTGTGCAGAATTAATGATATCTTAGACATCATTATAACTCAATCATAGATGATATATTTAAATGAAATATAAAGTAACGGGATTATCATTTCGTATATTAAAATTAGATTTGTCTATATCAATCAATTGTATTATAATATTATACGGTATAATAGAATATTTTGGTATGTGCAAATTGTAAATTGATGCTTTAAAATTTTTCATAATGAAAATCTCAAAATCACGTTATTAGATAAATTTAATATTCATAAAATTTTTAACTAATTAAATTGTTGATTAATACTGTTAATAGTAAACAAATAATCCATACATTTGTGACTTCTTATGCACCTTATTCACACAACAAAAAGGGAAAATTTTAAAGAAAAAATTTACCTCCTGATAACGCTGATTAATTTGTAAAAATGGGGGGGGGGGGGAAACATATGAAAATATTCATAATTAATATAATTATTCATCACTTAAATATTTTTTCATTTATTCCAGTTTATATTCAAAATCCATTACATAAAAACAAGATTAAAAATCTGACCTTTAGTACGAAAAGTGGATATAAGCTTTGATCCTGTATGGGTGAAATAAATAAATCCTGAGGGCCTTTAATTATTGTTCCTTTTATTTGACGCAACCCGACGTACTTGATGACCTGGGCAGGTAGGACTTTCGTTATCAGGATCACAAGAATCTTGTTGGAGCCACGCGCAGTGCAAACACAAATATCACGCGGCATGATAGCATCACACTCGCGGGTGGCAGTAAATCTGCTCTCAGCTGGCGGCGCGGAAATCGGTCCTCCTCGCCGTGGGAAAGTAACTAACCTGTGTGATGGAGCTAACGTACACATTGCACATACGTGCATGTGTGTGGGAGTAGAGAGTGCTGCTGCAACTTTACCGATCATGATTATTATACTATAATGTTGCTGTATATAATGTAATTTATATAACAAAGAACTTACTAAAACAACTCAACAAGTTTATCATGCATACAATTTTATTTTACTCAGTATTTTCTGAATGTAAAAGAAAATAAGAGAAGCGATCACGCGTCATTAATGGAAACTTACATTCCAATTGAAATTTCTCCATCACGTTGAAAAGCACCCATCAATCAGCAACTTTTTATGCTTCACTGTTAAAATAGTTGCATACCAACAAGGCGTAAAAACAACAAATAAAAATATTTTACTTGCACTAGAAATTATTAAAAATATACAGAGAAGATACTATAATAAAGTTAATAAATGTTTCTCAGCTCATATGTTCAGGAGAGTACATATATATAGAATGAGTATATAGAGTTAGTTACATCTTCGCCGCAGCATTGTCCTTATTCAGCAGACATTATTCGCTCGGCTTGCACAAGCTGCTGCTGCTGCTGAGATGTTATCAGTTGATCAAGCTAAAGCTATAAGCAAGCAACATATAGTCTGGACACAATAAGCCAACTTATCTTCGATCGATTCCTCAACGTCTTTCTATTGATTCTCGCGGCCACACACGCCTCATGCCAGCATACCTGTATAGCTAAATAAAATTGGTTGAAAAATTTGCATGAAGAAGTATATAGTATAAGAGATAGATATTCAAGGTTGGCAAAAGGATGAGATTACATTACCATCTTTGCAGTCAGACCTCACGATTTATTGTTAGTGTCGGCTTGGCGGGCAGTGTTGCAGCCCCTCCCTACAGTGCATGTGCATTCTGCAGCTGCAGTTATAACGTCAGGATGCACATCTCTGGCTCACTGCAGCCTCCGGCGTCTGTACCGTGAGAAGATGGAATTATGATGACGTGCTCCTCTCAGTAGGTCACTCCTGCTTTCTAGATGTACACATTGATCTGTTCTTATTGAATATCGTTTCCATATACAAATGCTGGGGATGTCGTTTGCAGAAACATATCCTATAACATCATACAAATATAGTTTAAAGTTAAAAATAATGAATTTATTATAAGATAAAATGAAAATCTCAGCATTTGTCTAGTTGTGCTGAGGGAACCATGTAAGCCTCAGCCAAAACGGTTAGCAATTGATGGAGGATACTATCAACCACCTCCCTGATCTACACGACAGGGTAACTGCTATGTGGAAAAATCCGATATTTTGTGAAAAAATATTGTATTGTTTAGGTATTGACTCAAAATCAATTCAAAAGTATATTAAATATATTGAAATCATTATTAAGTGCTGCCCAGTTACCTAAATTTTGTTATATGAATGTCCTTTATACAGACACTTAATGATTATCATTATAGCCTGACTAAGACTCTCATATGCTGATTTGAAAATTTCTCTTCATAGAAATTGAAATAAATCACATTAATAAGAGATTATGAAAATTAATATCTCCTCGTCAAAATTCCTAGGGTACTTCGAGTTATCTTTAGTATACGGAAAGCTGCGAGCTCATCACGGTATGACAAATGATGTTTATTTTTCTCGAAAGTCGTCGTATCAACTTATTTTCCTTGCAGGAGACAAGAAATATGGTCTAGTAAGGAAGAAACACGAGCCATGTTGCAGATTCCTGCACTCCGGGGTTTTGGGTTGCAGACAAAAAATATGAGCTCACGTTTTCTGACACATATTTCATTTTTTACTGCAAATAACCCATAAAACTTGACTTGTTAATTATTTTATGTAAGAACACACTTATTTTTTAAATTGTTAAGTCATGACAGATTTTGATATTACCAGTGTGTATAAAAATGCAGCTATTTCAGTGGTTTCTTATGGAGATATAGATTCATTTTATTTACACTGCAGTGGACAGAGAAAAAAATCTTGGTACCTATAACCTCAATATTTTTAGATTTTTGTCATTATTGTACTTCATTAAAATATTTTAACGTTTTTGAAAACGATGTAAAAAAAAACAGGTGTTAAAATTTTAATTTGGATTAATACAATTTTCCAATAAATTTTTATTAATTAATTTTAAAATGCAAAACGAGTTCATGTAAGATTTTACAAACATCTAACTGGTTTCTATTATTATTATATATATACTCGTCTTAAAACATTATCTTATAGCAAATCCACATAAAAGGAACATGGAAAGGGTTGGACGAACATACTTCTTAGTCTGACGTCACTGCCATTGATTTTTCTACTGGCGTTAATTGTACAAGCTTTTATAAATTATACAATATGTACTTCAATAATATTCTAGACTATATTGAATCTCTATTGAGATTAAAATAACAACAAATAACCGGTTACTATTAACGTGTAGTTTATATTTATTTATATTGTATAGAAGAGGAATGCTGTTTTTGAATATTTTCTTTAGATAATAGGAGTGGGGACATTACCATATACCTGTCACATGCAGAAGTAAGTAAACCACCGTGTGTAGAGAAATCAGCTGACTCGAGTGTCCGGTTGCAAGTGCAGTCATGTTTACCTACTAACACCTCGATGTAATTAATGCGACTTGGCTCGTGCTGACCGTGAGATATTATGGAAACATGTCTTTGTAATATATCTGCAGGAGCTATATGAAAAGTTGTCATATGTAAATATTATTAATAGATCCGTCGTAAATAAATAATCAATAAGAAGTCTGGTCGGTATATGAGGATCATGATAACATTTTTTTTTTTTTTCAATATCGTTATAATGCATTTATTTTACAAATAATTGCAAATAACCACACCCAAATTTAAATTATTGTTTTAGGTGCAGAAATCACAGTTATAAATGCATTGTTTTATAAAATAAAGTTATATTAATTATTGAGTTCGTGTTATCAAAGAATTTCATAAAAAATAAAAATACTTTAATTTATTGTATATTTTTTATCAAACCATAATGCGTTATACTTTTAATTAATATAATTACTCACTAAGTTTACACCCCCTTGCAATCCATCCTAGCATGTACCTGTAACTGAGGGAAACGTGAAAACCTCAGTCAGGATGGACGGCACAGCTTTTGCCATGCAGTGGAACTGCTTAGTGGAAAAGCGTAATAATTTATTCCTGGTTGGGAAAAGCGTGTTAAAAAATGGTCACCCATCCAACAACTAGCCGTTGCTTGGCTTCGGTGATGTCTAAAACCGGTCTATTGGTCAATTCACTGCGCCCAGCTTGCATTTAATTAATAAAATGCACAAATTGAATTGAAGGTTGGTATAAAGAATTTTGAAAAATTTGCAGACAAAAAGAGTTCAGTCAACTCCTTTCCTTGATTTTCATCAAACATGACACCATTATAAATTCAAGCTTACAAGATTTACGAGATTATGCGTTACTTTAAAGTAAGTGTTTATAATTTCCATTTAAAATTCTATAAACTAAATTTATTATGTTTATTTTATTTACGATTACTTTGCTCTTGTTATTAAAACAAAAATACTAACTCATAAAAAATGCAGTTGATGATAATAATAAAACAACAATATATGTAATTTAAAATTCAGATTTACTTAAGTACTTAGAAATTAAATGTAAAGATAATTAATAAGAATTATTAATTCGCATTGTGCATGAATTTACATTAGTGTATATTTAAGTCTTTTTATTTAATTTCCATTTTAATTACTTTAATTATAACTAAAAAGCTTATTTAAAAAATTACACTTGTTAAGATGATTATCAATGATTTAGTTTTATAATCTTTAAACAAATTTAAAAAATAGACATTGCGTGCTTATTGCATGTGAAGGGAGGAACCCTTACAACAATTTCTTTTGTTTAAATTAAAATTATAATATGTTAATTAAGTTGGAAATTTTTCTATAACTTTTAAAATATCTTTAAATATTAGAACATAGCATACACTTGCATTTTGTTAAAAAATCTTAGTTATTGTATAAAATTAATAGTAAAATATTATTTAATGAACTGTTTTTATTATCTTTTTTTATAATATTTAACCCCTACTCTTGTTTAAAATAGAACAAGCTCCTAATAATGCAACATGATATGCTGCAAAACGCTTCATAAGCAAATTCCAATTTGTGTCTTTCTTGTCATGCTAATAAAGTTCATAACGAATTACTATATAAAAATTCCCTACACGTTTATAAGATTTGTATTAATTTATTTACAAAATAGTAACAATATTTGGAACAAGGTTTTTTTATTTAAATATTTATTATAATTAAATTATTCAAGTTAATAAACGGATGGAAAACTCATGTATTTCTGACATAGTATGAAGAAGTGTTATATGGCCTGGTGTTGGGTCACGTAACCTCATTACGAAGTGACCTCTTGGAGGTCACCAGTAGCGTCAGGTGAAGCGTGGTAAGGTGATCCCTGACCGTTCAGACCGCGTGAGGACCTCACACCGCGCGCGACTTTTATATACACTCATTTCACTGCCAAAAACCAGTTTTGTTTTTGAGACGTTTTGTGAAACACCCCCGTCTTTAAAACGTTATATTTATTACTACATCAAATATTTAGTCAAACATAAAATAAAACAGTTATTTTTTTATATAAATAAGAAGCGGTAACAGATCTTGATTAAAAATGTTTCATATTTCATCATAATATGAGATTTAATATTATGAGTAAATAAAAAAATAAATAATTTTAAATATTTTGAATTGAATTATCTCTATAGTATTATATATAGCGATATAATATTTTGAAAGACTAACGGAATATCATAAATTATTTGACCACCATGCATGATATTGCATTTCAAACTTCTTTTTTTTAAATATCAATTAATTTTTAACTTTAAGGTGAAACCAGTTTGCTTGCTTACTGATTGCAGCAGTTCTGATATATGAGAGAGAGACAGAGAGAGAGAGAGAGAGAGAGAGAGAGAGAGAGAGAGAGAGAGAGAGAGAGAGAGAGAGAGAGAGAATATTTCCCTGGCTGGTCGAGCGGTCAGACCGGACACAGCTAGCGCGACCAGAAGATCTCTCTCTCTCTCTCTCCTCTCTTCTCCTCCCTCTAAACTTGTTCCTCGTCACCCGCGACAATTTATCTGCCCATTGTTACTGACTGCGTCTCCTTGTTATTGCACCGGCCGTAAGGTATATTATATCCATAGGTATTACAGCGAGCTGCCGTGGATGCACAAATCTTCATTGCTGTCCGGCCAACTTGCTGCCTGTTGCTTTCTGCTGTGGCTGTGCGGGTCACGACGATGTCCAAGCAAGAGACCTGATGATGACCAACACTACAACAATCAAGGGACCATGTTGCTCGTTACCTCAACCGTTGATACATGGCCACTTGGATTGAAGTAACAACATATACCCTTTTTTTCTATAAAGACAAATTTGATGTAAAAAAAAAAAATTAAAATTATATTCCTTATAACATGAAATTTACGTATATCTTTTTTTTAAATCCTACTTAATAAATTAGAAGAAAATTTCCATGCTTTTTTTTAATTACTGTAATTTAAAATGAATGTAAAAAAATATACATTAAGTAAATAAATACGTGTGAATAAATTGTTGTTTATTTTGACTTGATCTTTATAAGCAAGTAGTCTAGACTCCTCTGAAAGTCAGCAGCGCGCGAAGAACGCGACGTAATTAGCAAAAAGTTTGCTATAAGAAGACTCTGATCTGATAATACTGGACTGCCCAGCCATCCATCAGCTGGGCGACCTCGTGTCGAATCTCCTGCTAATCACGCCTCTCTCTCTCTCTCTCTCTCTCTCTCTCTCTCTCTCTCTCTATTTGAGGTACTCATGCACTATATATATAAAAGATGCCACTAGATAAAACAGGTCGCACCCTGCGACATACTTAGTATTCATTTCCTGCCATGTAACTACTATAATAAGATAAGAAAAAAAAATTACATTAAATGAAAAATATAATAAAAATAATAACATATAAAAGAATTTAAATATAATAATCTACAATCTTTTTTTAAATCATAAATAAAACTAAGAGAAAATTACAGTATTAATTTTATGTTTAAATGGATCTTTACATAATGGGTTTAATATAATATGTTATTTTTTTATATGACTATTTTAATGTATTGTGTTTATGTTATGATTTTGTTTACTGTAGTAACCTTATATATATAAAGGTTAATGAAAGTTCAACGGACTTATTTTTATATAATATATAATAAATTTTTTCTTCATCGATTTGCTTGCATGCACATATATTCCAACACACGCACACTCCCTGGGTAGTTGCAACCCTAGTTCTGTAGAAATAATATTTATACATTTCTCAGTAGTAATAAAACGTTTTCTTGAAGCACGGGTGCATTACCGTACAATTCCTGCATGCTGCATGATGGTAGCAACAGCAACTCAACATTTTAGAAAAATTCAAGTCAGAGAGAAGGGAGAGAAAAACGCATCGTGATCATTCAAGCGAAGAAAGTCAAATGGACCTCATGAGTTTTATAGCATCTACGACAGGAATATTTCTTATTATATGACGCTTTGGGAATTATGAAACAAACTTGTTCTTTCGGGACACTTTTTTTTTTAAAGTGCTTCTTTTTTTGACTAATGCTTTTGGCGGTGTGACCAGAAAGGTAATAGATACAAGAGAGAAATGGTTTGTGTTCACCTTAGTATGTGTATGGTGGCCCGACAAAGGAGACTCGTGCCACCTTGTTGACACGCCTCCTACACACACTCTCCTGTGCACTCACATTATATTTACATATTTTTTATATATATATTTTATATACAGTTCCATATAAATATAAAGGAGACAACAAGATTATGGTACAAACATAATAAAACTTGCCTTTACACAAAGAAAGTATATGCAATATAACTACAAAAAGTTATGTCAATATCAGCAACACATTGCAAGCATTTTTTTTTTTTTTTTTAATTTTTGTGCTGAAAATAGAAGTGCAACATTTCTTTTATATTTTGTATACGGAATTCAATTCAAAACAATGCAGATAGAGCAGTACATTAAGGATTAGGAACTCAAGTAGAAGTGTTAAAATATTAAAATAAAAGGCCAGAAACCTTCCATGCACTTCCGATGGATGATATACATTATTTTTATAATTAGTTTATACGAGTAATTAATTATAAAAAAATAGTATATAATCCTTAATGTGTATATATACAGTATAGTTATAAAATCTTACATTTTGTAGTTTACCAATGTTGCGTTTAGACCTAAATGAATTAAATTTTAAATTGATTTGATTTAATAACATGTTAAAAAGTATATAATTTATAATTTTATTATAATATATATACAAGTCACAGTGTCGAATTCTCCAGTTTTATTTGTGTCACAAATTATTTGAGAGCCAAGACCACGTGATTCACACGCGAGTTGGCTCCTTGTATTCCACACTACCCTCATTTAAATCTCCGACGTGCAGAGAAGCTGATGGCAGCGAGGTTTCAAATCGCGGCTTCCGGCTGTGCGTGTGAGCCAGCCTCAGCCAGGGGGGCGTGGTGGTGTTGTAAATGTGTGATCACGATCCAGTCTACATTCAAAGTGCAGGAGCAACGTTAATCGTATGGTCAGAAAAATCATGCCATGTAAATGAATATTTAGTAACTAAAAATAAATGTTTTATTGGTATTTTAATCATTTTCTGGATTTGTTATCAAATTCATAATTATTAAATGTTATAAAACAATATTATGTAATTTATATTTTAGATAAATTATTAAATTGTTTTAAATGCATTTTTTTCTTGATAAATGTGCTAAACAAAAAGATCGATCTCCAAATCAATAAAATACAAAAACACATCTTAAAATAATATATCTTCAAGCAGGACTTAAAATTTTACAAATATATTTTTTATTTCTGACAATAATATATTTATCTTAAATATATAATATGAGAAATTGTTTCAGCTTTAATAATTTATCAATAGTATGTATGAAATGGTTAACCTCAATTTAATTAAGAAACCTAATTAATTAATTAAGAATTAATTAATACCTGGTACTTCCGGCAGGAAATTTAAATTTTTATTTTTTATATTTGCTCTAAAAATAAAAGAGACAGCACCTTGCATTCCAATTGAAATCTTATAGAAGAAAGTGTGTGCGATATCTTGAGTTAAGTTATTACCTGGCCAGCACTATAAAACCGCGTGAACTGGGTTGCAGGTGGTATATTAGAGAGAATTACTGACCTTATAAGGTCTCTGTAAAATTCTATCTCTTACTATTATATCAACTTTCATATGCATATAAACATCCTATAGCAGAAATACACACCCACCCAAAGTATAAAAATAAATGTACTTGCTTTTCTTTTAAAAGTCTTTTAACCTATATTTTAAATTTTTTAACAACATGCAGTCATAAAAAAATTTAAATTCATATTCACCTTAGAAGTTGTTGTTTTTCTAATATTTAAATAAGTGTATGACATATTTTTTTATTTATATTTCTTAAGTCTAATATAAAAAATGTACAGTTTTTAATATATGTTATATAAAATATAAATTATTATTGCCAATAAATAATATAATAATTAAAAATTGCAATATAAATTTTCATTACATGATATAACTATAACACGTATTCACATGATTACGGTATACATATATGTGACCTTAAATGTCAGATAAGCAATAAAGTTGTGATATACATGATCATATTAATTTTACAGCTTCTGTTGCAAAACTGATGCCTATACTCGATCGCTGCTTGAAAGACAACTTCACTTAAGATAACTTCTTTTTCCTCGTGATTGATAATTTTCATCACTGCAACGTCCTTCGAGAAATTATTGCAATAAATAATGTCCTCTTCATTTTAATTAACATTTCTGTTTGTTTTAATTAATTGCGTTAATTATTGGTGTTTATTGTATGAATAATTTAATCTTTTAAAGAAATAATGCCAATTTTTTTTATAATTAAAAAAATACAAAAAAAAACATCAAATTTATAGTAAGTTCATTAAAATTTATTTATAAGTTAACTAACTTAATAACTTACTTAACTTTAATTATACAAATAATAGATAAATTAATGAACGCAGTTATTAAATTTTATAAAATACGAGACAAAAAAAAAAAAAAAAAAAAAAAAAAAAAAAAAAAAAACAGGGTCTTAAATAAAGGTATTCATTTAAAAAGGCATTAAATACAATATACTTTTTTCACAATTTTACTTATCATAACAAAATTGCATAATTTTTTGCATTTAACTTTAAAATCCTTGACTCTTTTAAAAAATGATCACACATAGGTCCTTTTTTGAAAATGAAATCCCATCATAAATATTGTTATATCTGTCAGTATGGCCCAATAGCTCACGCCGCACTACAGAGATAATGCAAGCTGACATACATGGTCAGCAAGGGGGCCGGGGCAGCGCGAGTCTGGTCCATTGTCAGCCGTGGCGATCTCTTACAGAGAATTCTCAGAACAGCAGCAGCATCCCTCGCCGCCGCAAATCAGAGATCGGATCGCGATGTTTTATCTGTCGTGTCAGATTATTATTCAGCACTTAATATACCGGCAGGAATTGTACGTAGAAAAAAAAAAGAAGTATTTTTACTTGCATCAATTCTTAAAAGCTTCCCATCATGACATGCATACTTTGCGATTTGAAGTCTTAATATAAAGTAAGAGGTACGTGTCAATCAATTTATATAAAAAATTAATATATCCGTGAGAAAAAATTAATTTTCTACAAAATGATCTCATTAATTCAGAAGTTATACTGTTTTAACGAGCAGTTTTATTTATAAAGGGAGGGGGGGATGAACAGTTCATGATTGTATAGAAATTAATTTGGGCAGTTCTGAGCAGGGCTATGCTCCATTGGGTGATTCTTATAAGTATAACCCTGGTTCTGAGATAGCCAAAAAAAATTATTTGTTACTTTTAATTAAATATTTAGAAATGTTTCAAGATGACAATTTACATAATGTTAAAAACGTCTCAGGCATGAACATTTTATGTTCAAAATCAAGTTCCAAAGTTTCATCACATTTTGGTAAGTATAGAGTAACGAGGGTTAAATTTAATATAAAAGATTTTTTTTTTAAGTAAATTTATATATTAATATTTCCTCTTTTTCATATTTATTACCAAAAATATTAATATATTATACTCGTATATTAAATATCTCTTTCATCATTAGGTATATAAACCCTTAAAGGATGTAATTGAAACTTACTTGTATATTATATATAAAATAAATTTGTTTGAAACTCTACAAAGTAAGATAAACCTCTAAATTAGTGACCTATTGAATGACCCTTACATCACGAAATGTAAGCAAAACTTTAAAGTTATTTTTTAGCCCTAAAGGCTTTTTTTGTATACACACTCACAAATCAGAGTAGTATATGTAAAAATAAAAGTAGCGGCTCTAAAGGTAAAAGATAATAATCTCTCTCTTTTCACATTGTGAATTAATTATGTACGTCAATTTACGTGTATTTCTCCTCCCTCAAGTTCATGAAAAAAAAAATAGAAGAGCGGATAGCGAGCAACCCTCCTCTTCAACGACTCTAATTACCTAGAGGTCACTGAAAGGTCATACTCCTGCTCATTACGCACAGTTGCTTGGTGCCCTTAAGGGACGTATATTCACCATCATTCGTCCTCCCCCACTATACGTACATACACATAATCAGGGTAGACAAGAAACTAAGATGAAAACATACACCAGGTAAAGGGCGCTATATACTAGTATATATAGCTAGCTTTAAGTTGGGTGGAAGTTTAATCACAAAACCCAGAGTTGATGATTAAACCCAGTAGTGGAAATCTCAAGGGATTTACTACAGAGACCATGGAGCAGGAGAAATCACAAGATTGGAATACTCCCAACTCTTCGATGTATATTTTTTTATACTCACCTGCTATAGTACAATAACTTACAAAACAGCAGAATTTTCTCTCCCCCAATCCACCTTCTATTCATATTCATATACCTTTGTTCGTTAAACAATAAACTGTAAGCACAAAAGCCATCATAAGAGATTATCTCTTATGCTGGTTATAAAAAAAAAAAAAAACTAACATGAAGGTATTTAATTGTAAGTCTAATTTGTAATATCATAAGTCATCTTCAGTTTTTAAAAAAAAAAGTAATAATTAAAGTTCATGAATACAATGTAATGCATAGTTATGAAATCTTATCTATATGTTGTTGTTTTTTATTTCAGGTGAACGCTTATAATTACATAGTTTTAATTTAATAAATTTAAACAGTATAAGATAAATCAAGATTGTTAACTAAAACATCATTAAATATATTTACTTTGATGGAAAATAAATGTTTAATTGCAAGCTTAATATTTTATATAAAATTTGACAATTGTATAGTTTTAGTTACGATTATTGACTTGAGTAGCTACTAAAATAAGTCAATTAATTAAAGCTTACAAGTAGATCATGACGATACACAACTTCTTATATAGTTTCAAGAAGTTACAAATTTCAAGAAAATAAAGTGGAGGAATGTTTGTAAAAGAAGGAAAGTATTAAAAAAATATATAGCAAGCCCAAAAATTAATGTATTCCAAAACTTATGTAGAAAATTCATACATCTAATAATGTTTTATACATACGTTCCTAGCTATAATACTAAGAGAATACACTCTCGGTTTCTTGTTTAAATACGGATGAGGTATGGTCGAGGGTGGCGCCACGAACCGCCTGAGAGTCACGTTCGTTGTCACCTGAAGGGCCAGCCCGCAGCCTTGAGCACCTGCTCCAGCTTTGTCAAAGGTTAGCGCCGATACAGCGCCGGGGTTATGCTGATAAGCGAGTTTCGCTTTGTGGGCTTTGTCTTTCACATAATACAGATCAAGAGGTGGCACGTGGAGTCGTGGCAGCTATAGCAGACAACCCCTTGATAACCCTAACACATAAAAGGAGCAGCTATACTTAAATTAATTAAATATCTCCACTGGAAGTAGCCATGTCAAGGTTCATAATATTTATATACAAATTTTAATATTGAGATTTTAGATTGCATTATTGCAGTGAAGTTGGCAAAATAGAAATTATATATCTAGGAAACAAGAATCTTAATTCCGGTAGGTAACTTAAAATTAATTCAACTAAATCCTTAGGAGCAGTATTATTAATTAACCTCTATATTAATTTTATATAATAAACTAACTGTGTCACGTCAGTTTATAGATTTTTATATAATGCGGGTATATTATCATTGTTTATAAAAATCTATAATAATAGCTGCTATGTCATGATGATGTTATAAAAAAAAGTTAATTAATTACATTAATAAGATCATTATAATCAGAGCACGTGTGGATGATCAAGTTACATCAATGAATTATAAAATTTGAGTACCAGTACATTTTAACTTTATGACGTGAATTTTTGCCCTTTTGGCTTTCGGTATTTGACATTTAGGCCACTTGTTTTATTATTTTTTGTAATATGAACTTGTTATGGTTATTATTTTGTTTATGAGACTATACTCTAGATATAGTTGACTACATACACTGGCAATGTGTCAACTAATTTACATATTAAATACATAATTATATAATATAAGAAAGTATTAAATACAAACATAGTAATTGAATTAAAGCATGTATCATAATTTAAAGTATATTATTAAACAAATACAATAACAAAATAAATGCATGTCCTTATGTTATTGTTATGTTATTGTTGCATGTTTTCATACTATTAATATTGTACAAAAAAATATCATGTGTATTTTTTACTACATGTTGTCTAAATTTTGTTATATTATTTATCATCACTCACTCTAAAGCAATTCTTCGAATTCTATAACTAATAATCTATTTTCTTTATTATTCTTAATATTTATAATTTGTATTTTTTAAGTATTGGCACAGTTTGCTTATTGCAAATTAATAATATTTTGCCAATTTTGCCATTATATTATGTCGAAAATTAACCTATATTAATTTGATGTTTCTCGTTTACGAGATTTGCAAAATATTTTTCTGTATAAAATGCCACAATATGTCTGTTTTTCTGAACATACAAATTAAAAATAAGCAAAAATTTTTAATACAATTTTTTTTATTAAATTGCTTTAAATTTTGTGTCAACTATATTTTTAATATCTTCACCGATCTTCACTTATATACAACAATTCAATCATGTAGACAAGATTTCTCTTTGTGAGTAACTGATAATTTATGCACGTCCAAGGGATGAATAAATTACTACTAACGCCTTCAAGAAGTCTTTTGTTTTTCTTACCTTTTCAGCTACGTCATCATGCTCTGTGTTCACGTGTTTTTTTTTTATTTAACTATATGATCGTTTCGTTGAGACCTTATAGCTCTTTTCTTAGTACAAGATGAATAAGAAATTTTATTTTTTTATTTTTAAACATTCTTGTTGACCTGTCCCTCTATAGTGTGATGGCGACACAAAACTCACGTATGGCTATAACGACATTTATAAGTTAGCTTCTCAAGCGTGAAAATCTTCACATCTGTTGCTAAAATACTTTATATTTTGTTCATACAGTAGTTATATATCAAAGGCACAAGGGCATATATGAAACTAATTAATCATATCGTAATTTTTAAGCAATGATATATACAAACAATCTCTATGCAAGGTTACTCTTCTATATATTATCTTTTAGATGATGTAACTCCTTTTTCTTTGAACAAAAGGTGGTAGAGAAGTTATATGATCAAAATGACGTCACGTATGACAGGTAATAATAATAGTAATAATAATGATGATGATAATAATCTTACTACTTGTACTGTTGGCCATTAACTTTACCATGTAGTGGTCATGGATTTTCTACCAAGCGGCATCAGTCACACACAAGAAAACTAAGGATTATTATTATTATAATATTATGAGACTTCGAGCCAAAGGCGACATTTTATGGCAAAGAAACTTTTATATAAGACATATACGCAATATTTCTATTGTTTTGTTTTATTAATATTTCTTCATTTATGTTTCATATTGCTCACTTGATTGGATGTTATGTGTTTAATTAAAAAAAAGTCATAATCGTAATATTTTTGCGTATATATATTTTCTTTGATATTAACTTACTCATGCATGAGGTGACTTCAAGTGATGATTTATTGCATTGTATATATAGATTTGATTTAAGAGCAATTAAGCAAGCATGCAATGCCTTATACGGGGCATGCAAGACGCATTGAATTAAGAGAGCTAGTGTATAATACTTAATTGGAATACACAAAAATCAAGAGCTGCTGTAATTATGAATTTCTTTGTTTTAAATGCATGTTCTTTTTTTTTTTTTTTAAATACTCTCAAATCTAAAATCTAAACTATATACGTATTATGTATACAAAATAATTATGTTTTTGTATAACAAATTACACCTGTGTATGTGTATATTATACACCTGGGGGCAGCACGCACGTTGTACCCCTGTTCTTATTTTATTACAGACGTTGACACGAGGTCTTTTCATGAAGAATTTGAATTATTTTTATTTTTTATAAAAAAGAATACTCTGTTCTATAACCTCCTTCACAAAAACGTGAAATTATGCATCAATGAAAGCAGCAGATCAGACAGAGGCAACGTTCCCATCTTTTCTAAGTGTACAAACTTTTGTGCCAAGACTTCTTCATTCAATATTATTCATATATGATTTTATATTTAAAACAATATCATGTACGCATCAATTTATAGAAAAATTAATCAAATAAATACAATTATCCATCTTGTTCACCATTATATTTCATTTATATTTATGTCATGAGATGAATGATAAATTACATTTACTGTGATACATGCATGTCTGAGATTGATCCTCCCCTTGGTGCATGCTGCCAGGTGATCTGTGTAGGCCAGTCAGGTAACATAACAAGCAACAAAAACTGCGCTCACCGCGGCGACGGCGGCGGACCATTAGGTGGCGGGCCTCATCTAATAGATCTGACCTCCACTACTAGAAAGGTCGCAGTCTGCCTGCCTGCTTGCATGCCGCTATATTATACACATAGAACATTCCCAGCATCACTATATAGAAATAGGAAAATAAATAACAATCCTTTCTCATATTTTTTTTTAAATTAAATTGCAAGTACACTGACATGATTCCTTATTGTCCTTTTTTTTCCATCAAGTACACATTATTCATTATATAATTTTTTTTATTAAAAAGTAGAAATATATAATCTGATTAAATTCTTGGAAAAAGTTAATATCAACAACTCTTCTCAACACAGATTTTAACAGTTTCGTTCTTATTCTTTACTTATTTTGTAAGGATTGAATAAGATGGGAGAGAAGAAGAGTTCTACTTGAATGCGTTTTAATTTCAGTAAATACTTTTTGAGTTAACTCGTGCAAAGCTAACATCAATATAAAGTAATTGGATATTTATTTATATTTTTTAATTTTAACTCTTTTTTTTATATATTTACAAATTCTTAGAAATTTTTCTGATATAACATTAATAAAATAATTGTTAAAATATTTTTTCAGCATCGATATCTCACGCATATGCATGATGGAACCCCCTCGCAAGAAAGAGGGAGGAGGCTGGGCGGGCAGAGGCCCAAGGTTGCGCACCGAGGTCATCCAGACGTCGCAGCATCAGTGGTCCATTAACGTAACCTTGATGTTAGCTTCTCTCATACCTTCCTCATCATAGCTCTCACTTTTTTTTCTATAATTGTCAAATATTTCCCACCATAAACTTATACTGATATATTTATGCCCAATAATCACTATGTAATGCCTTAAGGATATTATAACATATTGCTATAGGGTACGCCTCTTATATATTATAAGTTTTATAAAAATTAAAGAAATAAAATGTGAGTGTGATTTGTAGTCTTATATGTGGTATAATAATATCGCCATTCATTTGCAATGCATCAGGTCACGATACTGGAAGATCATCTGTCACGCCCTCACTGCACGGTGGATTAACTAACAACCAGCAGCATCAGACCGGCTTCCTATTCCCACGCTCAAGTTGCTTCCTCCTTAGTCTTCCGCCCTGAAGCTACCCTTTCCTTCCTTACCCCCGGGACACTTGGTGGTAGCGGTGATGGATCACATTACTCACAAGTATAAATGACCGCAGAAATGTACACCACAAAACTCAATACAAAAGTATACACCGACGTCTTTCGTGTGCCAGCCGCGTGTACTTACTTCCGGTACAACATAATATTATAATAATATATAATAGTGAGTGTAGAATTTTATGTAATGTGATAACATTTTTGTAATAAAATAAAAATATATTTTATTAGATAATAAAATAACTACTGTTATATAATATAGTTCAAATTAAAAATTATATTCAAACATTACAGTATATGAATCACGTCGATATAAATGAAACTAATTAAAATTACTTAAAAATAACATTCTATTAAAATAAATATTTTTTAAAAAAATACAAGTATTAATTAAATATAATTCAAATTCTTTATTCCAATGGACAACCTTCATGAAATTTTTTTATTGCAGAAATGAATAGAGGTTACAAAATTATGCTACTCTGAATTTTTACAGATTTTTTTGATACCCAGAACTATTTTTAAATAATTAATGAAAGTGTGACCACGCCCCCTGGAGGCGTCAATTGGCGTCTAGTCCCCATCCATTTTATTAAGGATTCAGGGGTGCCAACTTAACTTACAGAAATTTCAATAATTATTTAAAAATAGTTCTGGGTCTCAAATTTTTTTGAAAAGATTCGAAGTAGCATAGTTTTGTAATACCCTCTATTTCTGCAATAAAATTTTTTCATGCAGGTTGTCCATTATAACATTATTCATTTATAAACATTGATTCTACACACAGAATGAAGAGTTTCATAAAATAAATTGTATGTTATATTAATAATTATTTAAACAAAATATTTTACACTTGCATTATTACCATACGACAATATTTCACACATTCTAATCAGCAATTCCTCTATTCCTCAGTAATTTACAAATGTAATGGTCAATGTAAAATTCATTGACATTATAATATTCATTTTTTTTTAATACTCACCATAAACTTATTAAATAATAAATAAAATAATGTATAGTGTTTTGTAATTGTTGCCTCTGACGTGAAAATTGAGAGAATACTGCACACATTTTTTTTAAATATGATAACCATTTATGATGATTAAATCCTCTTAATTAAGCGAATATTAATATTTTTAATAAAAATATGAAAGAAACATCAATAATTAAGTAATAAAGATTAAAAAATATATTTTTCTTCAGAAATATGAATATGTTACGTACTTGATTTATTACAAATGATTAAATTTATTATTGTTTAATCCACCATGATGTTATTATTATAATATGATATATATGATGATGATGTATATTTTACATTTTATGTATTAATTCCTCCCTCGAGAGCTTGGTCCACGGCTGCAATTACTCGGATTGCGGGCGGTCTGATGTGACAAAGCTGAGATGATCGCGGGGCGGGGTGCTGGGAGTAGTCCAGGACACAGCATCCTCTCAGCAGGCTCACATGATCAAAGCGGTCCCGGTAAAACACTCATCACACATACTATGTAATATTTACACGCTTGTTTTATATTTCAAGAGAAAAGGAAATTTTATTGTGTCAAAGACATCAAGCTTTTTGTCCAAATTAAAAAAAAAGTAATAATCATTCTCACTTGTACATATTTTTTTTCATGTTAAAAAAAATTTATGCAATGGTCCATAGAAAAATATTATACTGTTTATAATTTACTAAATTTAAAATTTTCTCATACCATACGGTGTGAAAAATATTGCAATATATGTACAAAAGAGAAACTATTCATACGCCCATCAGATATACCAAGCTGTATAGAAAAAAAAAATAAATAAATAAAAAAATACCGTCGTGTGAGAAAAGAAAGACATTAAAAACAAGTTTGATTTAAGTTTATAGCTAAGAAAAAAAAGACTCGTGCATCAGTGACGATTGATGGGTGCGAAGAGGCGCTATTGTCTGCAGATGTGCCGCGCTCTGTCGGGCAAATTGGCCCTCCCCCCCGTGGTCATCAGGCAGGTTAACTTGAGGGCCGGTCAAACCACTGGCGTCTCACGGTTCTGTACTCTCTCTCGGTAAAATTGTTACAGCAGCAACTACCTCCCGCAACAGTAATTTCATACAACCTATGTATAATGATTAATTTTCATATACATAATATAAGCAAGCAATTTTCTTAAATTAAATTTAATAATATTTTTTTAAATTACATTTTAAAGTAATTACTTTTTAAAATGTTAAATGGTTTAAAGATTTTATATACTAAGTTATACACACTTGTTGTAATCCTCATAAACTTATAAATAATCAGTTAAAAAAATAAGTTGTTTTACAGATTCAAATCAAGAGATATTGCTAAAAAATCTTATGTGATTTTTTTTCTGGGAGGGTGTCTTGGATAAATTAATGAATACTTATATAGAAACGTGGCATATGATCTTAGGAGGGCGCTATAAGTTAGTGGCGCTCTCATGCGGTATTGCCTTGAAGCTAAATGACCTATGACCTGTTGATGGTTGCTGGCGCATCAGCGTTTTTGCAGCTTCTCCGTTGCCGCCTCTTCTTTGCTGCTTATCAGCGCAAGGTGACCTTACTGGCGAGAGGCCGTGGACTTTGGGGCCGTTCAATAATATACAGCAACATCAGAGAGAGAGATGGACGAGAAGAATTCTTTATCAAACTCGGATAAAATTAACTGCGGCTGCTCGAGAGAGGAAAAGCGTGTCGGTCGGTCGGCGCCGGTACTTGATGCTCGCTCGCTCGCTCTTCACTACACCATAAAACGAGAAAACGGTGGAGACTGACTTGAAATGTTACGAGGAGCTGTTGGTCGTTATTGTTGCTCTGGCTAGCCAGCAGGACTCTCTTGAGGCTGCACGTCGCCAGCGGTACAGCCAAAGGCATGCAACAACAACGTGCTGAGGACCGTCCAAATCTTTTAACGCCCATAAAAACTAGCAATTACATGACAAAAATACAAAAAAAAAAATAAAAATTTATTTTCAACTGTGGCTTTTTATGTTCAATAACATATGTGTATAATTAAAACACACACACACCTAAATATATTATAAGTAGAAAGGTATACTATAAAAAGAACTCTCTAAAAAAAAAACAATGTTTTTTAAAGAAATCAAATTTACAGAATGAATACAAATTACATTTTAGTAGAAGATTTATAAAAATCACAAGAATGACATATAACAGTAAAGAAAGCCAAGACATGGAGAAATAAATTTAGATTATACCTAAATAGCTATCATGTTCAAGTCATTTTCTATAATGTTTATTGATATGACCAAAGTTCGAAAGTTTTTACCTTATGGTTTTATGTCAAAGGACTAAATGTGGTATAACACTTTAAAAAATCGTTTTCAGCAGCTGAACGATTTCTTATAGAGTTTGTATTTTTAAGGTGCAGCAGCAGCCAGTAGCATTTAATTCTTCATTGTTATTACAAAAGTCTTGGAGTAAATTTGGAGACTCTTTGTGATTGGTCCCGCCCTCGCACCAACCCCAAGCAGGGACCAAAATACCTCGACCCGTGACCCATGCCAGTTGTGCGCACCCCCGCCGGTCCCGGGGGATGACTTGCAGCTGGGCGGGGGTGCGGGAGCTCGTCTATTATAATACCAAACGTTTAACTTCATTACAGCCATAGTTGTCATTGTGAGCCCTACTTGAAATATTATTTGTTTATAGTCTGCATGCACCATAATGGACGAGGTTATAAATAAAATATTGCGGTGAGCGGCAAAAGGAAGTAAAATTATTAGAAAATCGATATTGATAAGAAATTATTTACAAGGTATTTTTTTCAAAGGAGGGAGGGGGGGGGGGTGCTCTGCAAATAGTACCAGAAGCTTGCTTTATATTATTAATATATATATTATAAGCTCTCTGACAATTCTAAAGTACACGCAGCTTCAAAACGTACTGTATATATAGCAACAAATATTATACTGATATTAATACTGAACAAGTTTTTTTTTTATTATTATCTTTATGTCGACAGCATTCAGATAGGCTCCTTACATTAAGTTCTTTGCACAACAATCAATCATGTATTTTTTTTAATTAGTGTACGGGAGTTTTCTTTTTGTGCAGCGGCAGGTTAAGCGCAGCAAAAAAAAACAAAAACAAAAAAAACATTAAAGTACTATTTTTAATTTACTACATAAAACATACTAAAAATTCAGCATATTAGGGATTAATAATATATATAACACATTAGTAATAAAGCACTTTTTTGCAGTCATTGTTATACAAAAAACTAAATTAAAATATGAAAAAAAAAGCTGTGGACTTTAAAAAAAATATATTACGAAATTACTATAATTAACAATTCACCTTTACTAATTAACTAATAACATAAAACTCATTGAAGAAAATATATAATATATAAGATAATGACTGAGCAAATATAAGTACAGCAGCTGACAATGGTAATAAAAAACTTACAACCCACTCGACCCTGTATCCTCTCTCTGTACTACTGAGATGCACCTCTCACTTGCTGAGATATGAAACTAACTTAATTATTAATGAAAAAAAAAAAATGTAAATTATATTTTACCTTTATAAGAATAGAAACATAATTGTTATATATTGTACAGTACCATATCTTTTTATATTATACATAGTTTATGACACAAGGTGGCGATGTGCTTATATGTTATAACCTAAACACCTGCTACTTGTTGTTATATACAGTATATACAATATAACATCTATAGTCAGTACCGCGTGAATCCGCGTATATATAGAATGTTAGTGCATCAACATTGCATGCAACAGCATTCCTATCTTGTCATAAACATTGTATAGGTATTTGTTTATAATGAAGATACCATAATAACATTTGTGGTTATGTTATGCAATGCGTAAAAAGCACGCACACGTAACAGGATACAAATTAGTACATGTGAGCATTTCTTTCTTTTTCTTCTGATTCTAAAAACTGCCGTGGGGTTGTACTAGGTTGGCGTGTAGCCTTTGGTTGACCTGACCCGGCGCGTGCGGCGTGACCTGAGAGGGAAAAGAGGCAGTAAGGGCACCACCTCTCGTGATGTAGCCTCTGAATGAGTTGAGACATCGCTGTCTTGCCACTGTAGCATCAATCATAACGTTTTACAACAAAATTTTCTAATCAAAATTATTTTGTTGGAAAAAATTAATTATGAAATACATTTTTATGCATTTATATTAATGGAGTATCGACCTCAATTTTTTTTTTTTTTATTGCAGAAATGAATAGAGGGTGCAGAGTTATGCTACCCTGATTTTTTTTTCAAAATTTTTACAGCCAGAGAACCATTTTTAAAAAATTATTGAAAGTTCTTTTTGTGACGTCACGAGACGCCGCTCCTTAAGAAAAAGATATGACTTGCCGCCGTGTGACGTCACAAAAAGGACTTTCAATAAATTTTTAAAAATACTTCCCGTTTTTTAAAAAATCTGAAAAAAAAAAAACAGGGTAGCATAACTTTGCATCCTCTATCCATTTCTGCAATAAAAAATTGAGGTCGATACTCCATTATATCGACAGGGGTATTCAATTAGAAAATCTTAGCACCAATTATTGTTTTAGTATAAAACTAAATTTTGATATTAAAAGTTTGTGAAAAAAACGTTGAGCAATATATTTGTTTGTTTCATTTGTTATTATGAATTCTTTTTTTTTTTTTTTTTTATTAAAGCATGGCACAGAACTAATTTTTTAGTGAAAAGTGTGAGCGATGTAGATGAAGTTGCATACGTGGCAGGGGTCTGAAAAAACAAAAACATAATCACGCCTCCTTACTTGTATTTTTATTATTTAATAATCTCTAAATTCAAAGTATTCATTATAAATAAACATTATTATTTTAACTACACTTTATAATTCTTTGTTTTATTTTGCTGTAAAGAAGATTTTTATCAACGTTATTCAAGTATACCAGGATTTTTAATTTTTTTTTCTTTTTTTCTTCTAGACAAAGACAACAATATAGAGACGATTGGGGCATGCATGACCGACCTTTGTTGCGAGATTATACTGGCTACTTCACATTCACATACACAAGTAGTGAGATAGAGATCTGTGATGGTCCAGCGGCGTGCGTGCTGTGTCCTCAAGTTACCGTGCATGCTAACCTCCGCAACAATGAGAGACGTGACGCATGCAGAGCGTTCATTACGTGATTCTCATTCTCTGGAAATTCGTATTACTTGTGGATATGTACTTTTATTATTTTAAAAAATCTACTACTACAAGGAAAACATTACAATACTTGAAATAATTATAGATGTACAGAGAGTTTTAGACAAGCTACGGAGCTAAAATAAATATAATATTTTTTAACGATTGACCTGGTAGCGGAAAAATATCCTAATTCCATTGATAAGTAAAAATGGAGTTAGGATTTAATATTAGGCGCGCGCATGTTATCATAACCTAACTTCATTTCTATTTACCAATGGAGTTAGAATATTTTTTCGCTACCACATCGATAAACCTCTAGGTAAATATTTCTAATCATAATTTATACCCTAGAATTTACCGGGTGAGAGGTATAGGAACTTAGGAACGGCTAATTAAAAAGGTGTGGAAGATGGTTTCAAAATATATTATATACTAAAAAATTAGTAATCCATAGTTTATATTATAGACACCATGCAAGCAACGAATTTTCGCAAAAACAACAAACTTTATATAGAAAGGAAAAACTTTAAAATTTCAGCATAGGGGTTTAACTAGTTGGGTCCCTTTAGTAATATGTGGGACAAAAAAAAAATGGTAATACTATAGGGTTAATGTGTATAATTTAATTCTCAATAAAACTTCCAGGGCATTTCTTTTAAGGGTTATTCAATCTCATTAATAATTAATATTATTAAAACTTTGATATTTTTTTTATCATTTACTAGATTTTTTTTAATACTCTCATAATATTATCAAGGGAACATTGCATTTTAGCTTTTGCTTTTCTTCAAAGAGCTTGAGTTGAGCTATTCACATGATTCTATAACACAAGCTTCTTACTTACACGGTGTGTAACATTAGATGATCCATAATAAGGAGAAGACATCGTCGTTATCCCTCCAGCAGCTGATTATGCAACTTGAGCCACCCACTGTCACTAAAACTCTTAAGCCCTTCTGTCAGCAACTCCCTTCTTTTCTCCTCCATGACGTTTATTTAAAATTTTACAATGCCTGCATCACCCTCTAATGCTTATAATACTATAAAATAGCTTCTTATAATATACGCCATGGTAACATATTGTGACATTTTTTTACGACAATTTTAAGACCATTAAACCTTTAAAAAATATATTATAATATATATAAAAAAATTATAGGATATGTATGTGATCAATAAAATTATATAAAGAAGTTTACAATATTTTGACCTTAAACTTGAAATAGATTAGATATCAATATTATAGTAAATTAAATTTAACAATTCTCTTGGATATCCAATTGAATTTTACTATTATTAACGTTATTCATATGCTTCTATGGTACATGAATGTCCAAAGTTTTCTGGCTGGAGGTGTACTTATCGTGCATGTAGTTAGCATCTTGGCAGCTGCGACGAGGGTTTTGTTAGCACGAAAATCATCTCTTAGCATCATCAGCTAGCGACAGCACGGGTATAACGGTGAGGCCACAGATGCGCGCAATGTCCGATCATTATTCAGTAATTAGAGAGACACTTCCAACCCTCTCTTCTAACTTTTCAACCCTCCAACTAATTACTTACAGTTAGTGCTGTTGATGTTGTAACTTTTAAGTCAAACCTTATTTTTTTTTTTAACTTGACTATATTAAAATAAAAACAAACTCTATTTTTAATTGTAATAAGAATATGAAAATGTAGTTAAAAAGTATAACAAAAGTTATACTTGTTGGTGATTTAATTTGTGATATAATTTTATTGTTATAATTCTGAAAGTCATGTACTTATGTTGTGAAACTTGCTGCATGTTTTATTGTTTGGTGGAAGATATCAGCTATACAACATCCTCCATATGCTGCTCCTTGTCTTGTCTCTCTATGTATACGTGCTGCCACCACCGGGAAGATATGCAGACGAGTTTGTTCACTTCGTTAGTCTGCAACGGCTGTTGAAACTTCAATTAGTTATGCTTCGTAACACCTTTCGTTGTACTTTTTATATCACATACTAAACTAATTGTGTCATATGGCTCTGATATTTTCACTGATGTCAGCCACTGTAATAACAATTCAATATTTATTTTAGTCATATGAAGGTGCTTGAATTGAATTATTGTTTTATTCTGAATATAATATTTTAGCTATTTTTCCGTGTACGATGATTAACATATAAAATAATAATACATTCTATGAAAATAATTTTATAAATCTATATAAATGCAGCAGAATATAAATATATTATGTTATTTTTGGAGTGAATACTGAACACATAATTTAAAATACTATAATAAAAGAAGTTGCATAAGACTAGATTAAAATACAATTATTATTTTCTATGAAGTATTTTAAAACCAAACAAACAATTTTATTTTGTTTATTTTTTTCTGAAAAGTGATATTTAAAAAATATTTCTCATGAATAAAAGACTAAATTTGAATAATAAACATCACACACACACACAAGTTCCTATTATCCTGTTGCCCAGTCATTCACGATCAATTTCATTTTAGCTGCATAGTTGTTGCTGCTAACATCTCCTATAGCTCGCGTGGTTACTCGCGACTCACGCAAGGAGAAGGGGCGGGGGCGTGGGACGGCGAACCTGTTCTTCTCGCGGCGGTGGAGGCCTGGAGGCGGGTACGGGGCGTAGAGATGTTTGCGTGAGAGCGGTCCGGCGGTCCAGCCCCCGGCGGCGGGACGTAATCATAGCTTAGCCGCTGCACGGAGAGGCCCCCAAGGCCAAGCGAGTGGCGGCCAGCTCCTCGCCCCCCGCCGCGAGCACAGATCATCATCATCGTGATGCTGCGGGGGAGGGGCACGCAGGTGAGCGCAACAGTCGCGGCCAAGAGATTTGCCCCCCAGAGCCAAAGATCGCGCTCTCGTGAACCGAAATATTAACAAGTCAAATACTTCAAAATAAATAAAACCCTCAAGTTCCATTTTTTATGCTATTTTTAAACATGTTGTTAACAATATTATTCCCAAATATTTATATGTTATAATAACCTGCATGTTTACCTTTATTTTCTTTCAATAAAATTTATTTCCTTTTCTCGCTTATAAAGTTAAGAGGATTAAACAATTTAGAAAAAGGGTATTTTAATACGATTGGTTATAGCCTCTGTAACAATATCATATATATATATATATATATATATATATATATATATATATATATATATATATACACACATATATATATAATTAAATAATACTATTTTTTATATTATACTCAGCATAATCTGAACACTTCTCGTTGTATTTATTTTTTTACACAAACTATTTTGAATTGATTTATTTTTAATTCCTAACATTTTATAAAACATGATATTTATAACAAAAATAAAGTCATACTGTGAAGAGATTTTTTTATTTATTGTGTATCATTATATATAGTATATATATTATATATAAATTTTGCTTCATGTATATTAAAGCTTATAAAATTGTTGATAAAAAATTCATTCAAGCGGATCTTATATAAAAGCCATTCTTACAACCGTTTTTGCGGTGTTTTATTGTTGTTGCCGCCGCCAATATTACCGCCGTTGTCTGCGAGGTTCGTCCACGTCTAATCGATTGCCCAGCCCCGCGGATACTCCTAGAGATTGTCACTTTGGTCCTCAGAGTCTCCAGTAATTTGGTCTCCACCCCCTCAGTGTGAACCGTCCCCTCAATTGCAGTTTGCTGCAGTCTCAGCATTCTTCCCCAGAGAAATATCCCACTTGACCAGCATGAACCGACCGCTCCCACGGCTCTTTTTGATTCTGTACCAAATTCCTTAAATAAAAAAAAAAAAACTTTTACAATGATAAAGTTATAAATAAAAAACTTATGATTGGTTCTTGAACTTAACAATATATATTGTACTTTCTTCATCATTATAAACATGGGTTTTATGGTAAAAAGTTGATTTCATTATATATATATATATATATATATATATATATATATATATATATATATATGTATGTATACAAAATCACTCAAGCTGATATATTATAATAAAACACATTATTAATTCCATGCATGTAAATTGATATGGATCAAATTTTAAAAGGGAGCATACTATGTATACTACTTTTTTACATAATAATATGTTAACAAACAGGCAGGCTGATGGTTGCATCTGCTGTGATGGTTTCCATAGTGATGACACGGCCCATTGTTGTGACTCCCTCTACTGCTGCGGTGGTGAGAGGTGTGCATGCACAAGATCACGTTACCCCCTCCCTGTGGTCACCCACACCACCCTCTCAGGTACATTACAGCTCCGGTGAACTGAAGGTATATTACCGGGATTTGAACCATAGGGGAGAGAGAAACCTAAAAAAAATTGTGTGCATATAGCGTGTAGTGATTCAGTCATACAAATTTCAATTCATACATATTATATAGTTATTTTTCAGTTTAGAGTGTATTTTTTTTATTACTTTTTCTATATACACCCAAACAATTACTAAGTTTCCTTTATCTCCGCGTTGTCAGAAAATTTCGCCTTGAGTTTAGGCAATTTGTTAAGCATCCAAATAGATCATCGAGTTATTTGTGTTTCCATTTCCAGTAAGGCTAATCATCTCACAGTTTTACGAATCAAAATTAACCTCATTGGGATATTCAAATGCTACTTTTGAAACTATTGGACACATTGACACACTTGTATATATCATGTTTTTTGTTTGTTTGTTTTTTGTTTTCTTTCAGAATTAAAGAAGAGGTTAAGTCCTTATCTTGCATTATTGCGTTTGTATATATAATATAATATATGCTGCGAATTTGAAACAAGTTTTATATTTATATATAAGTTTTACATATTATACTTTATATTAGAGTAAAGGGGAGGTTAAATTTTGATGCTGAGTAAGTTGCCTATAGCCTCACGGCGAGATGATTAAGAAAGATGGATTACATGCTAATTGTTTGATTGTACCGCCAGATGCTCAAGAAATGCCTATGTAAATGTACATAGGAATTGACTGTATGTTTAGCATTTCTTGATCCCTTGTCTGCACATATACTTATCAACCAGAGATCATACGAGACTTCCAGAATCAAAATCAAGAAAATTTTGGTGAAAAACGAGAGAGAAAATATTGAAAACTCAACACAGAGTTTGTGTGCTATCAGTTAATATTAATTTATTTTTAAAACGAAATAAAATCAAAACAAACATGCCAGTAAAGTGAAAATCTAAATTTATCACACACATTAAAATAGCTATGATAAAATTATTACTTAATTGATAACTTCTATACGAGCTAGTGTGTATTTGAATACATTTCCATAAATTTCCAGGTGTGAATTGTATCTCAAATATTTTTTTTTCTACAATGTATTAAATTTCACTTGTTTATTGTTGTTTATGTTGCTTTTTTATTATTAGTCATATATAGGATGTTGATGACGTAAGAATTTAGTGCTAAATTTTAACAGACTTAAATCTCTTTTGGTAACATCAGTTCAGGTTAAAAAAATATTCGTCGATCAATTGTTCCAATGTCGATCTCTCGGTTCAGCTTGTTCTTTACGAGGAGGATCAAATTTCTTCCTTTCTCCACGGCTGCATGCTTTTTTATAGTCATCATTTTGAGGAGAGGTTGGCCAAATGTTTGCTTAGCTTTTGCAGTGGCCACCCGGCTGGCTTACTTTACTTTACTTACTTGCTTGCTTGCTTGGTCAGACCATTGTGACTAGAAATGTATTGTTACTCCACAGACTTACCCAACAATGCAACGAGATTTTGCAACTTTTTTTTTTTAAACAAAAACTTAAAGTTTCTTTTTACGGAGGAGGGTTGTGTATTATACTTTACTTTTTTATATATATATAAAGAATTTAAGTTTTAAAAAAATTCGGTAGTTTTTGATGTTTTTTTTTGTTTAGGGCAAATGCCGCGTGGCTGGTTTGTCAAGGGACAATCCTCCGCCCCGCGACCACACGCCCGGTGTCCGGTTACACAACTCCCCCCTTTAACCACACGCATTTTTAATGAAATACGCGTGACTCGCACAAAAAGCCGTCACTACCATCATGCTACTGACTGACATCATTATCATTCAACCTTGTTGAAACCTTCAATAAATGTAATTAATAACAAAAAATGTCCCCTAGAGGGCTTTTTTTTTATGATGATGTTTCAATATTAACATCAAAGAATTATCGACTTATAAATTAATTTGTAAAATATAATGAATAGGGTGAAAATTTGTTTTGTAGACACATCACACACACACAAAAAAAATGACATGAATAAATATTATTTTTAAATTTTGCACCATGCATGGTGGTCTAATTTAAGGCATTCAATAATGTTATGGGCAGTCAAATGGAATATTGTGACTTAGTTTGTTAAAATATGTACAACGGATGTCATCAAAGCTCTTTGTTTTAATGTTTAAATTTTACAACATTATAGTTTACCATGCTGCAATATTAAAATTGTTTTGTCGATCCAGCAATTTATTTTCATACGTTTTCATTTTTGTTCTTATTGTTGCATGCGGAAAAAAATATTAATAATAAAAAATAACGAAATAAATTAAATTTATTGATATAATATAGTCTCTTAAACTCAAACTATTTTAAAATATAAACACTTACAATTGTTAGATACAATAACAACGTAATAACTCTTGTTTGCGAAATTCTGTCCATGATATGTATCCATATGGTGCTGGGGTATTATCTGCAAATCTGCATTAATTTTGTTCTGGGACTGTAAGTTCCATTCATTTTATTAGACAGGCTTAATGTTCAAACTGTCAATACCGTCTTTAAAAAACGTACACATAAATATTTAATATGAATTATATTATAGAATTAAAAAAAAAAAAATGCATGCCATGTATACAATATAGAATATAGAGATAGACGTACCAAAACCAGGTAAAAACATTTCTAATAGAAAATAAATAAAACTCTTTTAGGTGTTGCGATAAGGAATATATAGTCACTATAGTATATAAGTGTAAATATCTGGTTTTGAAGCTGATGGTATCATATAGTATGTATATGTTAGCACCCAAAGCCGAATTCGGGCAAAAGCCGAAAAAAATGCTCACCATCTAGTTTTGCGCATCACGAAATGAGCCAAAGCCGAAGTGAGTTTTTTTTTCGGCTTTGGCGCATTTCATTTTGAACAGAACGAGAACTGCTCAAATCGAAATGCGCCAAAGCCGATATGAGATTTTACTTCGGCTTTGGCGCATTTCATTTTGAGCAAAACTAGTTCTGCGCATCGCGGTTTGAGCAAAAGTCGAAATGATATTTTATTTCGGGTTTGGAGCAAAATTTTGAGCACATCTAGTTTTGCGCAAAATAAAGATGATTTTAATGACGAGATGATTTTAATTTTAATGATATTAATTTTAATTTTAAAAAAAAAAAAAATAAAAAACGAAGACACTAAATTTATAATAAATATTAATATTGTGACCTAATATCTTTCAAGCGCTGTTTAAAAATAAATTAATTAGGGAACAAATAATGACTTTAAAATGTAATCATACAGTATACGTACGTACAGTACATCCCTTGTAAAAAATATTGTAGAATCTGCTGTTTTTATAAAACCCTCCACCATTTCTGACACTTAATTACTATTTGATTATGTTTTTGTTAAATTAATAAAAATTTTTTTAAGAACTGCAGCTCAAATAAAATAGACATATACGCCACACGTTTTAAAGTATTCTTTAGATTAACTCGCTCTCACCATTAGAAATATTGTCATGCACGCACTTAATTGTAAATTTCATAGTTCTATTTCTTTGAACATTGCAGCAGCCACAATACATAAACATATACGGCAATGAAATGCCATGGGGTTAAACTTCATTGCAGAGGTAAAGGCTACTTTCTTATCTCGTTGTACCGATAACAACCTGTATTGCATGATAGCCTAATTCTAAGACAGAATTATGAAATTTACAAATGCGTGCATGACAATATTTCTAATGGTGAGAGCGAGTTAATCTAAAGAATACTTTAAACGTGTGGCGCGGTATATGTCTATATTTTATTTTAGCTGCAGTTCTTAAAAAAAAATTTATTAATTTAACAAAAACATAATCAAATAGTAATTAAGTGACAGAAATGGTGGAATGTTTTATAAAAACAGCAGATTCTACAATATTTTTTATAAGGTATGTACGTATACGTATACTGTGTATGATTACATTTTAAAGTCATTAATTTTTCCCTAATTAATTTATTTTTAAACAGCGCTTGAAAGATATTAGGTCACAATATTAATATTTATTATAAATTTAGTGTCATCGTTTTTTATTTTTATTTTTAAAAAATTAAAATTAATATCATTAAAATTAAAATCATCATCTCGTCATTAAAATCATCTTTATTTTGCGCAAAACTAGATGTGCTCAAAATTTTGCTCCAAACCCGAAATAAAATATCATTTCGACTTTTGCTCAAACCGCGATGCGCAGAACTAGTTTTGCTCAAAATGAAATGCGCCAAAGCCGAAGTAAAATCTCATATCGGCTTTGGCGCATTTCGATTTGAGCAGTTCTCGTTCTGTTCAAAATGAAATGCGCCAAAGCCGAAAAAAAAACTCACTTCGGCTTTGGCTCATTTCGTGATGCGCAAAACTAGATGTGAGCATTTTTTTCGGCTTTTGCACCCGAATTCGGCTTTGGGTGCTAACATATATATAACAAAAAAATATTATTGATAATATTAGGGAAAAAGAGGGACCAATTTCGATGTGAGCTCAGGCCCATATATATAGTATATTTTGACACGACATGTATTTTTATAGTGCGAGTGAGTGGACAGATCATCAGAACTCAATTTGTCAGTGTCGGGTGGTCCCCAGCGTTCTGGTCACCCACAGCAAGGGGGAATTGATCTTCGCAGCGAAATTACTGCGTAGGAGGGGACAAGAAGTCGTACAAAATACGGCGAACAGTCAATTAAACTGAAAGAATAATTTGATACAATGAGCTTAGGTTGATTAAAACTGAGCATGATTATGAAGGTCAAATATTCAATGTTTTTAATTATGAATATAATATAATTGACGTCATATACACATTACATAGATATACATGTAAAAAAAGGAAAAGGTATAATATGATTAGTAACAAGTTTGTAAATATACCGAATCCAATCTAACAGTAACTTTTTGCTATCGTATAGACTTCTCATCATGCTTGAACTTTAAGTTCAATTTTTTTCATTCTCATTCACGATTAGCACGATCCTAATTTGAAAAACCAACATAAAAAAAAATAATCATCAATAACAGAGATGCAGAACTTTTAATCTCATTGGATGCAATAATTATTTTATTATACTTATTTGAAGCGAGTCAAATCTATGCTCTCTATAACTTTAAACTTTGCTCATAACGAAAGCGAATTACTCAACAATAAAGTGAGAGAGCAAAAAAATAGTATAATATGAGCTTCAATCATTTTATACATTCTATTTAGCCTTTAGCTTCCATGCTTTAGCGCCTGGTACACAAAAGCATGGTAGTATCCCGCGTTGAATCCTACGGTCATCAAAGACACCGGTCGGGGTTCGGAGTCCTGCGGCGATCGCAGCGCCGTGGCGGAGAGCTGCTAATCACACCAAGAAGCTGCTGCATTCAATACAACATATAGAAGTTTTTGTTTTGTACCGAGACAAATTACGTACTGAGAGAAAAGAGAGCACAGAGAAAAAATATCGTGTGAGATTCTTGCTCAAGTATTTGAAATCACACACAAAAAAAAAAAAATGTAGTCTTACGGAAAATAGTTTTTCTGATGAGATATTCAAATTTGAAGGTGGATGCAGCAGACCTTTGTGGTATACCCCGTGGCGAACTTACTTGCTGAATGCCCGCGCTAATGACGTGCAAATTGCAGCGGGGCTCGCGGGCCGTGACCATGACGATTGTGAGCCAGCTGCGCTTCAGCGTCTTGCACGTGCTCTACCGCGAGTCATCGAGACTGAGGAGGACCTTGCAGAGTCCCCGTATGTTCCTCCAATCTCAGACAGCAGGTCAGCTGATACCAACACGAATTTAAGTATTGTGTTGGTTTTTACTTCTTTTGGGTGTTGTTGGTCTTGCAGTTAAATTCTGACACTGTATATAATATCTATAGATCTCTTCTTTTTTTTTTTGCTTCATTTTTGTATTTTATGAATTTTATGAAAATACGCTAAATATGAAAGTAAAAATAATAATAATATATCCCCAATTATATAAGACATCGAACATTTATGAATATATATTACATAATATTATATACATGCATTATAATTATATATATACTGCATGTATACACAACCAAAATATTAGTGAAATATCAAGTATTAAATTATGAATGTTTTAAAAGCCTCAAATAACTTATTTTGGAAAAACAATTTGGATTTTTAAACCAACTCTAATCATGATATGACAGCGTTTCATTTAAGATTAATGAAGCATGCACAAAAATAAACTATTGTTTGAAAATATATTGAAGACATATATTATTATATAATAATACATACCTCATTACATTTTAATAATTAAAGTTTTTTAATTCCTCTACATTTTATTACTTAATAATTTTAAATATAATTTCACCCTCAGCAATTTTTTTTTAATGATGATTATATATATATACTATATTATAAGCCTACAATTAAATAAAGATATCAAAAGCATAATATTACAATTTATTACGGTCCAGTAAAATTACCATTAAGCATTATATTATAATAGAAACTCTTGTACTGTATATAATACATACAAGTGATTATTATATATTTATATTTATAAAGCTTGTTCTGTTTATATATGTTCATCATTAGTGTGTATGTGTGTGTGTGAGAGAGAGAGAGAGAGAGAGAGAGAGAGAGAGAGAGAGAGAGAGAGAGAGAGAGAGAGAGAGAGAGAGAGAGAGAGAGAGAGAGAGAGAGAGAGAGAGAGTCAAGTGAAATCATTTCATCTGTTCAACTTTGATTCTCCGACTGCAAGCCACAATTATTGTTATATTATTGATGCAGAATTTTTATTGTTACGAGGCCAAAGCTCCAAACGTTTGAAGTGTCATCGTGATTAAAGTTACGCCCCCTCACGTCACGTGACCACCGTAATGATCACTAAAGGTCACTGACACAATCATCAAAAGTTTATATTGATCAACTCAGCAAACTTCAACTTAACGCCATTCAACAAAAAGAACAGAAATCTGATTATTATAAAAAAAAAACTTTTATATTGTATATGCCATCCTGAGGTACATACATAAATAATATAGGTATATAATATATTATTTATAATAAATTACGTCTTTTATTTTCTTATCAATATATTTATATAGATAAAAAATAATTTAATTGTCCTTGAACCAAAAAATATGTAACATAATAAAGGTTATCATAATAATAAAAAGAAAAATGACCTTTGTAATATGTCACAAAGGTTATAAATATTATAAATAATATTAAAAAAATATATAATAATATTATAGATTTGATAAATAGCATTGAGTGACGGTTTTACCAAGATATAATTGGATTCATCTCTCTCACACACGGGTAATTATGTGGCCAGGTGATTAATCACGACACTACAAAGCACATTGTCTCGCCCCTGCAGCCAACTGTCACAGCCACCAAGCGTCCAGTCTAGCCCCTGCTCATACACTGCGCCGCACCACAATTCTCTTTCTGCAAAGAAATTCATCCCCTTTTACTGATTTAAGAATCAACCCCTCCTTGCTTATACTGACCAATTTTCTATTATTTGCTATACGATAATAAAATTTGTCAGTTTGTATAATATGAGTAGATTTATTATCATGATGATTTTTCAATTTTTCTGTATGAAAATGAGGAATTTGCATGCGTGAATCTGATTGGCTTAATCGAAAGAGGGGGCTGAGAAATACATGTGTGAATTTTATGCGAATTTTTTGAGCACTGCAAGTATGCTCAAATGCATATTTAAAAGATGCACTTTACCTGGAGGCGATGGCGCATCGCCAGTGACGTCATCGCTATGTCAGGTTCGGTTCACTATAGATATGCATACCTGTACGCACCTGCATAACAGGTAGCCAATCAAAAACAACCTAGCCAAAATTCAAAATTTCAAATGCCTAGCCTATGAGTTTTTAAACTTAAAAAATGCACATTATTCCATATACGCGTACTGTAAAAACACACTGGGAGATAAGTAATATTACAAACGTACCTTTCATCATTTTTAAATAAAAGAAATTGTTTCGCAAATAGTTTCATTTAATTAAAGAGAAGATGCAATCGATGCAATATCAAGTTCTGCCACCAACTTTTCTGTTTAAATTATTGGCGCGTCATGCAACAATCAGCCAATAAAAATGTGTAAATTTATCATACTGGACTCCTTCCGTATCTGCTGATTATCTATTGAATTATATTATATTAAAAGCACTAAATCTATGATTTGAAATGCATGTTTAAGAATCTTTGAGGGGCCCGGAGGGCCCTCCGCGGGGCCCGCAGGGCCCTGCCGCGCCCGCAGGGCGCGTCCCGGGTGGGGCCCGAAGGGCCCCACCCGTCATTTTCAAAATCCAAAAATTCCCAAAAATTCCCGGGGGGTATTTCCAAAATTCCCAAAATTTCCAAAATTTCCGAAAAATGACGTTTTGACCCCAAAAACGGCTTTAGGTAACATGCGCTACCCCTACTTTTTGCCTTCAAAGATGGCGTCCGGCGCACCGTTCGCCCGCCATAAGCGATAATGTTAATTTTTTTAAAAAACCACCGGTAAGCGGTTTTGAGAGTTAGAGCTTAGGTCCCAATGGGCGAAATGTAGCCCGGGACGTAAAATTTTATATGGGAGGTGTTATTTTTGAATTTTTGCCCCAAAAATTTTTTATCGCTGTTTTAGTGTTTTTTTTTGAAAAAAATCGCCGTTTTTGCGGTTTTTGCCAAAAAAGTAATTTAAATTTGGAAACTGAAACTTTTTTTGGTCGAATCGTTTAGAAGACTGTGTTGGGCATCTTTTAGCTTCATGTGAGCTCCCTCCTATCTGTTTTGTTTCCGCGGCTGCGGGCCCCGGAAGTTTGGGACCTCGAAAAAAAGACGTTTTACGGCCTTTGCCTTAAATCATTAGATTGAAGAGCTACGGCGGAGGTTCCTACGGCAAAAGTGTGTCCCGACAGACGACGCAGCTTCGCCAAATACAAACATGGCACCTCCAAAGCATATTTACCGTGCTATGGCCGGATCTGTACAGTATGGCACCCGAAACCACTAGGGGTGTTACTTTTATTTTTCGGCCCCATTAAAGGGGCCCCGAAGGGGCCCCCGGTTTTTGTATTGGGACTCATCGGGATTCAAATTTAACGGGCTATCTGACCAATATCAATTTGGGCCCCTGGGGCCTCTTGGGCTTCCTCCAGAGGGGTAGTTTTTAAAAGCTCTTTCACTAGCTTCAATCTGGTGAACCCCCCCAACAGTTTCGGCAATTTTTCGGCTAAGAACAAGTTTGAGACCTTTTCTGAAAGCTCTTGGCAAGTCCTAACTTTTCCTTGGCTCGATTTTTCGATTTTCAAAAAACTCAAAAAATCGCATTGGAACATAGGGTTTACGCATGCTAAAAATCGACCACATTCCCCCTTGAATAACTTTTGAGCACACCTGAAATCGAAATTTTCGCGCAGTATGAAAGTTGTCCACACTCTTTTTCGTTCAGAAACTTTTTTCAAATTGATGCCAACTATGAGGGTGAGCCCAGGCGAGCGGGGAATGCAAAAAAACCTCCTCCCATAAGGATAACATAGGAAACGCATCCTTTTCCTTAATAACTTTTTTTTACGCTATTGACATGGTGTTTTTTTGTCGAATCCTGTTAAAACTAAGCGTCTCACGTCTAAAAATATGCGTTTCAAGAATGTGGGTCCCACAAGGCCCGCAATGCCCCTCCTCGAAAGTACGCGTTTTGGATCCAATATGGCGGCCGCGCGCAACGTCTCACAGCTTTGTTGTGACACTTTATGGACTCTACACCATGTGCCCTTCAATTTGATACCCAACTCGACCCCTTGCGACCTCCGGAAGTGCGTTTTTTTGAAAACGAAAGCCTGGTCTCAAATCCCCATAAGAATAACATGGGGCCCTTTGATTAGCATTGCAGGCGGATCTGCCGGCCAAAATACCCGTTTTTTACGGGTTGCGCCAAACTCGGGGAAGGAATTTTTTTTCGAGCAAATTCTCGACGGGAGGTTGTAGGGGACCCAAAACAATGCCCAAAAACCAAATTTGGGAATTTTCCGGCACATAGGGGGCCCACGCGGCCCGATCGAAGATACGAATTTTTCGATATCCAAAATCCCGATTTCGGGAAAGTGCGAGTCCCGAAAAATTATTTGTCCAACTTTTCTAGACCAGTTTTTGGAGCCGGACAAGATGCAGTCTTCAGATTTAAGCTGCGACCCATAGTTCTCGAGATTTTTTGACTTTTATGTTTTTGACAAAAATTTCAGAAGGGGTACCCCTTCTCTCACCGCTTATACATGGGGAAGATAGGGGGAAAAATCGAAATTGAGTTTTCGACGGTTTCTGACTATATCGACCACGCTGATCACGAATCTGGCCTCGGATTTTGCCTATCTTGAAAAACAAGGTGGCGGCGGGCGAAATACCTATTTTTCGTATATGCACTACTATATTATGCTGGAATTTCATGCATGATTTCAATCTACAGGTGTTATTAATGGGTAATTAAAATAATAAATTGACTTTCTAGATGTAAAAACATCCCTGGAGTTTGAAAATAACCACTATTTAACTCTCAGATCAATATTTTACTTTATATTCAATTTTAAGCGAGGCGAGGAACGAGCCGAGCTGCGTATGAGTTGGCAATGATATTCATTGCCCGCACACATCTATCCAAGAATTTTAAGCGAGGCGAGGAACGAGCCGAGCTGTATTTGAGCAGGCCGACACTATCTAATTCCATTGTATGGTTAGGCGAGGTCTCCGAAGGAGCCGAGCTGCGTATGAATGGCGGACCCGTGACGAACGCATGTTTTTTATTCTTTTTATTCTTACGCGTTGCGAGCCATATAAAACTTCCCTCTACAGTCCAGTTTCATGTAAAATTATGCCAGAAACTCGAATTTAGTACTGTCGGGAACCGGAAATGAACGAGGAAGGCGGGAAATTCAAAAAAATAAAGCGGGCGGCAATATTTAAAGCTGCTGGCGATCATTATTGGGTGGGAAACAAGTTCCATGCATTTTATATCGCGCGTATGTACCTCGGTTTGAACGGATTCCCGCCAATAATCGAGCGGCCCCGTAATGCGCATGACATTACAGCTTGTGCATCTTTGTTGCCATGGTGACGGGTAAACAAGCATTGTTGGGAACGGCGAGAAAACGTGATTTCAAAATTTCTGAGAATTAATGCCGTTGACGTTCTCAACAGTCATTCGTTCTCTGACCGCCGACTAGCGAGGTTGACTCAGATTCCAAGACTTGCAAGGTAAAATGTGAATGGCCACTGATTTTATTTTAAATCACTGATTGCTACCAGGTTCCTTCTGATAAGCCCCCTTCCGCTTTTCGGTTTCCCGGTTTCATCCGATTAAAAAAGTCCCCCTTCCGAATTCCGCTTTCCCGGTTTCATCCGATTAAGAAGTCCCACTTTCTACGTTTCGCTTTGCTGTTGATGACGACTTTGTAACGAATCGTGACAAAAGAAAGTGGACCTACTCGACTCAGAGGTACTCTGTATCTTCGCTTTATTTATTATTTTTGTTTTTTTACTATTTTTATTTATTTTTTATTTCTCTACATTTATTGATGCCAATTTTTTCCCCACATGATTATTTTCATTTCCATGACCTTTTTTAAAATCCCTGCAATTTCTTCGAACCCGATGAAATTTTTTTTGGAAAATGATGACTGGCATTGCAAATGATCACTGCACACTGATTTGGGGCCTTTTCGTAAAGGCCCCCCCGCCCTAGTTATTTTATTAAACCTAAAACTGAGCCTCTTTTCTTATCTACGAAGATAGTAGGATGCCGTAGGATTCAATATTTAAATTTATTAAGACCCTTGAATCATAATTTATCAATGTCTTTTCAACCCCCTGTTTGCTGCTGCTGAAACCAGTAACGGAAGGATTGAAAAATAAATACAGTTTTAATTTCAACTTTACCAACACGCCTGTATGTGGTCGAGTGGAAAAGCACTCGCATTCCATGCAAGAGGTGAAGGGTTCAAATCTCCCCCGGTTCAATTCACGTTTTTAGTAGCACGAAGAAGTTTATTTCATATTTTTAACTCAAACGGGGTAAAATAGTTTTGTTTATAATTTCTTATTAATTTTTCTATCATTGAATGAAACGCTTTTTTTGTTTGGTTTTTGCTTTTTTTTTTTTTTTGGCAAAGTTTTTGTAAGTGCGTATTTATATGAAAAAGTGTGATTTATAATAGTATAACATATGATTATATTGTAAGAAAAAATAAGATTATTTTACCCCGTACGTTTGAATTAATTCTTCGTGCTACTAAAAATGTAAAATGATCCAGGGGAGATTTGAACCCTTCACCTCTTGCATGGAATGCGAATGCTTTTCCACTCGACCACATACAGGCGTGTTGGTAAAGTTGAAATTAAAACTGTATTTACTTTTCAATCCTTCCGTTTCTGGTTTCAGCAGCAGCAAACAGGGGGTTGAAAAGACATTGATAAATTATGATTCAAGGGTCTTAATAAAGTTAAATATTGAATCCTACGGCATCCTACTATTTTCGTAGATAAGAAAAGAGGCTCAGTTTTAGGTTTAATAAAATAATTCAATAGATAATCAGCAGATACGGAAGGAGTCCAGTGTGATAAATTTACACATTTTTATTGGCTGATTGTTGCATGACGCGCCAATAATTTAAACAGAAAAGTTGGTGGCAGGACTTGATATTGCATCGATTGCATCTTCTCTTAAATTAAATGAAACTATTTGCGAAACAATTTCTTTTATTTAAAAATGATGAAAGGTACGTTTTTAATATTACTTATCTCCCAGTGTGTTTTTACAGTACGCGTATATGGAATAATGTGCATTTTTTAAGTTTTAAAACTCATAGGCTAGGCATTTGAAATTTTGAATTTTGGCTAGATTGTTTTTGATTGGCTACCTGTTATGCAGGTGCGTACAGGTATGCATATCTATAGTGAACCGAACCTGACATAGCGATGACGTCACTGGCGATGCGCCATCGCCTCCAGGTAAAATGCATCTTTTAAATATGCATTTGAGCATACTTGCAGTGCTCAAAAAATTCGCATAAAATTCACACATGTATTTCTCAGCCCCCTCTTTCGATTAAGCCAATCAGATTCACGCATGCAAATTCCTCATTGTAAGAGAGACATGTTATAGTGTAAAGTTAATGATCAATTGATTAAAATTGATCATTCCGCAACAGCTGATGCTTCTTCAGTCGTAGCCAATAAACATATCTGAGGTCATTTAGAGGTCAATTTGTAGGAGACGATAGTCTTTTGATGACGTCATAGTGAAGAAAACAAAGTAGTGACGTCACACGTATATGTTTGTGCAAAACTCGTGCATAACAAGATGAAGCAACTTTAATGAATTTCATTAAATTATGACAGTTCAATGAGGATATTACAAAACTACATATATTGTTATTGTTATGAATTGTGTTATATGCACTTTTATGAAGTTTACTCACTGGAATAACACAACAAAATGCTTATAAATATTATAATAAAATATTCATAATTTTGCTGTAAATACATTTTTAAAGAAAATAGCTAACAGGTATATGTGTAAAATACAGTATTTAGTAATCATACTAATCATCCACGATATAACATATTATACTTATTATAAAATAGACCTTTAGGTCCTTTAGGCATCAGTAAAATAATAACATAGTGGGGTGGTTAAACAAATATTATAAACTTAAGTATCATTACATGTTTATAAGTATATTATAAATTTAATTAGTATATAATTAGGTTGGCCTGCTATTATAAGCTATACAGCCAGCACAATAATAAGTTTGAACATATGTGTAAGCGAGCCATCAGTAGCTTATCTAAAAGCCACTCATTTGAAGTCATCGGGCTGCTGTTTGGCTGCAGGCCACTTGAACGATATCGCGAGACGGCTAAGCAGCAGCACGCGCTCCTGAGGGGGGCACTTATGGCTCGCCGCTGCAGCTGCATGTGTGTTGGGGACTGACAGAATATTTGCAGCGGCACCTTGAGTGGGCGGTGTGTTTGGAGACTGCGATGAAGTCTGGCAGGCGCGCGGTACACAAGAGATAAAACGAGAGTGGCATACTGATCAGGCAACAGGCATGCAGATCTGCAAGCATGTGTGTATGCATGGGTGTTGCTGCTGCCTCTCTCTCTCTCTCTCTCTCTCTCTCTCTCTCTCTCTCTCTCTCTCTCTCTCTCTCTCTCTCATGCAGACTCTTGTATAACTCAAGTGCCACACTAAAATTTTAGTAAGCAAGGACCAACCCTGGTGTGTTCACTAAAGATTCTTGTTAAAAATTTTACTATAAATTTATTTTTAGAAGCATTGCAAAATCATTATATTATTATATTAAAGTTTCAGAAAAGAATTTAAAATATTGTGTTTAAATTTATAATTTGGGTCATTATTAATTATATAAAGACAACTAAAAATGGAAGAAGGGCTATTATTAGTTGATATAATCTTTAGTAATTATGTAATTAAATATTTTTATGCATTATGAATTTAATTCAAAATTAAAATGCATATTTACGTTACTAAAAAACTAAAATCAAGTCCATCTTTTTCTTATAATAAATTATAATTATGCACAAGTTTCTATGAAGTTATAAAACTTACCATCAAGATTTGCTTTAATTACGCATCTCTAAACTTTATTATAATTAATTAATTTTTTAATTGTACAAAACGCACGTTAAATTTTTAAGTTTTAAATATTTAATCTCATCATATGCATGCTCCAAAATTAATTTTTAAATGTGCATATTTTTTTTTTCAAACAGCAATTAAGTATATCTTAACATCTTTTGTTATTAAAATTTAAACTTAATAATAACATAATATTCATCTCATCATAATAATAACAACAACAATAAATTTAATGTTAGTTCACTTAGCAGTTAGCATGCATGGCAGCGGTATATATGAAAAAGGTCAGCGTCATTTATTTTATATAAGTATATAAGTATTATAGATAAACCCACTGCATGTTGTTTAACTGTAATGCAATTAACCTCATATACAAAGTATATTATAACTTCGTGAGTTTTAAAAAATGTAGTATATCTTTTTAACGCTCTCACAATAGTGAGCACGTTGTTACTTGTTCGTATAATAAAAACACACAAATCACAACAGCCGGCCATTTAATGTGAACCTTGATATCAGTTTTTTTTATTTATTTTAAACACCTTTCTGCTTTTATATAGAGCCTCGTGTGGATAATATTACATTTTCAACATTCTTGCCACATGAAATGATTTTGTAATGTCGTTTCAACATTCTTTCATTGTTACATCAATTAGGTCTTATTATTTAATACACAATATTGTATTCACCATTGCATAAAGTAAAAAAAAAGTAACACATAATATATTATTAGTTTTTAGGAAATAGTTATCAAAATAATAAATAAATAAATAAATAAATAAATAAATAAATAAATAAATAAATAAATAAATAAATAAATAAATAAATAAATAAATAAATAAATAAATAAATAAATAAATAATATGTGGCACGCACTTGGCAACATTCTCATCTAAAAAGCCTAAAACATCTCTTGGTTAACCTAAAGCCTTAATTATATTTCATTAATAAGATTTATCAATTAAGCAGCAGAGAAAATTGCTTTGTTAACAAACTATTGTTTACAACAATATTATTATAGAAACATATTGCATGCAGGAAAAGAGAACTGATATTTAAAAATTTTGAACCGACGATTTTGATGCATTTTAACAAAAAGTTATGCAAAATTTATAAATTTATTTATTTTATAAGACGGTTTCATATGCATGTTAATATAATCTTTAACTATAAAATTTAAATGGATTTATATTCATATATTATGGGCATGATATTTTTTAATATATTTTAAAATTGGTATACTTATATTTTTGCATTTTTTTTAATGTTTTTAGTATGTTGCCAATTATTGTATTTTCTAACATAAAATATATTTTATATATTATAATAATATATATCATGTTATTCACTGTACATATATATATATTATATTATAACAACCATGCATGCATGCAGCACTGTTTTGCTATCTTGATTTTCAGTTTGATCATGTCGTCATGAAGTGATCATATCTTATATAGAAGAGATATAAAAAACTGATGCGGTATAAATGCAATATAACCCGGGGGGACAAACATCAGGGTTGCAACATGCAGAGAGCCCCGCGGTGGCTTGCAACTTGAGAAGCTACATATTCACTTGAATTTATATATATATGACTTATATATGGGTGAGGGGGTTATGTACTATTGTATCCTCGTAATTGAACTATATAGAAGCCTCATATATATATAGTTATAGTACTGTACCCTCTCTGTATGATGCAGGGAATGAAAAGAACTCGTGTTATTAACCCAATGATGAATATATTTCCAACAGCCACACTGCAATGCTGCTGGTTAGTTTGCGGCTTCACTAATTGTATTACACTTCCATCTCCCGCCAGTAACTCCTCTGGGGACAGGACTACATCAGGGGGCGGGTTCACTCTGCTATAGTCTAACTATATACCAGCCTAATCTAACCACACTACAGCAATTGCAACCTCTAGATAAACCAAAAATTCAACACAGAAATCATAATATAGTCAGTCAAATATAATATAACAGTTTATATATCTCTACATAGAAATTTAATTTAAATTCTTCTTTAATTTAAATTAATTATCATAATAACTGATGCGAGAAATTTAATCAGACTTTATATAATAAAAAAGACTATAACTAATTAATATACCACCTCCATAATATTTTTATGATGTTCATTAACACTATTTAAAATAAAAAACTTTCTAACTATAAAAAGCTTTTTTTTTTTTTTGACATAACCATATTCATTTTATTATCATAGGATCATAGGTAGTAGTTTTTCTTCCAGATGTGCTCTTCTGGCCGTTAGCCCCCTGACCCTTACAGGTCACAGGTATAAGTTATATAGAATCGGTCGGTGTGGCCTGTACTGTACCTGCCGATCTAGAGAGGTGGGAAAGTGTTTTTGAGGACCCCGCGGCGCGATGAGCAGCCATCCCCGCATGACGTCGTGTTCTGCCCCCAGGGGTCGTGTTCACCACTACGGTATGCGGCACCGACCACGAACAATGGGCAATTAGCGCCAGGCGTGAATCTCTCTCCAGACACACACCTATATGTAATAATAAAAAAAGAAGAAGGTGTGATTCAATATGCAGCTTATTCGCTCATCAACACACTATAATAATGTACACATTTTTTAAATTTACTAAATTTTAAAATATTTTAATTGTAATTTAACATCTGTACTTCAACAATAGTAATATATATATTAATCAATATATTATAATATAAAATATAAAAATTGCCTGTTAACAATAGATGCTCTTATTATATACAAAAGTCTAATTATTAGCTTGACAATCATGCGGGGAAGTATTATGCATGTATGATGAGAGCGCCGCACGCCCTCTACGCCGCACTGCCCAGGGCGAGTTCATCCATGGCATTTTTCGTACTCGTAATTCGACGTTGGTGTCATCGCCTCGGGCTCGCGCGGCCACCGCCTGCATGGCGAGGTGACAATGCGCCAATCAACGGGACAGCTGGGCTACCATCTGCCGGCTTGGTGGTGACAGTCATAACATACATGATGCAGCATCCCTCATTAACATATGCTGGACCATATTCATGTAAACTGCGGGATTATCAACTTAATCCTATATGATTTATCAGAAGTCACAAATATAAATGATTTGATTGATTATATTCAATGATATTACTTTTAATTTCTTTGTTACAATTATGCACTTTCTTTTATGAAATTTCCTTATTTACATTAACCGCATTATAGGAAAATACATTCTCAGTGGGTGGCAATAAATCATATAGTGAAAAAATCAAATAAGCTTTGTGATTAATAATAAAGCCAAATAAAAAAAATTAATTAAAGTATTATGTATACTTTTGAAAAAACTTATTCAAAAAATGTTGAAAAATGAGACTAGTAAATAAAAAGAAACAATTTTAGTTCTAAAAAAATGGTCTGGCAATATATGTAATATTCCATCCAGCTGTGGCCCTATGCTATAAGACTGTGCAAATTAAGGGCATAAATTACTGCCAGCAAGCACGGCCGTGTGTGATTTAATGGGAGCAAGAAGTCCGTTGGTGTGTTCGCTCGGCCGCCCTCAGTAATTTGAACACGGCTATATGATTAACCTGCAAGCTTAAATCTCACGTTGCCAAAAAATCACGCTTTAATTATCATGAATATAAGCAACAACAACATAAAAATAATGGTCTTATATATAAAAGAATGACCTGTGATAAAACGTTTGATGTAATTACCTGGCTATTACGTACTTTGTGTGTTTCCTTATCATAAAAAAGTGCCTGCACATTTTTAAATTATCGCTCCTTTGTTAGCAATTTTCTTCATTATTTATTTTCATTTTTTTTTTTATCGCACGCGTGTAACTTTTGTGACCCTGAAAGAACACTAAATTTTTTTTTTCTCTATATCTTTAATAACACTTTCTTGGAGCGACGTTAGGAAACAAGTTATGATTTAATTAGCTGTCATTACGTGGTATCAGATGTCGAGTGCGGACCGCTGCCGCCAGACATCAGATATCGACATGTCTTCATTGCGCTCACTGCCTTCAGCAGACAAAAAAGTTGCTGAAAATACGTAATGTATTTCAGTTTATTCCGATAAACAGATTGTCGCTTCATCCTTTTATCTTCAACTTTTTTTTTTTTTTTTCTTTTTTCTTATAACTTTCAATTCTATTCTCAACTTTTATTTTTGGCTAAAAGCCTGATTTTTACTTTTTTTTTTTTTGACGAAGTTGATTGGTTTAAAAAAAACATTGTCATTACATTAAAGCCACCAATGATTCTTTTTATAAACATTAATGTCACGTAGAAAATGATCTCTGGATCTGTCTGGTAGTTTAATAAATTCTAGGATTTTTATACTTTTTTCCCAGAATAATTAAGTTAATACAAAAGACTCAGTTAAATACTTTTTTTTTCTTTTATTTTTTTTGCTTCAGTTTTCTCAGTTTCTGTCACGATTTTATCAAGCAAGTGTTTTCAATTAACAATAGATTTAGGATAGAGAGAAGAGAAAGAAAGAGAGAGATTTAGGATTAAGAGAGAGAGAGACTCAGCATCAGCTTCCCGCAGGAGCAAAGTGGGGTGGGGCTCTGAGTACAGATCATCTCGGGTGGTCCAGATCTATACGGTTACGTCACCCCATATATTATAACCTCGATGACTAGACGTTGTGGACGCTCCGCCGCGGTCGGGGTGTAATAGAATTAGTGCGTGCGAGTATGTGCAGTCAGCATCATAGGGGAACTGGAGCCGTCACAATGATGCTGCTGGGCTGGTTTGCATAACTTGCCGCTGTCATCTCGTATTCAATAAGGCCAAATCATCCAATTAAATAATAGATCATAAATTGAAATATTCTATATACTTCAATAATGACATATTACATGACAACCTGTCACATACAATTTTACTATGCTGCATGTTTTTTTTTAAACATGTTATATGGTAATTTTATATTATATATACATACTTGTATGTATTTTGCAAATTAGCTCTCAATCTTTCTTTTGTCGAGCATTATAATTTACGTTATGGTCAATTTCTTTAAAACTTATTATCAATTATTATCAACAATTTATTATGTTTATTGTACTCATGCCACAAATAATGTTATTTTTATTAAAAATAATAAACCAATCTTGAACAATAAATTTAAAATTTTTATCATTCTTTTGTTTAGCTTCAATTGTTGTAATTTAAATAAACATTTGAAATACACGTGCAAAAGTTTTCAACACTCATTTGTTCTTTTCAGTAGATTATAATGAAAAGGCAATCAGATGACCCTCCAAGTGCTAATTGGTCATTTTACAACCCCAGCTCTTTTAATGCCACATTCACACTGTATGTATAAAAGATGGCATGGTCCCAGAACTAGCGCTGGTCAGTACGACACATCGTTAGGTGGTCATTAGTTGGTGGACTCCGCCCCCACAACTGGACCACAACTCCATACAGTGCGAGATTACATACACAGAGAGACAGAAAGTGAGGGTGGCTCACAGCCAAGCATGATGGCGAACACAATGGTGTTTGAGATCTTTAGAAACGGTGCATGCAGTAAGCTTAGTAAGGCATGAAGCATTCAGGTTGTAAATTCTCCTGGCGTACGATGCAGGTGATTTATCGTTAGAGATGTCATTGACTGATGGTGAGGTGGGAGTAAGAATTCTCTCCCTCCCTTCTGTTACATAGTACAAGATGATAGCACCTGCAGCATCATTCCATCATCACACCTCACCTAATAACAATCCACCAACATCTGTAACACAAATTGACTGGTGTCTAACGTGTAATACTGTAGCGAAAATATTTCTCATTTTAAAAAAATTACTTTTTAAAGTACTATTTAAAACACATACATCAAGTTTTTTTAAAAATAAATTTAAATATTTTGTTTTAACAAATTAGTAATTATAATCTTCTACTGTTTTTTTAACGATTACAATAAATTTTTGCATTTAAACCTTAAAATATTATGAACTTTTAAAATTTATTAACAATTTATAATCACATTCAAATTACGCGCGGTGTACAATTAGATTATACAGATTGTAATTTTTTTGATAATTTAAATAATTAAGTGTTTTTTTAATTAAAAGCTAATTAGGTAAGCTTGGCTATCTTTGAATAATTATTTCTGCATTTTGCAAAATATCTTGATCTGATTAAAATATTTATAAATAAAATTCCATTGAAAACTTTTTATAAACAAAAGACCCTCCCCTTCCACTTCCTCCATTTCTAAAATATTAATTATATATACTTTGAAGTCAGTCAGAGTGCCTAAATTAATGTTATCAGAGTTTCGTTTAGATTTTTACCAACGACATGCCAGTATTTCTGACATTCATACATAAACAATCAATAATTCAGAATAAAACAGACCTGTAACATAAACTTATGTCATGATGGGAATTTAGAATGCTCTATAGATCAATTTAATTAATATGAATCATTTTCCATAATGCAATACAATGAATTTTTTTATCGAAGATATGTACAAGAAATCACTTAATTAAAAAATGCGGGCGTCCATACAGGGTCGGGGGGTTACTGTTGACTTGGCTGCGCCCCCTCCCCCTCGCTCATCAGCTGATCAGGTCACAGAAAGTCAAGCATCAGGGTCAAATGTGAAGAGCAAACTGCGAATTGATTTGTTTACCCGGCGGCCAGACAAAATATCAACAAATCATGCAATCTAATGGCGTGACGAGTGGAATTAATTTAAAAATCCTGATGTTTACTTTTTTGGGGGGCTATACTATTTAAAGTATAGATAATATCAATTTCGTTTGATTTTTATTAAAATTTAATTAAGAAAGGATAAAGTAATTAAACTTGTTTAGGAGTATGTGATATTATCTAATTCTAAAAATGTGTTTTTTATTGTTTTAGTATCTATAAAGATGTAACATTTTGTGTATTTGTTGTTTTTTTGTGTTTACAATTTTTCAACTCATAATTATGTTGTTCGCGTCAGTGCATGGGGAAAAGAAAAAAAATTTAAAATAATTTAAAATCATGGTAAGGCAAAAATACCGTTATGTATGTTTTATTTTTATTATCTATATACAGCAAGTGGAATATTTTGTATCTATTTACCATAAATTTCATATTATAGGATTTTTAATTACATAACATTTAAAAACAGAAAATCTGATTTGAAAATCTTTTTTCTATTGTGTTAAATAATAAAAATTTTACTAATAAGATTCTAAATAAAAAATAATAAAAGTCATTGTAATTAAAAAAAAATCATAAATATATTATTTTATATTCTACATCAAAATAACTTTGTTTATTTATAAATATTTAAACAATAACCCTTAAATTATTCTTTGATCACTCATATTATTATGATTTTTGTACTTATGTTAATTATTACACAAGCTTAAAATAAAGCATTATAATGTTAATTTATAAATAATTTTTGGCGTTTTGTTATTATTAATGACGTTAATGTGAAGTGAAAGGCAATCTGAACGGTCATCTACGAGCGGGAGCAGCGACCATGCAGCCAGCACGCGCGTGCGCAAGACCACGGCCTGTTGGATATCGCTGCAATTTATCGCAAAACTCCCTGGTAAAAGTGATACGCTCAAGAACAACGGACTATCCTCCCTCTACTTAATATTAATAGTAGTCAAGATTCACCGGTAATAAGCACAACTAACTAAGAGAGCAGCCAATTTTTATACTGTACTTGACGCATGTTATCCTCATCTAATTATAAATTAAATATTAAAGTATACTTACTTTTATAAAACTATATATATAAAATGAATTATGTTCTATTGTTAACATAAAAATTACAAAGTTTTAAAAAAAATTGTATTATTTTTAAATTAAAATTAACAATCTTGATGTTAAGAATAAAAAAATAAAGTAATTTAAAAGCGTTACGTCATCTTGTATAGTATGGTTTTCTTTATTCGACCCCCGTTGTGTTACTTTACCTTCGACCACAATGCTGCTAAACTTTTCCTTTACTTTTTGACTCTCTTATTGTGCAAAAGCACTGACTTCTTTTGTATAAAAATCTTCTGCTTTATAAAGCCGGCTGGTCTGGCTCGATCCTGAAGCTGGGCTATGATCATTCAATGTTATCTCTGTTGTCTGCTGCTCTTTTGGTTTATTTAGTGACTTTGCCCTAAACGCGAGCTTTGTGCCTTTTAGAAAACGTGAGAATCGTGATCACAAGAAAAAAAATCTTAATTCAATTAGATGAGCTTTGATACATTAAATGCATGCAGTAGCATTTTTTTTTATTAGCGTAAGTTGACATTTGTGTATTGTTGAAGCCAATAGACGCGATCGCTTGAACATTCCATCCAAGTCCTGCACCATTAGGCACACTTTGACGTCTATGTTAGTGACAAATTGTGTAGAGATGCAAAAAAATACATCACAGGTCCATCTGTGAATTAGTCATGGACAACATGGGGTAATTCCTATAGTAAAATATTCTTACTGAGATCGCAGACTTTATTAAGTCACGAAGATAATATTGTCACAAATAAAATAAATTCATGCATGTATACACTGAGAAAAATAATTTAGTAGATTTTGCATTAACATAATATGCCATAGTTGGAATTAATAAAATGCAATTATTATGATAATAATTGCAACGGAACCCATGTAGTTGGTATATAAAAAAATTATGACAACACTTTTTTAGTTAAAAAAAGTTCTCATATGGTATATATTTATACCGTTTTTACATAATATCTTTTTTTAAAGTTTACTGTAAAAAAATTTCAAGCAGTCTTAAATAGCCCAATGATGCCATGGGTATATACATATTAGTAGATAAAACTAAAGAATTAACTTAAATATTTTTCTCAGTGTATAACAGCATTTTTTTTTCTTTGGTTAAGTCTCCACAAAGTAGAAGTATTGATTGAGTTAGATTCAAATCCATGTGGTGATTGAACTCCGAGTAACAATAGTAAAAGTAAACTTGATATAGAGATAGATGTAGTCTCAGCTTGATTGGTTCTTTCCCCTGAGATTTGGTGCTTGCTTGGCCGCACGTTGGCGGCGCTGGGGTCACATTCAACCCTACCAATCAGCCCATCCTCCTCCCTCAGGTTAATCTGGACCGGCAAATTGAATCCCTCCCCCCCCCTCCCCCTCTCATCTCGCGAGGCTGCTTGGGTCGCCTTGGCAACGAGAGACCACCACACGTCAGTCGGTCACTTTTATACTCTCCAAAAGTCTTATCGTATATAGCATTCATTGAATTAACATTGTACATAAATGAATTAACATTGATTTATTCGATTAGTGAAGTCTATTATAGTTCGGAAAACATATCAAGTGGTGTAAATTTAAGGTCAAAAAATTATTTTAAGTTACAAAATGACATTCAAAAATTCATTCAACATTATAGTCAATATTAGGAAAATAAATCACTCGCAAAAGAAAATGATTGATGATAAATCGTTTTGTTATTATTATATGCAATCTATACATGATAAAACATAATATATAATAGTAAAAATCAAACTCTCATATATTTATACGTATGCTAATTAGGTATACATCAATGTGTACTGCATGTATTTACTCTTAAATTACTTTTAAAAGCATTTATATACTTATAAAAATATGTACCATAATGTACCGTTAAATGCATTTATAATACAAATAAATTTTAACATATTATATTGAAATTTGTATAATTTAAAGCCCAATATTTATTAAACATAAACATATATCCCAAGCCATCAATTTTAAAATGTCACTAGTAAAATTAATATAATTTACATATGTATATACATAAAAAATGTTAATAAAATTAAAACATTCATGAACTAATTGAACTAATTTTTATAATCCAATTGAATATATTAAACTTTATAGTATATATTTAAATTTTAGAAAACTTGTTGAGTTCATATAGTTTTAATGCCCGCCATAGAAAATTACAACCAAATTACATGGCCCAACATCGATTTATAAACATGATGCTTGCGGCGGCCAGTCTTTTAATATTATAAATAAAAGGTGATCATGTTCAACGACACCCTGTGAGATGTTTTCTCAGACCAGCTTATAAACTCTCTCCCTCCTTAAAACCATTAGGACCAACAACAAAAAATATGGTATGTCACTTGGAGTCGTAAAAAGCTCACGTCGAGTTAAAGTTTTAAATAAAGTGAACCACCACCAACTACATGAAGAGCCCTCCCACTATGTTTATAGTGCATAATATACAGTACTATACGTTGGATATCTTTGCTTTCTATTATAATATAAAATAGCGTCATCTGATGCCACTTGGGTGTACGGTGTCCAAACCCACTTTTATTACGGCAACTTAGTATCAAGTTTACGGTACCCGCATCAATTTTAGACAGATGAAACCAAGTTGATCGTGCTGCTTTTAATTTCCTCCTTTACCTTTCATATAAAATTTTAAATAATATCACACATCCATAAAACTATGTTTTTACACATTAAAAAAAAAGAAGGAGATTGTATCGCATACATATATGAGTAATATAAAACGTAATCATATACAGAAGAAAATTTAAACATGTTTTTTTTTAAGTATAAAAATCATAAATTTACAAATTTTGTAATTACTTTAATGATTAATGAGAGAAATTTTTGTGGTGGTAGTTCAAACTCACGACTTAATGTTAAAAAATAATTAATTAACCTAGAAAATTATATTTTACAATTACTTCAATTATAATCCTGCAGAATTACTTGCTCATGAAAAGTTGTATTTTGGGTTACAGCTGATCATGACCAGCTGGTGAGAAATGAAGAAGGCTCATGTACAGCTCGTTAGCGTGTCGCGAGATAGCCTTCGTCGTGGATGAAAGCGACGTTTGTGTGATGCCCGGCAGTAACGGACTGTTGGTGCTATCGGGCCGAGACTCACAGTTTCCGGTCCACAGTTTGATCATCGACTGCATGTGGCCCACCCGCGCTGAGCAATAAGGCAATTTTAATACTTTCAATACTTGCTTCTGTATACAATATCACTATATTAAAAAGTTAGGGGCTATTTTAATTGGGAAGTGGGAAAGAAAGGAGTTATTATTATAAATTAAAATTTAATGTACATACACCTTGGGAACTTTAATACCCCTCGCCTCATTTGCTGGAATTTTACTGCTTAAGAAAAACAAAAAGATGCAATTTTAGGAAACAAGCAGTCTATTCATCCTAAAATTTGTTCTATAGTTTACCACACTTTGATAGGTTGACGAAAATTCCTACAAACAGAGCAAAGTTCCTTCTGTCCCAATTAAGGTATAGTACAATTTTAGTTTACTCCGATCGTCTAGCTGATGCCTATACTCTTTATCACTATATTACACTATTAAACTCTCTTTATATTACTTATTATTATACAAAGAGACACTGACTGTGGTGAGATCTGATGTTCTTAATCAATTTGGCCCTATAATAGAGACAATAAGGGTGGTAATTTTAAGTCTGTTCAAACAAGTGACTTTCCCTATTTTTCAAAATTTGCAAATGACCTTCTAAGGGTCCCTTTTCCTTAATGTAAAATTATAAACACAATCTGCCCATTTTCACCTTATAAAGTAACTGCCATATCATGGTCATAAATTAATACCCTATATATAAAATCATCAATGTTAATAAATGTAGTAAAATTCTCAAATAAAATTTGAAAATAGCAGTATTAGTATTTAAATTATATATAATAAAAACAACAAAATTTATACTTGAGAATAAAAAATTTGTTTACCTTTTATCTTTGTTTATTTTTTATTTATAATAAAAAATGTTTATTTAATGTTATAAAAGAAAGACCGTCGTCAAAGATTTTCTTATCTTCTTTTTTGACACCTATGTTGTAGTTTCATCACAATATGCTGGTCTATATAATACAAAAAAAAACATATACGCACCTGAAATCGGATACTATGGAATCGTGTTGGGTCAGTTACTTTTTGTGTAGCTTAACTTCATAAAACTGCCGTAACTTAAACATAAACGAGGCGGTTTATTGTTGCGTGACAGTTGTTTGCTGCTCCTGAGAGAGGCGAGTTTGACCACCCGCAAGGGTTTTCAGATCATTTACCTGTGTTTGTTACGTATATACACTATATATAATACAGTGGAATTTATTTTATATTCTAACCAAAAATTATAGGTAAAATTTGAAGGTTTTCTATAATATTTAATCTAAAATTTCATTAATTTTTGTAAAAAGTCTGCCCCGATTGCAAATTTTAATAATTAAAAAATAAATGGAAGTTAAAAAAGGTCACTTCCGTTGGGTCTGTTAAATTACTACGACTGTATCATCCCCGCGAAGTGACCAGCTCCCCTGCTCATCATTAGGCAGTGATTTAGGAACTCTCAGCTCTCACGGGGGTGCCCCAAGGAAGCGTTCTTTAGTATAAATATTATTATCTGACCGCAACGGTAGCAGCAGCTGTCCTGGCGTCTACAAGGTGTCAATAGCTTTCAGTTACACAAGCTATACTTACACAAGTTAAGCGCATTATAAAGTTGAAAAAGATGATGCTTTTCTTGTAGGCTTAATTTATGGGATTTTCATGGTTGTACTTTCCCATTCATTTCATTGATATTTTTAACCGCACTTCTTAGATTTCTATATACTATATACTGATGCATTGTATTTTCTATATAATATAGAAGATAATAAATTAATGTCGTAATATTAACAAAATATATTTATGTATATAACCTTATGTTTGCTGAAGCTTTCTGATTTTATAGGCAAACGGATTGCATGCAGCGAATAAGGAACATTTTAATATAATTTAATATTTTTAAAAAAATGTGATATGCATGGTTGACTACATGATAATTAAAACTTATATTAATATAACAGTATTTTTCTTCCAAAAATATTAAGAGACCTACTAGATGTTCACTCGTCTTTTGGAAGGTTTTAAGGCAGTTTTCAGTTTTTTAACTTTCCTCGCCATACAGTACATTTTTTCCGGGAAAAAACAAAAAATCTTCACCTTGCACGGATTGTAACTCATGTTTTTTAATAATTTGTAGTAAGTCAAGAATTTTATTTTTAATCACTAAAATAAACATCAAATTTTGGGGGGGGGGGGGGGAAATTAATAATAATAATAAAAAAGGAAAAAAAAAACTGAAAATTGCCTACCTTCCAGGAGACCATAAATTTTTAACCTAAAATCAAAACAAAAATCTCCCACGTCTGGTGACGTAACTCTCTCAGCAGCTGCTGCACGTCGGTACATGTGAGAAGGTCGGACGGGAGGGTGCAAGGTGGCGGCTGCAGCTCATGTGCATGCAAGTGGTGTCACACCCCTTCACATGAGCCTCCACCCTCACCGGACTCTCCCACGCTCTTTCGCTCAGTGTCGGCATCTGGAGCAACCCCTAATTTAATTTGTAACCACCGTGAGAGAAAATTATACTTGTAAAATATATATAAGGGTTGTCATTATTCCTAATGAAGATATTCTTAATGATTCTTAATGAATAAAATAAATTAAATTCTTGACTATTTAAATAAAATAAATTAAGAAATTTTTACACTGTATAATTGTTTATAAAGTAATTTACATAACAATAGAATATATGATGAGATAGCAAGATTTTTATATATAACGTCATCATTAACACCTGAATGGGTCTTGAAATGTAATTAAAATATGTTTACAAGAGAAAAGATTTGTTGAAAGAAGATGAGGGATTATTGACGTCAATTATAATTGCTCGCCGCCACGAGGGAGGGAGAGAATACCACATCAGCACGTAGTGGGGCTAACTTGGTGGAGAAGCGACGTGTACTGGCCTGCTGTCAGAGGGCCTAACAAGACGCAGTAATTTGCTGCATTGGAAGATCTGTAAACTTCCATTCACCTATCTTGTATCTTTATATACGTATTATACTGCACGTATAGAAGATAATCATGATAATATAATTATAAACTTTCTAATTTAATCAAAATCAACAATATTGTTAGCTATAGATTATTATAAAAAATTCTATAATACAGGTTTATATTTTGTTAATTTGTTATTCCGATCCAATGTTACTCAGTTTTTTATTATTCCGTTTATCAAGGACTTATAGCTGCATGATTTTTTTTTATTTTATTTTATTTTTTTTTTATTGTCAGAAAGCCTGCAGTTATGCACTGTCGATTTTTTTTCCAAGTTTTTCATCATATAGTCTCGTCTTTCCCCTCGATTTTGAGGGTATGTGAGAGGGACGAAATAATATATATATATATATATATATATATATATATATATATATATATATATATATATATATATATATATATATATATATATATATATGACAGCACTGAACTCCAAGTCCTCTATTCAAATTTGTAATAAAAAAAATCATACAGGTTGTCTATTATGTTTTTTTCTTGTTTTTATATATGAAACAAAATTTCTAAAACTTTAAAATGCAATATTTTCATGACAAAAAAATCACGTAAAAAACATCTCGACTGTATCATTCTCTCTGTCTTGATGGCACCTTTGGTTCACGTTTCACGTTATATATATTAAGTGTAAAATTATAAACTGTTTTGTATTAATATACAATGTATTAAAATAGTAGTGTAGCGAGGAGTAAAAATTTAAAATAATGCAAAATAATTCAACGGGGTACTGACCAAAAAAAAAGTTTTAAGTTTTTGTCATTATTTCAAAAGGCACGAGAATTTCATGAAGAACAAGCCCTATTACAGCATTCTACGACAATTTCCTGATTTTATATGAATTTTTAAAACCTCTCAAAAATGACGTCATAGCATTGAATCTTAAATGGGTAAATAGATCAGTTAACATTGCCAAATCCCATACTTAATATTGAAATGTAACCAAAACTTCATTTGTAAGGTTTTTAGGTGCTAGAATCACGATAATGAAGGTTTCAAATTCCTACCTCAATAACTTTTCACTTTAGCAATGTTAACTGATGCATTTTCCCATTTAAGATTCAATGCTATGACGTCATCAAAAAAAGTTTTAAAAATTCATATAAAATCAGCAAATTGACGTAGAGTGTTCTAATAGGGCTCGTTCTTCATAGAATTCACAGTACTTTTTACTAGTATTGCTAACTCAAATACCGGTCAGTACCCCATTATTAAAATTGCCAACATTCATGGTTATCAAACCTCACTATATGGGAGGCTCTACTGTTTTAAAACAAACTAAAAAGGATATATAGTTTATGCATGAGTTACAATTCTGTGGGTTTAAACACGAAAGTAAATATTGATGAAATGTAAATCCACTGTGCATATTATGAAGAATTATATATAACAACTGCTAAAAGACCAGCAAACTGATGATAAAATCTCATTGCAAACTGTTAGACTTTCTGACTTTCTGCATGGATGATTCAAGCAGAGTTGAGAAATAAAGTAAATCTCCTTGTCACTTTAAAGTTAAGAGACTCTTTTCCTTTTGCTGCTTGCCTTCGTAATTTACTTTTTCGTCTACATAAATAATTATTCTGTAACTTTTCTTGTGACATCCTCTTAAGTGATTATATCTACACTAACCCTAATGCCCTGACTGACCCTGGGGTATTCCTCAAGACGTGGGCTTGTCTATACAATGTGCTCCCTATCAGAGCACCTGCCTCGTCGCAATCTCCGGCTTTGCTCCGTCGTCTCGCGTCTTTGATTTCCGCTACAGCCTTCGTAGGTCAGCGAGTGGAGAATGTTGTGATGTAGCAGCCCAATTTTCTCCCCAAGCACGCGATAAGACGATTCCTTGACATTGAGGGAGGATACAACAGCTGTGCAATAAACATTAAATGATCCAGCTAGTAATGTAAGAAAATATGTTGTGTTAGTGCGATTTTTTCTTATACAACTTTATTATCAAAACAAATTAAATGAGTTGTAAATACCTGCATGATAAAATACTGACAAAAAAAGCAGATTTTCTAATTTAGTTTCTTTATTAATTTTAAAAAATACTGTTACTAAATTTATATAAACCGATATATTATTTTGATTATAATTTTTGATTAAATTTTTATGATTTATTATTAATAATAGAATTTTCTCACGCGTATTTATTTCCGTGATATTTATGGTTTATATATTATACTTCAAGGGTTTATTGAGCTCTAATCTACATGGATCACATGACCGTAAGTAAATTAGTTCAGCACCGGGCCTGATGGTGTGACGCTTCTTTCTTTCATTTCTGGTATGATGCCTTGCTCCGATGCGCTGATTGCCTCCTCTTTCTAGCTATAATAATATAATATCATGCAGCTGACCGCCACCATCAGTGCATGCAGCCATCATGCGGGTTCGCTCTGGTGTGGTGCACCAGTGGGCACCAGGTGGCGCCCCGGGGACCAGCTTTCTCAATATGCTACTTATATACACTGAGTTCGATGCCCGACTACGATGGTCACTGACCTTGTTCATCATAAGTTACCATATGATATGGACCATATGCCATGCATGATGTCTGTCAAAAGTCTATATAGATTAATTCTTATTATGATAGAAACAAAAGATATTTCCATTTACTGTACCTTTCTTGTAAAAAAATCTTATAGAAAATTGAATTTAACGGCTATCCACATTTAATTACACCAAGAAGTTTTCTAATTAAAAAGAAAAAAAACACACATTTTTTCCTTGTATTATCAACCATTGTTCATTATTTCTTTGATCTGTTAGCTTGAAATCATACAACACAGAAGAAAATAATCAATCTTATACCAAAACAAGTTTTTTTCAGTCAAATATTGATTTTATATTTATATTCTCCACATGAACAGATGGTAGATATTTTTATTAATTTTACGGTAGATCTTATACATTATTGACTGTGATGGTTTAGAGACCTCGCGTGCTTGCGTGTGTGTATTATTATTATTATATATAGAAGCCTACTACGTAATGAGGGGGTATATAGAGGTAAAGGGGGGGAGGGGGAGGAAACACCCGCTGCGCAGCAAATGATGCGGGGCCAAACAAACAACCACCCCCACCTCTATTGTAATCTATACACACCTCATCGTCGCGTATACACTATGGAGTCAAATTGAGCCGAACGGGTAAACCGACGCCTATACTATATTATATCCCTCATCACCATCACCATCCCTCCTTTCCTCTGTTCAGTCATAATTAACCGCGAGTAATTAGCGATCCCTGATGGGAAATGTGAACCTATATAGCTGGCTGCTGGGTAGATTAATCCAGCCTTCTACGTGTAGCTTCTGCCCCAAGGGTGGGGGTGTACGACGAGTGAAAGGGGTATATTGAAGAGAAAAATATATAACACAGTAGGGGGGTATAAAGCAAAGGATAAGCCAAAACGGAAAATACTCATATTTATTAATGCAATGACATATCAGTTGTAGTTATATTTATTATATTACAAAAGTCAGACATTTCTATAGATGTTTTGAAGTGCAATAATAATTCATCATAAAACTATAATTTTTCAAATTTGAGTTAATAAAATTTCAATTTCATTGACTTCTGTACTTATGTAATTATTTCAAATTTTTAATGTGCTGCATGGCTAGGCCAAAATTTTAAAAAGAAAAAATCAGACCTCAAAACTTAAATAGTTTATAATGCAATGTGTGCCAATGAAAGGGTATATAACCATGTAAGAATAACGTAACGGTTTCAATGTATCAAATTGTGTATAAACATAATATATTATGCATAAAACATAAAAATATTGTGGCCGGTGTATACGCATCTTCAATCAATACCCGAGACTAATGCAAGCAAAATGGTGCTGCACTCAAGTGGAAAATATTACATACTTTTTTCTATCACGTGTACCGCAACAAGATCATTAAAAATCATTTATGGTTTCCCATGACAGATAGTTTGTGTAACAACCTGTGATGATGCACTTCCCGCGCCTTCAAGCTTCGTTGCATTCTATACCGCATGCAGGTATATATTTTTTTCTATCTGTGAATTTTTACTCCAATAAATTATTTCGCACTGGAGCGAAAGTATTGATTAAGCAGTCACCGAGTGTGGTTAAAATGAAGTATAAGATTCTGGGAAAAGAACGCATGCATGCATGCAGACAAGTTTTAAACAAATTTAACAGAAACCAAAGCAAAATATATTATAGTTGTTTTTGGTGAATTAATATAATATTTATAATCGTAACTATCTTGCATAGAAAACATTTGCAATATAAAAAAGCAGAGATATATATATATTTTTTTTTGTTCTATCAATTAAGCAGAAATGAAAAATTATTAGAAAATTTTCAATCAAAATAAAAGCCACGATCAAACGATATTAATAATAAGAGAATGTTAATAATGCTATAGTATAGAAATATTCTCTGATGATATGATTAGAACATCATTAATTATATTATTTGTTACAAAAGGTTTTTCAAAACGTCCAGATTATTGCTCTTTACTTGCTTTTTTCTGGCACGAAATTTTTAAAACCCTTAATTTGCTTTGACAGTTTTATGTTTATTATGCCATGACAAATAATTTGAGATGACAAATTTTGTATTTTTGACACCAAAGTTTGAAATTTTTAGACCTGTCTCTTAATTCTTGAGGGACGATAGCTATATAGAGGCATGCAGGCGTTCTATCGCTCACCAGCACTATATATGTGATGAGACCTGTCTTCCTGGGATATACTCCCTCGCGTTCATGCAATCAACCGAGAAAAAACTGGCAGCAACTAACATGCACGTTCTCAAAATAACTGACAAATAACGCTAAAAAAGTCGTAAAAAAAACTTAGTATATGGTTGTATATAGCAATACTAGAAATTTATGTTGCTTAGACTGCATGTCAAGTCGGCTAAAGGAAAAAGAAAGTGCGCGGCCCGCCATGTTCTTTTCTCGACAAGACGACGTCGATTTACGGTCTCTCTATATACCTTGCTTGCAGACGCAGCTTACAACCCATTAAAATCTGTTAAAGCATTGTGAGAGCTTCACCACGTGATCACTACGATGCTCTCGCTCGAATATTAAACAAGATTAATCACGTCTGTTGCATCTGACGCATCTCTTCGATATCCGCAAGTTTTCATTCTGTCAGACCACCAAAGAAGGAGAAGATGCACTTGTTTATGGACCAGAATACATCGACGCCAGTTCATCGGTTCACGCAGACTTACATGACAAACATTTTGAGATTATTTTAAACGAATAAACTCTCAATAACTATAATACAACCTCATCAGAATTTCCAGCAAATATTATATTTAACGGCAGAGTCAGCCGCAGAGAAGACAATTTATAACAGAAACAATAAACAAATTTATGAAAGTAAATTTTTTTTTATATAATATATAAAACCATAATTTTTTAAAAAATTGATACATGAAATTTACAAATATACATCCATACTGCACATATCAAGTTTAAATTAATCAGCTAAATTTTTAACAATAAATCTCAAGATCTATATCTTTTATAAAAACATTTTATTTTTTTAAATTGAGATTAGTGTAATTAATAAATTTATATATATTATATACAAAAGAAATTGCTTGAGGTAAAGATTAATTTTTTTATTAATCATCATGCAGGGCTCTCTCCGCCTTGAATTACATGCAGGCTAGTATCGCCACGATTGTAATTCCCTTGTCATTTGCAGGACCGCACAATGTGGCTGGCTGAACATGCTCGCGGTCTGTACTTTGCATGTGGCCGGCCAGTGAAAAGTGGTCAAGCCAGCAGAACCTCCATAGTACATGCAAGCGTGTTGGCTGCAGCAAATAACATGGGACTCCTGATGCGAGTTATGGCTCCAAGCACGCCTTGCACTAATCACTGATTTATTATTTGTCAATAACACATTGTTGTAATTCAAGGCTTCCTTATAAGTAAGTATGCAGTAGTTTAAATATGATACAGCTGTATTCAATACTCGTTATCATGATGTGCATGCTTACAAAGAAGCAATGAAGTTTATTATATAATATTTACAATTATAAACAACTAAACACTAATCTTTCTATAATGTGAAGTCGATGAAGAGTTCTTTTTTATTTTTTTCTGTGGCAATTTCTATTTTTTTCTTATTATTATTAAAAAAAGAACGAACGAGTAATGAAATTACATCCGTTTTGAGTTATTAAGAACTGATCTTGTTAATTGCAGAAAAATTATAAACAGTTTTGGCCAAAAGAAGTATCATAACTTGTACACCTATTGTTGTTGCTTGGCCATACAAAGTTAATAACTTGGCAGTCTCATTAAAATCTGGTATCATCAGTCATGCCTACAGAATTTCATGAAGATACGGGTGTTTTTATGGAATAAAAAATATGGAAAAAAAATCGCTTATACGCTCAAGTCCATACATTTTTTTTTTTTACCTCTATACTTCCTTTGTAACTTTTATACTGAAACAAAATTACTCTCCCAAAAAAAAAAAAAAAAAAAAGCAAGAATGAGAGCACCCAACTGTATTCTCCAACTTCAGTGAGATGGTTATATATTATAATAATATGTATATAAAAAATAGTGTAATAACTTAATATCATTTTGAAAAGGTGCAATGTATCCGATGATTTTTTTTTTTTAACTATTGCTAAAAAAGCCTTTGGGAGATGCCTCAGGGATTTACAATTACGCATCAAGAGACAACAATGGGTTTGTATTGTTATAGCACGCGTGAATATGGCACCTCCCGTGTGATGTGGTGTTGCATCACGGGCGTGGTTATATTATGATGGGCCGCGGGCATTTTCACACGCCGCGCGTGAAAATAGCTTCAGCCTGCCTGTACGTCTATCGCACGCGTCATGTGTCACCACTGACAGCTGCATGTCTCAAAGTCACCGCGAGGCACGACACGCCCCCTTCACCGCCTCATTTCGCACATTAGTTATTATACATACGTGAGATAATAACTGTAATGGTGGATTAAAAATTAAAATGTTTAATTACATGCAAGCACCTCTATAAGTAATAAAGCTTGTTTTCTATTATAGAAACTTCAAGACAAAGGAGTAATAATATATAAATTTAAGTCACGTGAAGGATATAATAAAGAACACAGCAATGTATTTTTTTGTACTGAATAATATAATTGCTGTAAAAATTATTCTGCATAAAATTTTTCACATTATATTCTTTCCAAGATTTTTTTTTTCTAGTAATAAAAATTAATTACTTAATTAATTATCGTCATAAAACTTTTTGTGCGGTCATCTAAGTTATATATATATAATTTGCTCTTGCCGATCGTGAGGAAGACTTTTGCGAACTTGACGAAGCTCTGAAAGCTGCTTGCGATAATAAGACTGAACATTTGCCGTCGTCTTATATTATACTCATCATGGCTCAGACTGCTCTTCAAAGAGCAAAGTTTTGAATTACTTGAGCTTATCTTTTCCTCATTTCTTTGTCCTCGCGTACAATCTTCTTCTTTAGAGAGATGCTACAAAATTAACTCTATATAATATTCATTTTAAAAGGCAACAAAATTCTTGCAAGTTAATTCTCATCTTTTGTTCTTTTCCCTTGTAATTAATTCGTTTCTTGCAGCGGGTGGAGGTAAGAAGAGTCGCGCGTCTTTGTCTCGCAGAGCGGACCGTCGCGATGTGCGCCGCCTGATTAGCCGACCGACTTTCTTCACGCTTCACAACCTTAATTAAAAGTACAAGCTAACGAGCTTTAAGTCTTGCAGAAATTGATTATACAGAGATTAAGAGCACGAACTTCATGCAAACTGTGTATATGTAACAACCAGTGCAAAAACTAATAAGGTGAGATTTAAACATCAGGAATAAAAATATCAGTCATGTTATCTATTAGCATAGAAAAATATAGATTCCTATATATAACGTTATTATAATAATAAAAAAAATCATATACATTTAAACTCGCACAAAAACAATAAAATTAAATTTATAACTCACTTAGCTTTAATTATATAAATAAAAGATAAATCAATGAACGAAAGTTTGTAAATTTTATACCAGATAAAAATTCTCAGGGAACTTCAACATTTAAAAAGACATGATTGAAAACAATACATATTATAGTAAAATTAGTACTATATTTAAAAAATAATAACAGTTATTAAAAATTTTCTTTCTATATTGTTGTTGTAATATTGTTGCTGTAATATATATGCATTATAATAATATTGTTAATTTAGAGCATACATATTATATGCATGTGGTGTTAAATATTTTCGTAATAAAGTACTGCGGTATACACGCTCTGGCATTTATATAAAAAAAAATATTGATACGCGGTATAAAGTCAAAGCAATTAATTATACAATCACATCCGCTGTTTTTCCATCCGTTATAGCGGCTGCTATAAAGTCTGCATCATCAGTATGTTCACCTCGGCTTATGAGGATGGCGCCATCATAACAAATCACCGGCGCCGAGTGATGTGCGTGCATTAATATCATGTCAATCGGGTCATCGCTTGACTTAGCACGTTAGATATTCAGTATGAAAAATAAAAAAAATTGTGTCAAAAGTTATATCATTTTACATAATAACCAACATTTATTATCGTTTTTATCAAAAGGTCAAACTTTGATTGCATGACATATAATTTTATAACGTCCTGCTCATTTGTAGATGTACCATTTTTTTTTCCTTCGTACACATAAATCATATCAACTAAATTTGTTGTCTGCAGATTTGATTGAGATGTTACGTCATTGTGGTTCTTAGAATTGCGGGTAGATTATTGGTGGTGCGGTCAACACGGGGTCACTGCGCCGTTCTGCCAACACATCAGCGTCAAGTCAGGGCGGATATCAGCAAGTACAGCGCAATCTCTGGAGATAACCACAGCAAGATGCATGGCCCCATGGCTCAAAACCAAGATGGCTGCTCCCGAGAGGTGCGAGGGTCTATTTTTACTAACACTAATAGTTTCAACCAAAGAGGGGCGGGGCTCTCTTAAGAGCTTTCTGTCTGGCTTGTGGATAAAATTTAAAATATACATGCTCATATTAAAACTTTATATATATAAATAAATATAAATGCAGTGTACTTACTACAAATTATTTAAATATATAACCAGATTTCTCAGCACAATATAACCATATTTATAAATTTTATAGAGTCACTCCAACTAAATGACACTATCCGTGGTTAGTGAGCTGGTTATCTAGATCTTCATGCTCGTCCATTTAATCCATATATAATGCCATGCATATCTTACATATAAGATCTGCTTATCTTTGTATAATAAACTCAATTTTATTGAGTTTATTACAATTAATGATGGTACTCAATTCTGAAATTATTTTTTCGTTTTAAAAAAAATAATACTAAATAAAAAAAAATATACTTAAAAGATTTTTTCCATACATGATTGCATCCTGACACAGGAAGAAGTCACATCAGGCCATTATTCTGACGGGGGAGGTGGGTCGTTTTTTTACGTGACGTGTGACGTGTCGCGGGCGCGAGGCGTGAAATGAGCCGCGGGAGACACGTGCCGACACCATGAGCGAACTTCAGACGTACACCGCCAGAGGCGACACCAGCACCTCGTACGTGCATGTCACGTCAATCTGGAATCATGACGACGACGTCATAATGATTTATCATGCGTTGTTAATTGGGTTTTAGTACACTTTCAATTAATTTTAAAACATGGCAGGTTTTAAAACTAGAATGTAGATGCAAAAAATAATTATAAGAGTATCCTTAAGACGAAGCAGGCAAGCACACATATGCACTAATACTATAATAATCTCTCTTGGTCCTTAATTGTTTGGTAAGAGTTATTTTCATGCAGTGTATAATATTATATAGCAAACAAAAATATATAGGCTTATAGAGTATTATAGATGGTGAACCACCCTGAAATTTGAAGCAAACATTCCTATATAACTGCATGCATGCCAATGCATCATGACATTTTTATTTCATATATATTTTTTTTAAGGGAAATCTTTACAAGTCTCCGATGTATTTAGCATTTAATTTAAAATTAGCATTTTTTTTTTTTAAATAGGGGCTATGCTTGTCTTTTATATAGTCAAATCAGCATTCTTAATTTTCCTATACGAAAATATTTACTTAAAATCTGCAATGTATAAATTTCGTTATTCTGTCCTTTCAGTTTGTCACACAGGAAATCGTCAAAATAATGAGCAATGTGCGATACAGATATAATTGAAACTAATATTAATAAATTATATAATATTATATGATTTATTGGATTGAATTAATTTTTGCAGTAAGTACAATGTAAAGTAAAATACATTGCATTAAAAGTGCATTATGCTGTAATTTCCTACATGCAAGGCTTTTATTATATATTAATTATATTATAGCAAAATTCAATTCTTTTCTGCATCTATTCTTTAATATTATACCGAGAGAAATATAATATATAATTATTGCACAAAATATGAAAAGCTGAATGAGTCAGTCATGGTCACAGGTCAAAAACTTTTGATGTGTAAATAAACCCATGTAGACAGAGGAGGATTTCCCTCGCATATGATATTATAATTATGATATGGTCAATGTGAGGTCACAAGGGTCTGCAATATGACTCTGAAGATGACCTGAACAAGGTCGCAACCCTGCAAGGACCCTTGGCAGACACCCCGCGATGTGACATTCCGCTCTCGTGAACCCGCGCGAGGAATTTCTTGTTTCTCAGATTACGTGATCTGAATGTTATAAGTCGTGTCACAAAGATGTTCCGCAGGATTGGAACAATTGAAAATCGAGGTGCGCACGACTGAGTTTGCGCCGGGAAGATGTCACATTACATCAGCCATGTCTGAATTGATGATTATGCTCGCGTGTCACATAATGTATGCATCACATCGAAAAAAAAAAAAAAAAGAAAAAGATGATATGCATGCAAACGCGGCATCGTGGAACTGTATCGCCCACAATTCATCCCTATATGTATAATACAGTATATATAGTTTTGATTTGATACTCATAAAAAAAAATAAAAAAAAAAAAAAAAATACATATTATAACACCAATAAAATTTCAACTATATTTTTATGTCATATCGGCATAAAATAACTAACGTTGACATGTTAATATTTTTAACAAATTAATCCATGATCCGTTAAATTTTCATGTTTATATAAATATATAATGAAGAATGAAGATAATAATAACGAATTCAATCCTTTCTATACAAGTTTCGCTTTATTTTTCACAGCAAAGAATATTGTTATGCAGTGTAAATATATAAAAAATAACTGATCGATATAATATTGGCGTCATAAAGTTAGTGCGAACCTAGTGGTAACTGCTGGAACTACGTGCGTCTGGCGAGAATTGCTGTATATTATATGATTAACATTGTAAAATCATGTAAATGCTCTGTCATGACAGCATAATTTTACAGAAATGACAACACCATAATTAGTCGTAAAAATAAAATACTTTCGGACAAATATAAAAAAATATTTTAACTTCGTAAGTGATTTCTTTCCTAAAAATTTGATAATTTTTTATGTGATTCTCCCCATGCTATAGGTATTGCCGTGTCCTCGATGCAAAGAGCAAAATTTTCAGATGTCAGCGCCATCTCTTGGTCCTTTATGTCCTCTATACATGTAGTAAAATTTTCAAACATTATTCATAAATTATTATAATTTAGACCTTATATTACAGTACTATATACGTTATAATAAAAAAATGTAAAAAATTGACATTTGATACAATTTTTATATTATCTGATTGACAACAATAACAATCACCCCACAAGTGCACGTGTCATTCCAACCGATATTATTTGTTTCAAACATGAATGATATTTTGATGAAAAGTTGAACAATTGTCATATGATTATAATCTTGATAAAAAAAATACATAGTTGTGAAGCATAATACAAAGTATACCACTCATGTAATATGAAACTGAAATCTCAATTTGCTATCTTCTTTATATATAAATTTGTGTCTATATTTAAAAAAAAAAAAAAACATCCGTATTTTTTTTATATCAAATGAAATATAAGCTTTGAGATTTTCTTTTTATCTTTAGTTTTCATATAAAAAGTTTCATGTACTATAGATTGATATCTCCGTTCATTGTGGTGCTGTATGCGGACATCGTGTGGTTTATAGGGAAGGCCAATGTTCGGGTAGCTTAATATCTATAATATATGAGGGGCGGTCACCGGGGTCTGATTACTCGGGCCTGTCAATAGAACTCCCGCTAGCCCGATGATGATAATAACTAGAATGGGGTGAGAGCGGCACGACCCGGGTTCATATCTGCTGCTGCTGGTATATCATCAAGGGGAAAGGACAATGGACCGCTGCAGTACTGGACACAACTCTCCAATATCCAGCCAATACGTCAGTGATGATTTCAATTTTTTTGGTATTACATTTTATATTGTTATGTTTTATTATACTTTATTGCTATTTTCTAGTATTTTTTATTTTAAATAATTTTTTATTAATTTTATGGTTATGTGTAATTTAGAAAATTGTTTACAATGCAGTATAAAAATAATTTTAAAATTTAATTGCTGATATATCAAAATTCTATAATTTTAATTTATAAAATAATATTACATATTTAAATATATAATGAATTATTATAAATATTATGTGTAATGAATACAATTCTTTTATTATTATTGTTACTCTCATTCTTCAAAATTACTGTTTACATATATTTTTAAAAATCTTATTAATTAAATAATATATTAAGCTGAATTTTAATATATTCATACGAATATAATTTTCTTATACGCTTTATTATAGTAAATTCTACATAAAATAACTGTATTAGGGATGTTAAATAAATTGTTAATTAATATTGATTAATTAATATCTATAGCAACAGTTACAAAACCAATATAAAAATTGTACTTTTCAATTATGTTTATCTCATCCCCAGACTTCCTATTATACCAGGGTATGTATACCCTCAAATACCCTGCACGGACAAAAATTTTTAATAGGAAAGGTCGGTAAAAGCGCCATTTACCAGCACGTTTGTAATATTTTACCGACATTATTACAATGTACTCTGTAAAAACTGAAGACAAAGGATTGTAAAATAGTTTTTAAAGAGTGTTGGTAAAAGTTTAACATTTTTGCTTTGCAATGCCATTTTTACCAACCTAAATCTGCGATTTTAGCACGTTTCCTTTTTGCAACTTCAAACTTTGCAAATATAGCCCATTACGTTCTTAAAATTTACCAACTTGTTTAAAGAGTGTTGGTAAAAGTTTAACATTTTTGCTTTGCAGTGTCATTTTTACCAACCTAAATCTGCGATTTTAGCACGCTTCCTTTTTGCAACTTCAAACTTTGCAAATATAGCCCATTACGTTCTTAAAATTTACCAACTTGGTTGTTTTATTCAAAAATGTCCGTTACATTTGAGCAAACTTCCTCACATTTTTGACGCGTCCTTGGTGAGTGAGGTTGTGCTGAAAGTTGGGCTGCCGTGTTTAATACGTTTAATTTAAATAGTTCTTCACTACAGTTAAGTATCGTCAAGATTTTTCATCATTACTTCATCACCGTGAATATCATATTAAGGTAAGCATAAAATCATTGTGTCAGTAACTCATATGATTATTTGATTATACATATTTATCTCCTCGATTTCTCTTTCTGTGTCTCTCTGTCAGTATTTATTTTCCTAAACACATGTATCCTCTAGTGACTAGAGGATAATATTATGAATTTAAGAAAATAAATCCTAGTGCGAAGTGTTTTCGATTACTATAAATACGGCGCTATGCAAATTATTAATCTTTTCTAAAAAATCATTCATGAATGCCCTGCACCATTTAACATAAATTTACCGAATGAATTCATACTAATTTGCCGTATATTAATTATAATTATAAATAAATACATGGTACACGTATTAAAAGAGGTATAAAACATTGGTTTATTAATTTCTCGCTTCAGTTGCTTTTAAATTAAGTAACATATTATACATTGTATTTCGAGTATTTTCTCATGAATATTGCGTGCACCTTGCTAGCTCTAATAACGAATATTTACAGCAATGACGCGCCTACCGAAGGTGTCTGGGTGCTGCAGTGGACGATCGACTCATTATCGTGATGCATCCGCGATGCATCTCTGCATTAGCACACCACGATTGGAAAAGTTATTCCTCGAACCCCTACTTCAACGAAAGGCAAGCCTCTTCACTTCAAAGGATTGGACTATCAACGGTCTGTGTACTGTAGCAAGTGACATTCATTCTCGGTGTTCGACTTGAAAGTTGAAAGTGATTCATAAAACTTAAGTGACTTTTATACAACTATTAACTGCTATTTTTTTATTGTCATTCAAATCTCTTGATACTTGCTTTTTTCTCTCATGAAAAAAAAAATATAAATATATTATTACCTAATTTGTATGCTGTCTTAAATAAATAAAATATATTACATAATATGAAACAAATTTGATGATACTTTTTTATTTATCAAAGATATATTCCATGATGACGTACTTAAGTTTATTTGAGTTAAATAGTGTAATAAAATATAATTAATTCTGGTATAGATCGAGAGTAATGTGTGAAATATTTTCACAAAGTAATTTTTATATATTAGTTTATAATTATATATGCATTGTAATTTTTTTTTTAATAATACTAATATTTTCTATTAATGTTACAGTGTATAATGTCATTTCATATTCATTATATTTCAATGTAAGCAAATTATTAACGTCAAATTTACAAGTATGAAAATAGTAATAGCTACAAATAAAGTTGGCAAATTATCACCCAAATAAAGAGTTAAGTTTAGAGGATACAAGACAGTAAAACTTAGGACATTAGGTCGGTAAAAAATACAAATAGCAAAATCAAGTCAGTAAAATTTTACACGTCTGAATGGAATAGTTTTACTATTCGAAATCTTTAATATTTTACCGACTTAATGTGTAATTTCGTGTTAACCCATTAAAACTGTAGTTTTTACCGACCCGTTTGTATGATTTGAATTACAATGTTGGATCAGGAGTTTTTACCGACTTACTTGGTTCATGGGTTTTAGCTCGAGCTAAGTCGGTAAAATTCTACCACATCTTTGTGAGAATTTATTTCCGTGTGCTATTATACCTGCATGTTTTCAAATTTGTCATCTATAATATAATTTCCTAATTCCTATATGCATCAAATTTCATAAATTTAAAAAGCATGCAACTTTCGAATAAAAAAATCTTTAATTAATTTATGTTTAAAAATTTCAATCATAAAAATTTGGCTATGCATATAATTATTATACAATATAACTGTATATTAATATTAACTATCATTATTAAAAAATAAATAAAAGAGAATACATGTGACTGGATAATTACTTGTCTCTTTTTTTTTTTTTCATTTCCAGTCTGTCGCGTATATAACTCCCCATACATTAGACAAGCAAGCATACAACAGCATTGTTGGTTATCATTCAGAAAAAAGACTTGGTACAGCTGATTAAAAAGGCATCGCTGGTGGCATCAGTCAGTGGTTGATGCGTGGCAAACCAACCAACCCCCTTACAACCCCCTCTGACTAATTTGAATAATAGTTGGGGGTTTCCGATTGAACAGAACTGCGGTGACACACACAGCCTATATAATAATATATCTATGAATGTCATAGCGGGATAAGGGAGGAGGGGGTGTGTGTTTTTTTTGAGGGGGTTGATACGTTCACCGAGATTGCATGCATGTGGCCAGGGTGCATCGGACTATGCTTAAAACTATTGAATAGAATAATACACAAGGGGTTATAATATAAAGCTATATGGTTTAAAAAAAAGGGGAGGGTGTGTGGGGGGTAGTGTATATAATATATAGGCCTGCGGGTTATATGTATTATATAAATAATAATAAAAAAAAGGGTTAACAATTTTCAAGAGTAAAATTTAGTATTACTGTGGATATTATGTATTAGTGTCGCCAAGTGTTGGTTATTACAGCAGCCTTATTACCTATTACCCCTCCCCCCCTTAACTTGAATAATTCTGATGTTATTATATAAAGGCATAATTATTATAATATTGAACCTATAAGGGATGTTAAGGCCAGGTGTTACTGACTTACTCCTCGGGCAATGAAACTTATAAGGACACATGAGAGAGAGAGAGAGAGAGAGAGAGAGAGAGAGAGAGAGAGAGAGAGAGAGAGAGAGCTGCATGATAATATCATGCACGTCGATATTCCATGTAATCCGCTTATTGAATTGTACCACCGCATGCGTGAGGTCATACAAAATACCTACAATATTTATAGCTGTATGATGTCTGCAGTGTCAAAACTTCGAATTTCAGATAAAACCAATCATTATAAGGTTCATGAATTAATTGATTTAATTTATCGTAATTTAAGTAAATTGAATATTAAAGTTTGATTGCATTTATGAAAGGGTTTGAACATGCACGATTATTTATGATGGACTGGATGGTCTATTGCCCCGATCATCAAGTCATGTAATATATATAGGGGTTGATATATACATGCAGGTTTGATCGTGCAGTAATGAAATTATTATTAATTACTCTATCATTCTTCATGCTTTTATTATTCATGTACTCAAATTATTGACGAGCAATTTATTATCCATTTATTGTCAATTTTGACATGTATGAAAATTACTCGCGGGAAATATTTAGCCTTATGCATAATTACAGTTATTAAATTTAGCACCATTATTATCTATAATACAGATTTGTATAAATTTTTTTCAACAATTTTATCAATTTATTTGATAATACTTAGATTTCAGTATAAATTTTTTTGATCTTTTTATTTTGGTTTTGGCACACAAATTGGTCATCAGATTTGTGAGTGACGACGTTCAGAGGTCTCGTTTTTGTCTGCAGGGTTTCGACTCGAGCCAAGAGTGTTTTATTGGTTTGCGGGCGGGTCAAGCACTGGCCCGAGCGCGGCCCGCACCCCGGGGTCTCGCGCACACACTGACACCGCGAGCTCTGCAACTGTGGCCCTGCCCATTTCTCGCACCTCTCTCTCGCCAGCCCTCATTGGCCACGCTGCGGGGGTGGCTGCTGCTGCTGCTTTGGTGGAGTGGGGCGACCTCTGCGTGCGCCCCCTCGGCCACCATGTCGCCCCGTAGAGCGCCGGGCCACGCCATCTGAACGACCCCCATTAGAACTAAATACCACAAATTCTCAATATAAAAATTCAATATTTTTATTTTATATATAAAGTGATGCATGACAAGTAAAACTAACCTTTTATCATCGACGATCAAGACTCAAATGAGCTCTTTTAGTTGAAGCAGGTGAAATAAAAAGGTGAGATGCAGGTAAAAAAAAACATATACGAGTTGAACGTCGCGAACTTTGTCTGCCTGTGAAAAGTGTTATGTGGAGGGGCACTGAGGCTGTCGTCTGCTAAGCATAACGAATGCTGGCGCGGGCCAATCACAGGCATGGCCTCTGGTCTGGGGCGCGATCGTACCGCGACTCGGCACTGGGTCTCCCGAACCCGCCCTGCCATATATGGCATACGTTGCCATGGTTACGTGGATAGAGAGGGGGAAGGGGGGAAGAGCGCGCGCGGTGTCAGGGTTCAGTCAGCGCCGCGGTGGGGTTAGTTGGCGCGGTGCTCAGTTGCGCCGTGACACTGCCGGGCTAGAGATCGTGCTCTTGTGTGCTCCGCTGTGGCCGCCGTTCACTGCTTCGTTATTAGTAAGGTGCCGCCGCGAGTGCGGTGCGAGCACAACGTCAGGGACAAAGAGGTGTCATAGCTGCTGCTGCCATCAAGCTGGGCAGCAACGTGTAGTGCAGCAAGCTCAGTGCAAAGTTGTGAGTGACGTGGTGCAAGTGAAGCCTGGCCGCCACAGCAATCCCCCACGCGCCGGGAGGTGGCTCGCTGCTACCCGTGGACGCGCTATACTCACCCTCGGCCGCAGCCGCTGCCGCAGCAGCAGCAGCCGCCGCCTCAGTACCCTGTTTTGGGGTACTGCCAGTTCATTGGGCAGACCGATCTCCAGGAGTCGTCACCACGTTGGAGCTGGGGTTCCCCCGCAGTATGGCGCTCGTCGCCCCGCCAGGGTCCTGGCGGGAGTCGGCGGGCGCCGTGGTGTCTTCTGGTGGTGCGCCAGTGACACCAACAACCGCGGAGGACATCTCGCGGGACATCCAGAGCACCCCCGGAGCTCAGGTAGCGTCAACTCACTCACAACATTCAAGCGGGGGCAGTTCGTCTCACTCTCAGGGTGGACTCGACAAGAACCAAAACATCGAGTGCGTCGTGTGCGGAGACAAGTCCAGCGGCAAACACTACGGCCAGTTTACCTGCGAGGGTGAGTACTCTTGAGTCCATTCACGTGGCGTGTGGTCCCCAGATATAATGTGTCCTCGACGGTGAAAACGTGACCCTGATGAGTTTTTTTTCTGAGATCATTTCTCATAAAAAGTATATTTTAGTTTATAAATGCAAATTGCACGTTAGTTAATCAAGAAATGAAAATTTTCTATAGAAAGAAAAGAAATTTTTTGAATTATGCGTATTCCATACAATTGTAAGATGATAATGTAATTTTATTCTAATTAAACTGTTAATTAAGTGTGCCAAATGTTTTGCTTTCTAAAACATGAAAATTATTTTCTTCGATTATAACGAATACAGTATATAGTTATTTTATTTACACATTTTTTAGTTGTCTTGTTTATAATGCGTAAAAAAATATATATACATAAAAAAAATGAATCGAGTTCATAAAAAACTCAAATAAATAAGTTGTCAAAAGTCATTCAAGTTTGACGTGTTTTTTTATTAATCTCAATTCGTCACTGTTACCAAAATAAATAAAAGGTGTTGAAAATTGTGCTAATAAATCTCACCCACCCGTGCGCGATTGTATCAGAAATTCTTCACTATTTGTTTACCTGTTGGGGTATCAGGTGTTGGGTGGGCGTGTCGGTGTGAATGTTTAACAAGTTGACTGCATCAGCTGCTGCCCTTCAACTCTTTAAAATGCCATAATTGAAAGTACAAACCCCCAGGAAAAATACCTGCTGCTAATGTATCGCACCTGGTAATAAAGGCGTTAACTAAATTGCTCGTGCCCTTTTGACTTCAAAGCCCTAATATCAATATTACCTCACTAATTTTTTAACATGTTATGTAAATTTAATGAAAAGAAAAATGTGTAAAGTTTTTTTTTCTTTTTTTTTCAAATTTTCATAGGTATGATAATAATTATTTATTTTTCCGTCATGATAATTTGTTAAATCCGAGTAAATTTACTAAATTATTTATTTATATTGTGAGAATATTTCCACTGTGACATGACTAATATAGTATTACATATTGTGTATGATTATTAATATTTTAAGTCTATATTTTATTTTTTTGCCTTATTTGTTATATATAATAAATGCTAGCAAATTGAAAGACATTCAGCAACTCTCTTTTAATTTCTCATAAAAATATATGCAAAATATATCGCATAATATATGACACTTAAATAATATCATTATAATTAAAACCTGAATTGAAAATTTATATGCGTGAATGAATATCACGTAAATGTGAATAAAAAAAATAAGTTGAAGAAATACATTCTGAGATATTAATACACCTTGACTCTATAATGTGGCTAGTCTAGTTAGTGCGAAATGATATAAGGGTTCTGCCATATAAAGTTTTATGTTAAAAGGATGAGTTATATCAGAGTGTCGCGGTCCCACAGAGCGGCACTTCACCGCTGCTAAGTAATGTTCTGTCTGCCCGGTCTGGCTTTACACACAAGCCTGGACAGCGTCCGAGTTATGGTGGCGAGCGGGGACACTTTGCAGAATATATGACCGCAAACAAGCGGCAGTCATGTGTTTGCTTAGTCGCGACACCCAAGTTGACCGCCATAGAGTCGAGTTTCTGCTATGATGCAAGTATTAAGATTATATTTTCAACTAGATCTCTGAGTCGAAATAAATTTTATCTTTTGAACTCATTCGTCTTTTTAAGGAGAAATTCATTTTCTGTGTCACGATTTCACAGATAACAAAATAAATAATATTATTACGAGAATGAAAAAGTAAAAATCAAGTCTCCGTTACAATTTTCACTGTTATGGCATGCAGGAATTAATGTATATATTATATTGTTTTTGAGGGAAAAATGTCAAAAGATTACGTTTAGGACGAGGTGTCATATAGACGAAAATATTATACAACCGTTATGGGGCGACTTTTTAATTCTTTTATGAAATGATGGTAAATAAAAAAATTATGTTCAAATTGGGAGGAGACTTAGTAAAGTTTATAATTAGTGAATCGTGAGTTCACCAAAGTCGTGTCAAGTTCTTGTCAAACAGCGTGATCTTGCTCGAATTTTATATAATGTCGTGAGCTGCACATTAATTGTTAATAAAACATGAGAAATTTAATTTTTATTCTGTGTAATAATATATTTTTTAAAAGATCAAGATAAAATTTAATTGATATATTTATAAGGTTTGACACAAATTTATGTCTGTCAGTTCCTCAAAACTAAATAATTTATTGTTTACAATTATTATATAAGAGGATCCCTATATATAGTTAATAATAATAATTATAAATATAATAAATTCAAATTTTGCATAATAATCCAATCTTTATAATTTGTTTCCTAAATAAAATTTACTTTTATAATATAACTATAATGAGATTTATGCACAATATAGGTTAATTGAAAAAAAGTAAAAAGATGAAAATTGATATGCTAAAATCAATTAGTTATGTTGATGATTTAATTTGCTTTGTAAAAATTGTCAATAGAGAATATTATAATTAAAAACTCCATTTTGTCGTTACAATCATTGCACGGCAAGGGGGGGGGGACCTTCCAGTAATGAGGTCCGGCTAATCGGGATTGATTGTGGGTGGGGCCAGACGTCGATCAATCGCCAGACAAGCTTAAGCCCTCGCTTTAATCTGCTTACTTACGTCCAGAAGGGTCGCCCCCTTCATGTATAGATAAGATTCGAGAAATGAGTCAAATATTCAGTTTTGTGCTGCAGAAAATTATTAATTAAATTCATGCTCTTTTATTTTGTGTTAAAAAAGTCTAGCTCTATTAATTTTGTCTATTTATTGATTGTAAAATCTTTCATGTATAACATTTTATATAAATTGATTTTTAGTAATTTCGATTTCTTGGGATTCATTATAAAGAAGTAACATTACATAATGCTTTGGAAATTAAAAGTAACGGGTTTTTAAATAATTTTTATATATACTATACATTATTGATTTTAAACATCACTGCATGACCAAACTAAGTTTCACACGCATATACAGAGTGAACCACAATTCGCGTGCCAACTTTTTTCGTAAATTTGGTATTGCAAAAATTTTCGTACAAACTTCAAATTTGGTACACTTGTAGCTGAGGGTTGTAAAAATTAGTTCAGGGCGTTATAATTTTTATTGGACACAAATAACACCCCTTTCAGGGGTGGTTTTTAAAAAAATTATTTTCGCCTTATGGAAATTCAATGTTAAATACAACTTTTTTTGAAATCATTGGAATTTTGCAGAAAAAGTTTCTAGCATAGGGTAATCGACCCTCCTGAACTCAGAAATAATTTTAGATTTTTTTCCCCGACGCACCCCTGAGGGTGGAGACCTACCCCTAAAATCCATTTTCCTTAATAATTGTGCTAAAATTATGAAATTAATTTTCAAGGGGTAATCGACCCTCCTGAACTCGAAAATAATTTTAGAATTTTTCCCCGACGCACCCCTGAGGGTGGAGACCTACCCCTAAAATCCATTTTCCTTAAAAATTGTGCTAAAATTATGAAATTAATTTTCAAGGTGTAATCAACCCTCCTAAACTCGGAAACAATTTTAGATTTTTTCCCCGACACACCCCTGAGGGTGGAGACCTACCCCTAAAATCCATTTTCCTTAAAAATTGTGCTAAAATTATGAAATTAATTTTCGAGGAGTAATCGACCCTCCTAAACTCGGAAACAATTTTAGATTTTTTCCCCGACGCACCCCTGAGGTTCCATTTTCCTTAAAAATTGTGATAAAATTGTAAAATTAATTTTCAAGGGGTACTCTACCCTTCTGAACTCGGAAATAATTTTAGATTTTTTCCCTAACGCAACCCTGAGGGTAAACGGCTACCCACCATATCTTTTCTCCTTAATAATCGAGTAGAAATTGTGAATTAAATTTCATTCGGAATTTATCGTAATCTTTCATAAAAAAAATCACAGACTACACCTCTTCACTTGCAGCATGACGATGGATGTGTCCACCGTTAATTGCATGGCGTAAAGGCACATGTTGGTCTGCACAACGAGGCTATGTGTGCCTTTAACAACTGAGGTGTAACCAATTCCACATAACGTCTGTCACTTTTAGCTCGTCAATGGTCTCAAATCTCTTTCTGAAGGAAAATGTTCACAAGAAGAGATTTGAGACCATTGACGAACAGAAAGTGGAGATCAGACGTTGCATGGAATTAGTCACACCTCAGATGCTAGAGGCCATGCACCTACACACATGGCCACGTTGAGCGGACCAACATGTGCCATCACGCCAATTAACGGTGGACACATTGAGTGAAACCACTGTCATGCTGCAAGTGAAGGGGTCTGTCTGGGATATTTTTTCTCTGAAAAATTTCGATACATCCTGAAAAAAAAATAATTCCTAATTTCTACTCGATAATTAAGAAAGAAGGATATCGTGGGTAGCAGTTTACCCTCAGGGTTGCATCGGGGAAAAAAATCTAAAATTATTTCCGAGTTCAGGAGGGTCAATTACACCTAGAAAATTAATTTCACAATTTTTAAGGAAAAAGGATTTTAGGAGTAGGTCTCCACCCTCAGGGGTGCGTCGGGGAAAAAATCTAAAATTGTTTCCGAGTTTAGGAGGGTCGATTACCCCTTGAAAATTAATTTCATAATTTTAGCACAATTTTTAAGGAAAATGGATTTTAGGGGTAGGTCTCCACCCTCAGGGGTGCGTCGGGGAAAAAATCTAAAATTATTTCCGAGTTCAGGAGGGTCAATTACACCTAGAAAATTAATTTCACAATTTTTAAGGAAAATGGATTTTAGGAGTAGGTCTCCACCCTCAGGGGTGCGTCAGGGAAAAAATTAAAAATTATTTCCGAGTTCAGGAGGGTCGATTACTCCTTGAAAATTAATTTCATAATTTTAGCACAATTTTAAGAAAAATGGATTTTAGGAGTAGGTCTCCACCCTCAGGGGTGTGTCAGGGAAAAAATTAAAAATTATTTCCGAGTTCAGGAGGGTCGATTACTCCTTGAAAATTAATTTCATAATTTTAGCACAATTTTAAGAAAAATGGATTTTAGGGTTAGATCTCCACCCTCAGGGGTGCGTCGGGGAAAAAAAACCAAAAATTATTTCCGAGTTCAGGAGGGTCGATTACTCCTCGAAAATTAATTTCATAATTTTAGCACAATTTTAAGAAAAATGGATTTTAGGGTTAGATCTCCACCCTCAGGGGTGCGTCGGGGAAAAAAATCTAAAATTATTTCCGAGTTCAGGAGGGTCGATTACTCCTCGAAAATTAATTTCATAATTTTAGCACAATTTTAAGAAAAATGGATTTTAGGAGTAGGTCTCCACCCTCAGGGGTGTGTCAGGGAAAAAATTAAAAATTATTTCCGAGTTCAGGAGGGTCGATTACTCCTTGAAAATTAATTTCATAATTTTAGCACAATTTTAAGAAAAATGGTTTTTAGGGTTAGATCTCCACCCTCAGGGGTGCGTCGGGGAAAAAAATCTAAAATTATTTCCGAGTTCAGGAGGGTCGATTACCCCTCGAAAATTAATTTCATAATTTTAGCACAATTTTTAAGGAAAATGCATTTTAGGGGTAGGTCTCCACCCTCAGGGGTGCGTCGGGGAAAAAATCTAAAAATTTTTCCGAGTTTAGAAGGGTCAATAACCCCTTGAAAATTAATTTCATAATTTTAGCACAATTTTTAAGGAAAGTGGATTTTAGGGGTAGGTCTCCACCCACAGGGGTGCGTCGGGGAAAAATTCTAAAATTATTTTCGAGTTCAGGAGGGTCGATTACCCCTTGAAAATTAATTTCATAATTTTAGCACAATTTTTAAGAAAAATGGATTTTAGGGGTAGGTCTCCACCCTCAGGGGTGCGTCGGGGAAAAAATCTAAAATTATTTCTGAGTTCAAGAGGGTCGATTACCCTATGCTAGAAACTTTTTCCGCAAAATTCCAATGATTTCAAAAAAAGTTGTATTTAACATTGAATTTCCATAAGGCGAAAATAATTTTTTTAAAAACCACCCCTGAAAGGGGTGTTATTGGGGTTCAATAAAAATTTTAATAACCTGAACTAATTTTTACAACCCTCAGCTACAAGTGTACCAAATTTGAAGTTTGTACGAAAATTTTTGCAATACCAAATTTACGAAAAAAGTTGGCACGCGAATTGTGGTTCACTCTGTATAAGAAAACAACACAAAAAAAAACTCTATTAAATAAAATTATGCTACAAAAATATTATTAATATATTTATAAGTAACATAATTACCGTGAAAAATAGTTAACAACAATTTAGCCATGTCTTTTTTTTATGATATAATTTTCCCACGTACATTATACTAGCGTTGATTCGCTAAATAATAAAAAAAAAATAATAAATAAAAAAACATGAACCTTTTATATCTAAAACAATGGAATAATGAAACCTGTACCTGTCATATAACTTTTTTGTGTTCTAAAAAAAAAATTGATATTATCAAAACGATGCAAGGTCATGTCATCGAAATCATTAAATTAATGTATATTTGATAAGAGGTTTGGTCATAACTAAATAGGAGGTTCGCGCCCACGCGTGTAAGACACGTGCGGGGGCGAAAGATCGTGCGGTCGCTGCTGCAGACAAAGGTGGCTTTGTTGCACGAATATCGCACGGTAACATCTTTGCCTAGCCAGCATCCATCACAGCTCCAGACCTGCGACGCCATAACGCGTCATCGCTATTGTTTTGTCATTCCTTCGTGCTGCACGGGTATTGTTTACCGACGTCACTTTTTCACGTGTGTCATATTGATGAAGCTTCTAAGAAAAAAATAAAATAAATCAAAGAGAAAATTAATTGGATGAACGGTATTTAATATATTATATATATATTTTTTTTAATCATGGATAATATTTATATAACAGAGATTCATCAACATGGAATATTTTTATGACTTTGCAAATATTTTATTGCTTGTTTATGATAATGCTAATGTCACCTGTTTTAAAGATTAAAAAAAGGGTTATGACCTGTAGTAATAAGTTTTTTTTTTATCTATTGTACCGACGGGGGATCAAGAAATACCTACACACAAGATTTTTTTAAGCAATTTTTATATACATACAATATAGGCATTTCTTGAGCACCTGCCGGTGCTGAATTACAAAAAATATATTATACTGTAATAAATATTGTCATCTCTCTCTCTCTCTATCAAATAAGGTTATTATTTACTGATTTTTTCCTTCTCTATTGATAAACAAGAAAAAGGGGTTGAAAAACGACGACCCTTCGATAAAATATTTTCTGCAGCGGTATAGGCAGGTAAACTATATAAAGAGGAGGAGGTCACGACCCACTAACCCATCTTGGAAGTTGTTGACTCTCGCGCCTGTGCCGGGCGTCAGCGAGTTTCGAGAGGTCAACTTTAGGGTCAAGCAGCAATCCTGCGACGAGGAGTTCTATGTGCTTATATTATACCTCTTTCTATATGGGTTGAACAGGATTAGTATAACAGGGATGATAGCAGCTCTGAGAGGGTATCAGATTATGACATCATAAAGGCGGGTGAGAAGTGAGAACATCGAAATGATGATCTTAATATAAGAAGGAATTTTATAGGTCGTGGGTGCTGTGTATGGATATGTGACCATCTTAACTTGCTTTATTATTCATATAGTATATACATAAGAGCTTTCAAACCGTAAAAAATTCTCTTCAAATATTTTACTGATGTATAATATATATAAAAATTTGCAAATCTGAAATTTAAGGAACGAAGAAAATAAATCAGAATATGAGAATATTTTAAAAAAAAATAAAAATACTTATTAGGAATTTATTGATTATTATTTATTTAATTTAACATAAATCTAAATATTTCTGCAGAAAAGAAATAAATGTATCCTTATATAGTTAAAATACAAAGAAACATACATTTTTTTTAACGAGTCCTATCAATTTTCATTTTATTTTAAACAGCTGTTTATAAAGGTTTGGTTACGACTTTCGACGTATATAATAATAATATTAAGCTCGTATAAGAGATGTTTTCTTTACATCCGGCATTATAAAAAGATTTTGAGAGTTGCCGCTAAAAGAATTTTTATAGTCTTTCAAAGCCTCCTTCATAATAATATCCAGTCAGCTCACTCACCTTCAGTATAAAAAAACATATTATTATTTTGGCTTGGGAGAGCAGGTTTCCATCATATCGAGGAAATCACGCGGCTCCGGAGATGATGGAGGGATGCTGCGGCGATAAGAAGGGGGGATGATTCTGCATGGACCATTTGTCAGATAGGGGATGTGACATATAGGGGAGAGAGACTTATAGTTTGCCTCAAGCCAGCAAAATTCAATGTGCATGGATGGAATGATAGGCCACTTCAGGTTTCAATAATTTTATGATGATTATTATAGCAAGATCGATAAGTAATAGAAAATATTTTATAATATCATTGATTTAAATTTATTTAATTTAATTTTTTTCTCTACTAAAAATTATAATAATTTAAAAAATTTCTATATATTTAATTTTAATGTGCACTTAATTTGTGTAATACTGTATAGTATAATAAAATATATACTGTATAACTATACTGTATATAGTAATAATATAGGAAGCTTATATCTATATAATTTCCTGGTATAAAAAATAATTAAAATGCTGCATAATTAAAGCGTTATTATTAGCATTACTGTATATATAGAAATTTTTACAACATCAGATTTAATTTTTTTTTTCCATAACTTATAAATGACTTGCATCAGGATAATATGATAAACTTTAAAATTTTCTATCATTATACAATTTGAAGAAAGGAATGAACTTCCTTATTATTAATAAGAAAAGGATGAGGTTGAAAAAATAAAAAAAAAATCAGCACTCACTCATCATGGCACTTTAAAGTTATAACAGCTAACTAATAATAATAATAATAACGGACCCAGTGATTCGTCACATTATTATTACTGTCCAATCATCTCACGTGTCTTTTAATTGGTCACAGTGCGAGGTTACTTGTTGGCTCGAGACGAACACCTCCTCATCCTATAATATATTTAATATAGCTATATAGCTGAGTGCCTATCTCAGCTGTTGGTATTCAGTCATAATGCTCGAGGTACCAATTTCATTCTACGATATACTTTAGTGAAAAACTCTACAGTAACAGCCTCGGTTTTTATTATATATATATATATACGAGCAGCGAATCTTCCTCACTCGTCGTTCTCTGCAACAATTAGGCGGCTTTTCGTGCGTGGCGGTGCGTGACGTGTGAGCACGCAGCGCCCTGACTGCACGCTTGGCATCCACACCACAGTAATATCTTCCACATGGAGTCCATGAGCAACTAAACTGACCCTCAACACTTGGAGCACAAGGAATTACTTTTTATTTAAAAGTATTATAAAAAAATATTCTGGTGCAAAAAAAGAGAGAAGTGTATTTTAATATTTAAATACCACCCACGTAGAACAACATTTTATAAACAAAAGCTTTCACAATAATAGAATGAAAATGGAAACTTGATTTATCCATATTAAAATAAAATTTATATTATATATAATATGTATAACAATGAAATAAAAATAATAATTACCACCTGGTATTTATAACATTTAATTAAATTATCTTTAATATATTTATTAAAAAAAAGGAGATAGTGATTAATATTATAAATATTAAGCTTTTGAAAGGTTCTATTGTTCTAATATATATTAAGGTATTTCAAGAATCTGGTGCAGCATAAATTCCAATGCAGGTGCACATATTAGGGTCTGCATAGCATGCAGAGATGTTTAAAACTAACGAGCATACACCCACGCCTAACTGCTGCAGTGACTATAATAAAGGTGGTCCGTTGTGGGAACTGAATGCATGTGGGGAGGTTGCGTGCCGTCCGAAGAGAGGCTATATATATATAGGTGGTGAACAACAACACCGCAGCAGCGATTATACCTGAGGCTCTCGTGTATGATCCACTCCACTGCAGTTTCACTTTTAAAACATGCAAGAATAAAAAATAAAAAAAATTGTATTATATTGAAAATATTATTATACATATTTTTTTTATATAATAATTATATGATGAATAACTTTGTTGTATGATAATATTTCATTGGCAGTCTATATGAAATATCACAAGCAGCAGAGGCGTCTTGGGAAAGTATTATTAACCAGTTTAGAGGCCACACCGAGTTAGAGACAAAAACTTTTACCGACGACTTTTCCCACGCCTTCAAGTGTCCAGTGTTTGTCCTGGCTGAGTCGTGGTCAACGAACGTCACTCACGGCGATGTCTATATCTTAAAACATGTTGACACCGGCGGCGAGTCTTGATGCAGCTCGGATGCTGCGACGTGCAAAGATATCATATATAATAAAGCAAGTGCACGAGTGTGTATGCAAGGGGTGAAGGCGTTATCGCACTTGCACATCCGGCAATGGTTCTCTCCCTCTCTCTCCTTCTTGAATAATCATTTCTATGTTAATGAGGAAGACGGTGTGTGCCGTCGTCTATTTAATGCGCGGGAACAAAAACCTAAAGCCGTTATTATTGTGCGCTCTTTGCTTCTACTCTTATATAACATATAAGCATTTAAATATTTTTTTATATATTATATTATTAATTACAAGTCATCATTACAATATGATTATAAAGTTCTATTAATTAAAACAGTTAATAAAAAATTATTTTTGTTCCAACTTTTAAATTTCTATGTAAGTCAAAAATACATTATTTTATTTTTTTGTAGATCATAAAAAAAATCTGTAGATTTTCATGTATATTATAATCTCATATATTTAGCCTACACGTTTATAATATGATATACAACACATAGAAGGTTATATGATGACCACTAGCTCCAAAAACCGCACGAACAATTTTCTTCGGTTAAAAAAAAAAAATCATATAAAAAAATCCTAGCTATTATGTAGCTGGCACTTTTACGCAGTGAAGCGTTTCAAAACGTATCACCTATTTAACTTTTCATCAACTCAACAACATTATTATATTCTATATTACGGTATATATACTCAACATATATAAATATGGTTAAAATTATTATAAACAGGAAACTATTTTTAAAGGTCACATTGAATAGAACTCGTGCACCAGGTGCTAAAATGTTCTCCAAGTGTCACTGGCTGTTGGTGCACACTGCCAACCTCAAGTGTCACTCTCATTTATAATTGGTGAACAAAACATGTTACACCATGGGAGCGATCCTACGAACTACTACAAACATCTCTCGCAGCTAAGGTAGTTTCTATTTGATTCATATTATAAACCACCAATTAAATTAAACACTTTTGTCTTAATTGGATACTAATTGTTTTCATATAGTAATAGATTTTCTTAGAAAATATAACAATTGATTAAAAAAAAAGGGTAAAAATCTACATTATACAATAGGCAATTTGATGTTAAAGAATGTAATACTAGCAAAAAAAATCTAGTGTATAACATTTACAATTGGTTCCAATCACGAGGCTTGACACTGAGCGAAGTATTTCCCACGTTGAGGCGCCCGGGGCTACACGTGTCACTCAAAATGACACCTCTGATGTCACCTACCTGTCACATAAATTGCCCTTTTTTTTGTTCTGCAATAATACCTCTTTTAAAAACCAGATGACAAGTTCATTGTAAAATGACATTTTAATTTAATGTTAAATTAAATACTAAAAACTTATTATAATTTTACACTCAATATTTAAAGACTCATTGTATTAAAAAACAAAAAGGTTTTGTTACAAAAATTAATTTTAATGTACAAAAAAAAATTTTCTCGTGATTTTTAACCATATAACGTGAAGTCATTATATATTACAGCAGCATTATAATAGTGTGATAAGAATCATTATATACCTGTGGCTACTCTAATTAGTGTTTAATTCAGGATTATATTCACAACAAGAGGAGTAAAATTATAATGAATTCAAATTATATCATGCACGGTCTGTGCTTGTTGTCTCTCCCTCTCACAGCAATAACACCCAGCCTGTATTGCATTTATGTTGCTCTGCAGCCATGTCACTTCATTAGCGGTGATCACCGTCTGTATATGCTCTGCTGACCACCTTTATATAAAGGTCACTTGTTCCCTCCCGTTTTATTAAGAGACCCCTTGTTGTAAAAACTGTTCTTATTTAATTGTGTTGACCATGCAGCTATGCAATTATATTATTTCTTGCAACGTTTCATAGCTAGAATGATTTTTTTATGTGCATGATGTTTTGAGGTGCTAATTTGCACAATACAAAATTATTTCTATCTCGTAGTTAAATATTAGGACGCAATAAAATATTTGGCATACAATTAATATCTTAATATCTTTCATAATTATATATCTCTGCATAATTTAAATATATATATATGTATATATATTATATATATATATATAGAGTTCAACTTTCAAATAAATAAAAATGTATAAAATGACCTGATGTGGAACTCCAAGGTATTATTGATATTATTAATATTTTAAATCTGAAATATTATAGATATTTCATCAATTTTATTGTCAATGTCTTTTTTTTTTTTTTTTTTTTTTTAACCCGCTAATGAAACTGATAAAAGTGCTACAAAATACTGTCATGCAAATATATAACAAATAAACAAACAAAACAAGCGACACATAATTATAGTGTAGGGAAAGGCCTTAATACAAGACTGACGTCACAGTTTTTGCAGAACTTTTTTATGTGTTTAAAAGGGCTCTAAAAAGTTAAAACAATTGACAATAATAGTAACTCGGAAGTTCCCTAGAAAATATATAATAAAAAAGTTACATGCAGGTTGAACATTTTGTTGAACTTTTGTATACTGTACATGCCAGGTTACAGTATATATGACGTATATGTTGGTCAGTGTATGGATAGTTGTTTATTTTTCATCTTCCCATGTGCCTGTGTTGGCTCAGACAAGCCACAGTAATTAGAGAGCTCCAGAGGGCGGCGTGCATGCAGACGAGATGCACGAGCACCACTCGTGACCTGACCGCACCCTCTATATCACAAAACTTCAAATACCTTTTTGTGCTAATGTTACCTTTTATTTTGTTTCAGGTTGCAAGAGTTTTTTCAAAAGAAGTGTAAGAAGGAATCTAACATATTCATGTCGAGGAAATCGGAATTGTCCAATAGATCAACATCATCGGAATCAATGCCAGTACTGTCGACTAAAAACGTGCCTAAAAATGGGCATGCGAAGAGAAGGTGGGTCCATGTCTTGCGCCTCTAATGTTATTATAATGGTGTTTATTATTAGAAATAAACCCATTCACATTTTTGTTATTATTGTGGTCCTTTTAAATGACATGACATTTAAGAATGAGTTCAACCACAACAACTTGTTTTTTTTATAGTTAACTCTTTAGGCGAGGTGAAAGCGCCTGTGGGTTATATAGGGGGTGTTAGGAGATTGGTACAAAAAGGGGCGTGGCAGGTGGGAGAGAAAGCCTACAGCATCTTGATAACATCAACATCTTGACTCCTCCAATATATTTCTCGCCTAGATATAACGTGCAGCTGTTCTTGATTTGTTTCGCTTATATACTAGAACCCACATGGGGAGTTCATCATTTTAAAACTTTTCTCCGCATTCTATTTTCCATATAATAGTGTATTTTTTTAATGTTCCAAAACCAAACGAATTGATAATTTTGCTTAATTTTTAATATTAGATTTGATCATGCAGGAAAAATTATGTATGACCATTTTATATTAAATTTCAATTTATTTATCGATATATAATAATAATGTCTTGTTAATAGCAATGAATAGGAAACATCCGATCATTTGATTCTTATAACAATTGTTATACAGGATATTGTAATAGACTATCAATACCAATATGATGAAGTGTGACTTTGAATTAGAAGATGAAATCAAAGAGCAACAATGATGATAAAAACCTCTCTCTCTTTAATACAATATGATTTTAACAATTGAATGCTACGGTGCATGGCAGCTTCATTCGTTTATATTATTACTTTCACGCCCATACATACATATTTTTTTATAATACTATTTCTAAAAATATAGAATATACTGAATTCCATATAATTTGATCCTATATATACAAAACAGATAGAGGATCGTATATTTTGGTTGGGCCCAAGTATATCTCTACGGGATGCCACATTGACAGAGAGTGACGCAAGATGAATATACCGCGCGATGCTTCCTTGATTTCACGGACTCCTCCTCGAACTATGCCGCATCATTAATCGTATGGTGAGAGGTGTGAAGGCAATGAGAGAGCTCACACTCGCATATTATCTATAGTCAAGGTCAAGGGGCGGGAATAACACCTTGGTAATGACTGCAACAGCGGCTTCGTTGCACCCTAACAATGTTAAATTCAAGGAGAAAAACATTCTTTTAATTATAACCATACTCAAAAAAACATATACGGTCTCTATATAGTTTGCAGTAATGATTCTTAATTACGTCTAAAGAGAAAATTCATCTGCATGGAATGTTTTAGTATGATATATTTTTTTTTTTCAGTAAAGTGTATATTAAATTTGAATAACCTTACTGCAATGTCTGCAATTATAATATAATGTGTGTATACTCATATGTACACCATTAATTCTTAATTGTCACATAATAATCCTTTAACTGCATGCATATATAATGTAAATGTAAAACTTCAATGTTTTTTTACGGTATACATGAACATAACATCATTATATTTGTTCCCTTTAATTTTTTACAAATTTTTCTAATAAATTTTAATCATTTTAATTATAAACCATATGATAAAAATACGGAAATTATAAAAGTGTTTGTATATAATTTAAAAATCTTGGCAATTTTAGTATCTAATTACCATAACAGTATTTTAGTATGGTACATTTTTATTTTGAAGTTTTTACCTCGATCATGGCAAAAACGTAATGCAGGACCACACGTTTCTTCGATATTACCTGCAAGTTACATGGAACAGGTCGATGGGAGAGGAAGGGGGGGGGGGGAGGTTGGTCACGATGCCGGGGGCTGAGATGAGGCGGAGGCTGTATGGAGCAATCTCGACATCAGCAGCATCCTCTGCTGCTGCAGCTGATGCTACAACGCCCACAACACCAACTGCATTTTCCTTATAAAACGCTAAAAGGAATTTTGCTGCAAATCCAAGAAATTTTGATTTAACTTTCGTAGAAAATGACGAAACGAATACGTATACAAATATATTCATGATATATACTTTCGTAATCTTGACTATGCAATTCCATAACCGACTTCCTAACGTAGAAAATTAAAAAAACAAAAAAATGTTAACTATAACACCTACTAATAAGACATTCAAATGTCTAGAATACTGAGGAACACAAAATATAGCAAAAAAACTGCCTATATTATAATTATATCATTGTTGTCCATAAATGATAATTTCTAAGAATGAAATATAAATTAAATCAGTGTTATCACCACATAAATGAGCTTTATGCATGCTGAATGCATTTTCTTCAATATAACAATATATTTTTCATTAAGTGGTAAGTTGAATGTTAGTGCATGGGGGAGGGGGGGGGAGGTCACGGCTCGCGGGTCACACTTGTGTGAGAGGAAACGCCGCGGTCACACATTGCCGCCGACTGAACCGTGCGTCCATATCACTGCAATCAACAACTCACGGCAGGCAAGCACAGTTCATGAACAGAAAACCACATAACCTAACTACAAACATAACCTGTTTATGCGCAACTTTGCAAATTTTAATAATTTAATATTTAAAGTGTGAGATAACATGCTTTCAAAGTATAACAAGCAAGACATTATTTTTTTATTATTATAATAATGTTAAACTTCATCTCATATTATTTAAGTTCCCACATCAAAAATTATAAATATGTATAATAATATATATACCCTTCTCTTTATATGTCATGTAAAGTATGAGGGGTATATATGATTGAATTTTTATACTTTTCTTTACTTGTAATGGTCAATTACATTCTTATGTAAATTTTTACTATGTAGTTACAGTGTAAAAAAAAAAAAAAAAATGGGCGTTAACCTTTTCTTATATGTGGTCAACTTATATTATGAGTATAACGTTATATGGATTATGTGGTGTTACTTTCAGATTTCTATAATATATATTTGGACCCTGAGGCGAGTCGACTAAAGGCTGTAGGCAGGGGAGGGAGGGAAAGGTTGCGCGCCGTGGGAACCTGAGTGGCCTCCACCTGGCCGTCTCCCCCTTCCCCCTCTCGACCAGGGCAGGTAGTGGGTGGTGGGGGCGGGGGCGGTATAGGAAGGTATAGAAAACAGCAGGTAGGGTCAACAAATCAAAATCCACCTGATACAAAAATCCGAAACTTGCAGACAGTATAATATAAAATCCTGTATTATTAAGTGCAAGGTATATAATAGGTGCACTATATATTATTACATAAAAAAAACCAGTTGTACTAACAATCAAAGTTAGCATCTTAACGAGAAGAAGTATTGCAACCGGACCGGACGAACAAAAGAGCAAAGCAAGGAGGGAGTTAACATTATGTGCATGTAAATTCTTGTGTATAGCCTCATTGCTGTCCATCATTACCTTTAACTTCTTCTCTCACACACACACATAAGTATTAAATCACTTGACTTGCTGCTTGCATGCTTGGCATAATCCACCGTCTCATTACCATGCTATTTCCATCAGTCAAGCAATATAAAAATTATATATATGTATATTTTTTTAAATTGGAACTCCCTAAGCTTATTTTCACATCATTATAAAGATACTAATAAAAACTGGTTTCCAAGTTCTTGGTTACATGGTCCAGGATATAGTTCCGGCTCAGTCTGCATGGTAATTAGTGCCATATATTACATTGTTGTTTTGCAGCTCGCTCTTTACTCACTGGCTTGTCTCTTGACCTCCCTTTATTATAATTAGTTACTATAGTATATAATATTAGCAGTATAATGTTTTCTTTAAGTCAAAATTGTACACATTAACACTTAGATAATATTCTTTTAATTTGACATCCTAATCAAAATATCTAAATAACAATGTTAATGTTTCTTTTTATCATAAATTACTTTACCCTCATCGTATCCTAAATTTATGCAACCACTTCAACATTTATGAAAAAAGTTATGCATATTTCTTAGGCGTATTATATGTTTATTTCTTTGTTAAAACAGCTACAAATACCTCCTGTAAAACGACTTATTTTATCTAGCCTTTCTCTTTATTTTGATAAAATGTGAATAATTTTGAACCTCTATGTTATTTGAATCATTTAGCCAGGTTTCTAAGAAGTTAAAACAATAAGATTCATTTATATATTCAATAAAATCACTTTGAAATATTTTACTTTTAAGCTCATTAATATAAAATACTTCAAATTTTTTTTCAAGATATTATATGATGATAGCGTGAAAGATAATACGTCTTCACTCATGCAATATCAATCTATATATCAATATATACAATATACAATACCCTTTCAAAATCTAATTTTGCATGGTGAATAGGAATCGAATTTTGTTAAAACAGCTCGTGGTTGATAAGCTTGTTGTTGTTAAATCTCTCGAGCTTAAGGTTCAAGCTACGGTCTGCTCTAGATCATCACGGTGTCGCTAATTAGTTTGGTGTCGTGCCACTGGGGGGCGGTGGCCGCGCCCTCACGGGATCACAGTCGCCCGAGCATGCACTATCAGTTTGGCAGTTCCACCGTGTGCTCTTGAGGCTCGCGACCCGACCCCGACAGCTGAATAGCAAAAAATAATAATAATAAGATAGGAAAATTCACTTGAAATCTCACCCTACTTTGCATTTCAAGCGAACAACTCGAGTTATGCGCGTACATTGTCATTGTTGCCAATCTAGTGGGGCCATCTTTAAACTTTTTTTTTTTTTTTTTCTCATCGTGACCCTTGCTTTAACAATGTTTAACGCTTCTTCTGTGTCATCTTCATTTTTTTTTTTTTTTAAATCTTGTTTGGGAAATTTTCTTTTGTTTTCTTCTTCTTGTCACCAAAAAATTAGGTATTGTTTTATTTTTTCCTTATTATTTTTTTTTTTAAATGCTCTAATATTGTACATTTTTGCTTTAAGCTGGTATGTGAATCCTATTGTCACGGTTATTATATTATACTTTCTCAAACTTATATAGCCAACGGCATCATACAAAACTCTATTAATGAGGATCATGGATTCCTGCTGTGAGCACAGTCATACATCACTTCAGGTGCAGTATACTGACTGCTGCATGGGTATATAAAAGATGCATGGGTCCACACACAGGTACAGATAGAAGTGAAGGTCCCGTTTTTCTGCGCTCCTCTTTTTTCTTCTTCTTCTCTGGTGTGTCAGAGATGGATGCTGGAGAGAAAATATCGGCCTCCCGTCGAGCTGACCGCCAGCGTGCTTTGCCGTGCTCTTACGTCACGCAGCATTCTCGCGGCCACCACAACCAGGATATTTTTTTTTATTATTTCATATAGTTCCCCTCCTCCACCTTTCTTTGCTGCTGCTATATTGCTTTGTTGCCGTGTGGCGTATCGCTAGAGTGGAATCTCCTACAAGCTCCTCACAAATGCGCGTCGTCTCTTTTGCTATCACAAGGCTATATATAATATACAAATTTTCTTCATGATTTTTTTTTTCTAACCTATCCCCTATCCTGATGGATGGATATTATTTTTTTTCCTCTTGTCTCTACATTAAGGATTAGCTAGACAGACAGTTATAGCTGTCTTCGTAGCTTTCACAATTTCATCTTGTTCGCTTTTTTGTTAATACTATACCATGAAATATGTCTTGTAAATATTAAGCGAAAAAAAATAGTATTAATAGAAAGAAAAAAAAATGAATAAATCATGCCTATTATTATTAAAGCTAATTTCTTTCTAGATTTATATAAAATTGTAGAGATAACATAAACGTGATTCATTCATTAGCAGCTTGAATAAGCAGTTGGCTTAAATTACTTTGATCTCGCCCTCGAAAGTTCGCAGTAACATTTAAAGGCGAGGGCGGGCGCAGGTGGCGGGTGGTATAAAAAGCGTGGAGCAACAAGTGCCCCCGTGCCGTCGTCTCCACCACCGCTACAGTCGGATTTGTTTTATTTTTCCGCCGGAAATTTGAATTTTCTGCCCTTCCTGATCGTACTTGACTTTAAATTCTGCAGAGAGACTTCCAGTTCATGACGAATTGAAATATAATTAAGAAGGCTGGAAACATTTCTTTTCCGGCCATTTCCGGAGAAAATAATGAATTAATATTACTGTAGTCGGTCTCACTGAGATGCAAGTGCTCCTCTCTCACGCGCCGCACAAAACCGTGCTCTGTCTGTGCTGTGCCTAGCAATATATATGTGCTTAGAATAAATAAAACGCGAGACTGCACTGCGAGACCTCAGACAACGACTCAATACACCGGTCTTTATTAATGACTTGAACACGATTTTATTATCATACAATAAAAAATGTTTCACATTGATGAAACTACGCTTTTACTTGCATACATTTATAACAAATTATATTATTTTAAATAAATACAAGGTAATCTTACGTACATACATATTATGATTTATTTATCTTCTTAAATTTAATTATATTTAATTAATTATTATTGAGGGTTATTCTAGATAAGGACATGACCTTTTAAATATTATTATTAAATATTAATACCTTCTTTATAATTTCCTTTCACTTAAATTTTTTTTTATGTATGAGAGATGAAGGTTTTATAATTTGGAGACCTCTCTCTGTCAATCATATTATTATTATTTAAATTCCCTTCTCTAATTCGTAGTAAATCTCATTCACAATATAATAATATTATCACTTTAGCTCATCATAAGGTCCGGTTTTGTATTGCAGTGAAGAAATTCCGAGCCGAGTGAGCATACAATAATATATAACGGTACAGTTATAGCAATGACATCACGTTATATACTGATGGCCACCGCTTATTCATCTGCTATATGGTAGCCGCCGCGGTGCAAAGAGGCTTGCAGTGTCCCGCCCTCTGCGACCCCAACAGCTGATTTGGGTCATCACGATACTCAAGATCACACCGGAATGTGACCCGAGAACTGTGAAGTCTCAATACGGGCTGGCTCCTATATCGTGCGAGTGAGTGGGAGCTGCTGATATATAGTGAGATCAGATTAAAAAAAAATTAATGATAATCATATCCATTGTTATTTAAAAACAAAATCTTCATCTTTCATAATTTCTACATATCACGCCCTATAGGTGAAATGTTTGTTGTTTTAATAGTATATTCTCGCACTGATATATGAAACACATTCCTACACGTATTTTTAATATTATTATTTTGTCCTATTTGTGGGCTACATTTTTTATATAAAAAATAATATATATGTAGATATAGCTTTCTCTATATACTTTTTTTAAAATGCCAAAATATTTTAAAGAATTCTTAACTCTAATCGAGATGTATTAAGAATAAAATGTAAAAAAACGAAAAACCAAGAAAGTTACACTGTTACCAATTTGTGGTTGAACTCATTTGACAATGTTTATAATTTATTTCTTTTGTTCGGTTTGAATGGAGACTGTAAAAAAATTATCGGTACATTGGAACAAAATTTTCTATTTCGTAACAACATAAGTCATAATCTAGTCATGTTGTGTTTGCTACCTGAATATTAGGGCCCCTGAAATGTATGCAACTCTTTCAGCATGTATGATAGAAAATTGCATGATTCAGGAACTAATATTTGTATTGATCAATACAGGGATTATATAGATTATCAATAAGTGCATGGATCTTAGATTATTAATTGTTAATTATTTTGGACCTTGTTCTACAATTTTTAAAACATTTATTTATTATCATGTCTTATTTAGAGCTGAATGAAATTTTTATTCAGATACCAAGTCTTAAAAATTAAGAAGAGATAACACTCACATAAGCTAATGACGTTTATAAAAGTTCATGCAATAATTGTTTTGAATCTCAATGTTCATATACTTCATATCGTCCATTGAGTTGTTTCAATCTATAAAGACATGCTGGACCTACTTTTTCTATACAGTATAACAGTGAGTTTTACATCTTCTTATACATTTTTGTGGGCCCTCTGTGTCATGTAAACTCTTATGTGATGGTCGAGTGCCGCTGCTAATTGTCTCTGCCCCTGCTGGTCCTGCCGCAGCCGTGCAGCGGGGCCGTGTGCCACCTTCGCAGCCTCCAGGCATGCCCGGACAGTTCGCTCTGACCAATGGAGACGCACTCAACGGGCATTCCTACCTCTCCAGTTACATCTCCCTGCTCCTTCGGGCCGAACCGTACCCGACCTCTCGTTACGGCCAGTGTATGCAACCCAACAACATCATGGGCATCGACAATATTTGCGAACTGGCCGCGAGGTTACTCTTCAGTGCGGTCGAGTGGGCCCGCAACATCCCCTTTTTCCCAGACCTCCAAGTGACGGACCAGGTCGCGCTCTTGCGGTTGGTCTGGAGCGAACTGTTCGTGCTGAACGCCTCGCAGTGCTCCATGCCGCTTCACGTGGCACCACTCCTAGCCGCTGCGGGTCTTCACGCATCTCCCATGGCGGCGGACCGAGTGGTTGCCTTCATGGACCACATTCGCATCTTCCAAGAACAAGTAGAGAAACTCAAGGCTCTCCATGTCGACTCTGCGGAGTACAGCTGTCTCAAAGCCATCGTGCTCTTCACCACAGGTAAGACACTATATTATTTTAAATACCTATTTTTATGTGCATTTTAATCCTCTCAAGTATTAGGCAGGGTATTTTCATCGAAACGTGTGTAGTTTTATATTAAAAATTTTAATCAGTGCAATCTGAGTTTGATATATTGTTATATCCGTTATCAAAGATGCCCTCATATCGTGTTGCAAAAGTTTAGGAAATCCAGGGCAATGCGTAGTAATGTTTATTGGATAGTTGGAACTCTTCCAATACAGGGCGATATTATCTTTTAAGGACTTAAATAAATTATTAATTCTATAAAATTTCAAATGAGCTTAAGTTCTGAATAATGACTGAAATCTTAGTTTTAAATAAAATCTACATTTTTTTTTTATAAAATGGACTCTTTACGCTTTACGTCGCACGTTAAACAATAAATAATTGTTGAAGGCTCTAGGAAAAATGTACCACCCAGATGACATGCAGCTGAAAGATTATTATTATTAATATTTTATATAATTTTATTGCCTGACGAGGTTTTGTTTATAACTTCCCGTGTGGTATAACGATTAATTTAAAAAAAAATGTCACAATAAGAAAGTCTTGAATTGATTTTACCAAGACTGCAGTGATTATTAAAGAATGGTGTTTTGATGACACTTAACATTCCTCCATGTGTTAACTCTTGAAGGGCAAAAATTTATGATATGACAAACGCCTTTAACAACTTTTATTATTATCGTTAAAATAAAAGCAGTTAAGAAATTAATGACACATTGTTTTCAACTCAATATCTTAACACATTATCATAAAATTATTTTTCATTATTTTTTTATGTTATATAAAATACCATTATGTTCAATATTATAATATATATCTGTCACGATTACAAAATAATGCATATATTATATACATATATGTATCATTAACTAACTTACAAGTAACTTTTCATTCACTTGACATGGCGGTGTATTATTATTATTATTATTATCATTATTATTATTTTATAAATTTATTATATATATCTTGATGCAACAACATTCTTCTCATGTAAATGAATGAAAACAAGGGAACGAGTTCTTCCGATGAAGGTATTCATGCAGGTGACTTCCACTCACTCAATCCTCCTTGTTTTTACGCTCGAGTAATAACTTGAGACGTCCAAAGATCGTGACATATTGAGCTGTGTTAACAAAACCTTGAATGTTGCTACTCAATGAATGTAAAATTTTCAACTTTTTTGTACTGTATGAAATAACAATGAGACATTGTAAATAATTTATATAACAATAGTCAATTTACATTGCGATTTTTTTCTCTATAAAAATATTTTTTACTGTTGCATGCAAATTAGTTTTAAACATGACTATTATACCACGAATATTAAACGGGCTAAGCTGCCTATTGAATTTTTAAGAACATTATTTTTTTAGGGGGGATTAAGACTTCTTTTTTTCCCTCAAAATTGTAAATTTATATCTCATTGCTTCTTGGATCTGAAACTCCAGTAAATCATGCAGTAAATTCTATCTGATCCAAGGATACAGAATTGGTCAAATGATTAGAGCAGAACTATAAATTTAAAATGTCTCATTCTTTTAAATAAAGACTGTATATACAGTAGGCTATATAATTATAAAGCTGAAAGCTATTTCGATTTTGATCCGATATTTAACCACGTAACTCCACGACTCGATTTGCACCGGTAACATCACGACATCACTTAATTTAGGTGATACAGAGAAAGCAGGAAGAAGTTGGGGGTGGGTGGTTCCTAAAATCTCCACCAGATCGCCTCAAGCACAGGGAGGAGGACATGAGATAGATCAGACCGTGGTGCAGGTTCATCGGGCGTAGTCATAACAGCTGTGAAGATTTGCCTCCCAGAAGAGCTCGACTTTTAAACAAGATCTGTGTGGGATGACCCTCTGTATGCCTCTTTATTAGCTCGTGATATTTATGAGATGAACAAAATTTAAATTAATTAATATTCAGAAAAAAAAATACCTCCCAATTTATGAATGAAAAAATTCTGTCAGTTATATTTTACATTTCATTTTTATATTGTTGCAGCTGAAAAAAAATATGGAGGTTAATTTTTTTTTTGTCATGTCTTATATATTTTTTTGTTATAATAATAAAAGTAAAACGTTAAATGTTATATTATAGTATAATTCAATGTCTATTCAAATGGCAGGCGTGAAGGTATATATATATAAGAGAAGTTTATTCATGTAGGGGTGTAATAATTTCTGGGTCATTCAGTCACGACCTTTCAATACCGACTCTGCTAAACTATGACACACACATATGTATAGAAAGTCGTTGCCGGACACACACACAAAGAGATATCGATATTATGCTTACACATGCTATATTCTGACTGCTCCAAAGAAATGACTATATGAGCATTTGGCCCAATACTCTTTATATTATTATGAAGGGAAAGCTAACATAACAAGAAGTCAGATCATTTTCAATCTCCTCATTCGTTTAAAAATATAATATAAAAAAATATATATATATGCAGGTCATTTTTCATAAAGAACCAGCTGTACTTTTTAAACTTTCTATTACGGGTGGTCCCTTTATTAAAAAATAATAATAATCGATAATTGAATTTTATTAATATAACGATGAAAGTAATAGATATAAATTAATGGTATTCTTCTTTAAAATATAAAGAATTTGCTTGTTTTTGGTTGATTATGTGTTCGACAGCCGCCCGAATGACAGTGGAGTCACGACACGGGCACGCACAACACGGTTGAAGCGTGCAGTAGGACGTGCCCAGAAACTACGCCAAATTGGCGGTACTCGCTCCGCCGTGTCTTTGGACGTTAACGTGACGCCGGCGTGACTGATGCCGTCGCCGCTCCAAACATGGACATTTCGCTGCAACACAATTACACCACGTCGCGCCCATACCAAGTCCAGGCTTCACTTGAATGCTAATGTCCATCAGACTTCACGTACAAAATCACAAGTATCAAGCAATTATTAAGATTATAACAGTATGCGTATGAATTTAAAAAAAAAAAAAATTGTTTAACCCAATTTTTTTTTAAGCCCGCACATCATAAATATTTAAAAATATGAGACATTTCCTGTGGTGACTTAATTTTTATCATCTGAAATGCCAAGATGAGTTTATAAGATGCGGGCTGTGACGGCGTGTTTCGTGCGCTCGGCGGTACTCTGGAAATCGTGACTGGCCGCTGGGCTCGGCCCTGGGGGCGGGAGGGAGAACACCACAGGCAGGCACGCCTTCAGGTCATCAGATCTATCTGCAGATATTACCGTTCTTCAACTATACGTGTATACCTCTCACCGTCATCACATCCTAGTGCATAATTACCATTAGGGACAAATATTCGGCGGCATGACGTTGCACTTTGCATGAATGTGATATATCAGCTCTTTTACCGTTCATTTTGACCCTATATAATATAACACAAGCAAAGCGATCGTTGTTTGCGGGCGCTGAGGTGAACAAATCGGCCATGCATGTATTGATATCCCAAACGCCATGCCCTCTATATAGCTGATGTGTATTATATGCTATATAGCATCCCTGTACTATAATCTGCTACAGTGCTTCGTTTGCGAGTTAGGTAGGAACAATGTAGACGGCAAGCCCCACGCGCCCTGGACCCCTGCCAACCCCCCCCCCCCCCCCCCCCCCGCCTCTCTCTCTTTCGCACTAGAAAGACTATTGCTCCCTCATCAAAACGACAAAACAAACATAGATCTAACTGACTCGACTTTAATCGTCTTTTTTTTTTGTTACCATTTGGTAGTATCAAAAGAAACCGCTAACAACATTGTGCTATTTCTATTTTATATTATTATACATTAATAGGTCACTCCTTTCTTTCTATATAATAAAATTAATTTGTACAACATGATTTTTTTTACATATATAACATGTGATGGTCATTTTTTTTATGTATACAAAATCGTGAGAAAATAATATTAAATTTTATTAGTGTGGGGTTGGGGTGAGGTAGTGGTTGCGGTCCGTGACCCCTTCAGCAGCTGACCGGGTGCACACGCGAACACAATCACGGCTCACGAGAGGAGGCAAGTAGCGCGTGAAGCCTCCTGCACACCGCGGAGATCAGCAAATCAGGCGCTTCCGCAATCCCTCACCCGTGAACTTCCTCTCTCTACCATGCCCCAAGGGAGTCAATTAGCAAGGTGCACAAACCCCGCTGATGTATATATCAAATTATTACACCATTTTCATCAACTATATAAATATAATTACATCAGGACAGAATGAACTTTACTTCTGATTGATTTGTAGTTCCAAGAGACAAAGAGATGCAGTTTTGCAATTTTGGGAAGAGCACCTGGTCTAGCCATCTCCAAAAAGATTAACTTGATGACAATGCTCACAAGCAGGGGTGTGGTGTCACGATGATGTGTACTTTCAAAATCTAATCAAATGCTAATTTTGATGATACAGGTACAATATATAGGGTAACTATTACTGTTGTCAATCACCTTCTGAATAAACAAAAGACAATATAAGTAATATCGTACCATCGTATCACACTATACGAGCAATGACAATACGGTTGAAACTGATTAAAATTATTATGAAAGGCAATGCAAAAGATTTTGTGACGGGAGTATATAGGGAGTATCAGGATTAGCTACAATCCTCTAGAAAAGGGAGGAGGATGGACGGATTAATATATGCAGAGACTATAAGAGGGAGGAGATTGTGAGTCACCTCATATTGGGGACATCGGGTGCTAAGGAGGGGGGTAAATCCAGAGTGTTTTGTGGCCACGGACAAACCACCCTTACCACCACCACCATATATATAGAGAGGGCGGGAAAGATCGGGGGAGCAGCAGAGAAAAAATTATTACATTCGCGGGGTTGTATGCAGAGGGGATGATTCGTTGTCACTTGCCGGCCGCTGTATTACGTTATAGAAACCCTCTTCTAAACTATTGCATGCAACTGCTGGCAAAAATGTTATTCCTTATTAAAGTGCGTAACAATAAAAGTAATGTCATAGTGCCAGACACTATAGCTACATATATATAAAAACATAAAAGTCCATGTGCTATTTATTTAATATAAGGAAAAAAAATGCATTATATTTTATTTTTATTATACAAATTACATAAACATAATATAAAGATATTTCAATACTGATATTTTGAATATTTTCAATTGAAACTCTTTATACTCTATATTATTAAATCAATGCTTTATTTACAGAAATTTCCAAAAGATCACAATTTATAACTTATTAAAAAAGTACACTTTTAAAATATGCATGGTATTTTTTTCTTTTTATACAGCAATAAATGACCATAAAGTTTTTATATACAATGTATTAAATTTACACTACCAAGAAATATATAAAAATTAAAAACATAAAAATTAGATTTAATTAAAAATGTGAAAGCAGCTTAATTAACAAGTTCATCAGCGGAACATTGATGAGCACTTTACATTATGATGAGAGAGGTCGACATTAACAAAGCTTGTTCCTCCGCTAGATTGATTAGATCAACTCGAGTGACATTCTCATTCCGAGGCTGCTGCTGCGGTCTCCCACAGGACCAATCAGTCATTTTCTCTGCAGCCCCACAGCGAACAAGCGATGTTACAACTTATTGCAGTAACTCCTCCTGTCTTTTGACACCTCAGAAAAGGAGGAAGTAGGGAGAAGGATTGGTTGGACAGCCTTTGCTTTAACAGTCTCATGCTTTTGCTAGTGCTTCTAGATCAATATTACCTACATGTTTTAATGTAACCATACCGGAGGCGTTTGAGGGCGCAGGCGTGATAATTTTTGGGGGATAGAAAAGCATTCTCTCTATATCTGTGTTTTCACCACCACAACTATACCGTTGCTACTATTACAACTGTTACTGAGAATTCTATATATATGTTCTCTCTCTCTCTCCCTCTCTTTGCAAGCTTTAAAGGGATGAGATCTGAGGCTAGAAAGGGTTGAATATTATTATTCTCATTCTAAAGTTGGTGACGAAAATCCACGTTACTATAACACTATAGGGGTGTTATAAAATTTTAAATGTATATATTATATTTTTTATTCTATGACCTAAATTTAATAATAAGTTAATTAAATATTTTTTTATGTTAATTTTTCTTTTCAGTACTGATTTTATAATTTGATTGTTCACACAAAAATGTCTACTATATTTGCTCTGTTGAATAAGACATACATTTTGCTTGTTAGTACTTTGTATTAAGCGAAGCGTGAGACACCAGAGGAATGAAATGACCATCGTGCTTGACTTCACTAGCAAGCAAACGACTAGGACGACTTTACATGCTAATATCATTAGTTGTCTTCTCCATTGTCCATAGCCACGTCAATGACAAGTCCATGCATGCACCAGATCGCGTAAATCTGTCCACATAACGTGTCCCGACACGAATATTGATGAGGTATATCTTTTTAACTTGATCACAAGTAAATTGCCTTAAAGTATATTATTTTATAGAATTACTAACAAATGTTTAAACAATGTGTCACATGAATGACTACAACTATAATATATCAATATTGAAGGGTGGTTTTTGTTGTCATGGTGTGAAAGTACTTAGAAACAGCTGTGACTTATTATCGAAAGAAAAACGCGTTATATTATACTTTGATTTTTTTTATACATGCCGATTTTGATTGGTTATATTATATTGACCACTATGAGAGTATTAGCGTAACTATGGCAACGTATACCATCTTCCATCACCCCTAGTTTCTTTTCTTATTGAAATTGCTTGACTCATACAGGCTGCTGCCGCCGCGTGTAACCACTTTTACTGACTTAATATACAAAAAACTAAAAGCTGACACCCTCTTCATGATTCGATTGTGGCTTGTGTTAGTCATCGGATGACCTTTTGTCGCGGCTGTCAAGCTGATGTCCCCGCCCCCGTCAATCTCAGCAGCTAAGAGGAGACCTTTAGCAGACTTTACACCCCCTGATGCCCTCCATGCAATCTACTGTGAACTGTACGCAAACCTAAAAATCACCCCCCTCATCTCTCTCTCTCTTTTCTACACTCTTCCACGTTTTCACGCGCGAATTGGCACAAAAATGTGTAACATAACTCAAAACGTTGTGCAACCTTTTCAATAATATTTTAATATTTCCCAGCACTTCTCTCATCCCTGCATCGAACGTTAAAAGTTATAAATTAAACCAAATTATACAAATTCATCTTAAATTTTCTATCATGGTTCTAATTTATACCGTAATGCAGCCTATAGTTATTTTTCTTTTTAATTCCTTATAAAATAGTATTAAAATGGAATACAAATTATATAATGAAAACATTTTTATTGTGCCCCACTGACATAATATATTCTTAAATTTATAGTAAATAATTTACTATAGAAGATAATTATAGTCAAATTTGTATTTTATTTTTTTTCAATTGTTCAAAAAATTGCATACAATACAGGGGTAATTCAAAATCATGTTGATCCTGTAAAGTTAGCAACCCTCCTAGCAGATATTAAACACTAACATCAATTTTCAAATATTTACTGTCTAATATTGTTATTTGCTACTAATAAATCATTAACTGTTTAATTTTTCAATTTGTATAATTGCAAACTAGGAATGTAATATTATATTGTTATGTGGTTGCAATTGTGCACATATACATTGTTGTGGTTGAGAGAAGATATCTCACCCCACCATGATGCACCCTCTCGTCCCTTCTCCGCGACATGACGAGATTACGCACCCTCTAAGCAGAAACAATGGTGGACACGCCCGCGCGCTTGTGACGATTTGCATACAATTCTCTCTCTCTCTGTCTGTCTCGTTGTGCAACGCCAGTAACAACTATAATATATAATATAGGACTGAGGTTTTGCTTATAGAAATGTATAATAGATAACATTTAGTATATATAATATATAAGTTATAATATGTGACCATGTATGCAGTTAAATACATGCAGTTAAAAAGTATAATAGTGTGGTTTAAGCGAAAAGAAAATTGAAGGGTATGAACATGAGAGATATTATTTATATGTTATGGTTGTATGGTGTTATAACCTATACACCAGAGTAAAACTCAACATGCAGTGATAACCAGCTAATATGAAACATGAATGTATAACACACAGTATATTATATCCTATGTACCAATCTCTTTCGGTTTGTGGATGTTCTCTCACTTGCTATGGGTGATAAAATGTTGAAGAGAGAGAGAGAAAGGGCTGTGCTCTCTGGCTTTGCTTGTTTCACTAAAACGACATCGTCAGATAAGGTTTCAATTTAGCGTCGCTTCTCTACTGCTGTTGCTACTGTATATATCTGTATATATATGCCGAGCTAACTGTTGGGGGTTTACGTGATGGCGCAAACTTTGTTGTTTGGGCCGCAAAGATTAACCTTCCCCTGCTTGCATATAAGCCACAACGTTAACTCTATATACGACATCAGTTCAAAACATCTAAATGAAGTACAAAGGCATAAATGTTAACTGGCCTATTATTTTACACCGTATATAATATAAATATATATATACGCTGTACCGCCCAGAATATATATATATATATATATATATATATATATATATAAGTATATAATGTATTTTGACTATAACCCAGCAACTTTCATGCAACCCTATAATAATACTTTGCTTACTTACTATATGCAGAATATTATTACCGTATATAGAAACGACACAACGAAGACAGTACTGAGAGCTCTTATTATTATACATAACAAAGATAACGCTATAGTAGACGAGTTTTTGTACATATTTTTTTTATTTTACAAAAAATACGACCTCCATTGCACTGAGTAATTTTCCCGTACTGGAAAGATGACATTTTATACTACAAGTATAAACTATTACTACAGAATCCCAAGTTTTTTTGTTTCTAAGTCATGTATTATTTTTTTATTTTTTTTTGTGCAGGAGATCTGTTGAGATATATTATTATACTTGTGGGACTTGCAGAAAGGTAGATTATAAAGCGGAAAGAGACAAGTATAATAAAAATGTACCTGTTAAACTCGTGTTTTTTTTTTTTAACTCAAATAATTATTAACACAATATGTTTTAAAGATATTAAAAATATGTATATAAAAAAAACATGATTTCATTAGTTTATCACTCATCTTTGCCTATTTTATTATTTCGTTTTGTTTTAGATTGTAAAAACATAAATTTAATTTGATACATTTTTTTTTATTAGGTTAACTTACACCAATAAATTTAATGTTAAGTAGTGGGAAAATGTACTTCTTTTTTAATTAAAAGTGTTATAAAACAGTCTAGCCAATTTAGTTGACTTGTTTTAACAAGAGTAACTTTGCCTTGTGTACCAACACGCGCTAAATCCTTCTACTTTGTTCCGGCGTAAGCAAGCAAGCGAACCTGATGTAAATCAACTCCCTCTCTCTCTCTCGGTGAGAAAGAAGAGATGATATAGTTTTGCTGCTTGCCTGTGGCCACCTCCTATATAGTATGTGACGAGGAGTAAGCACAGGCAACGCTACCATCCCGTATATCACGTGTGGACGCCAGCGCCGTGTCTCGGACGCAGCCTCCGCCTCAGGAACAAACCGCGATCTCTCTCTCTCTCTCTTTTCTAAGCGCCCGGCACATTCCACCTTATACTCTTTTTTTCGTTTGGATTGCAAAGAAAGAGTTTAAAACAGCGAACCATAATAAATTGTATCTAAAATAGCCATGCTCTATTGCTGTTAGCCATTTATACTGCCACTATAACCTATAGATTGTCATCGTATATTTAAGACCTTTGAAATTATCCGCTTTAAATATAATAAATTATTTTGCTTTGATTTTTAAGTTTATTTACTTTTATAAAAGAGATTTATCGTTTAATTTAAATATAAATTACAATTAACTTATATTCATTGCAGTTATATTATATGTAATATTATTATATCCATTATATAAAGTGAAGAAAATACATTGGAACAAAAAAAATTTTAATCAAACGAAACAAAATATCAATTACCTTTACAGAATTAATTTAAAATAATTTAAAATTGTTTAATTATTTACGGTACAAGATAATCATTAGTATCAAATTATATTTTTATTATAAATGATCATCGAGTTAAAAAAAAGTTGTTTTGATTTATGGTTTGTTGCTGATCGATTAACATCCAGCTCGCTATAACGTTCTTATCAGTAATTTACTGCAAGGTGTCTGCTGATGCTACGTGGCGTTTCCTGCCCGGATGTTGGTCTCTGCGCTTACCCTTTGCCCCCTGTAACCGCCGCGTGCGACACTGATGACGTCACGACTGATAACAGCATCTTCTCATGGAAATGCACATCTTGCTAACACTATAATTGATCGATACACAATTGCATTATTTCTGTAAGTTGAAAGTTATATAAAAAATAAAAATATACCTAAATTTAGCAAGAGAAAAAAAAAATGTTTCGTCTACAGCTAAATTTAAACAGATGTTTTTAAACTTCATTGTAGGTCAAATATATTATATACAAAACACTAATTGAATTTTTAGCTATTAATAATGTTTTCATATTTACATAATTAATATAAATTGAAAGGTCAAAACACTTAAAACAGTTTGAAATATTTGAAAATCATGACAAATTTTTTATGATGATATAAAATTTTTCTTTTTTTTTTTCCAATTTTTTCTTTCTTTCTCAGTTACTTAGCAGCTGGTTTTGTCTTGAACGGTGTCATAAAGTTTAGTTGCAAGCAAGCGAGTGAGCAAGTTCTTTTCAGCCCCTTCTCGCGACTCTCTCAAAGCTACTAAATCAAATCTACTCCTCCTCGCTATATACTGCCGTAAGGGACGACGAAAGAAAGAAAAAGTGTAAGATGAGGGGTTGCAGAAATCTTCTTCCCTGTGTATTATAGCTTGCAAATCTCTCTGCAGCACCGCTACCATACAGATTATCCGAACACTGAAGTTCGCGCACCTGGGCTTGCTGCTATATACTATACAACGTATTTTCTCTTCTTTTTTTTATCATAAACTTTTTCCTTACGTTTTAAATACTTAAGGTAGAGATAATACGGATCAGCTGGCCCAATGCTAAAAAAATCCCATTCATAAAAATTATGAAAAAAATTTAAAATGTTCTCCTCTACATCCCCTATCAGTAGATAAAATATCAGGTATACAAAAACGAGCTAGTTTTCGAGTTATTAATTTTTAAAGTTGACTAATTTAACATGGAGAAATGGGACTTCCATGTTAAATTGGTCAACTTTGAAAATTAATAACTCGAAAACTAGCTCGTTTTTGTATACCTGATATTTTACCTACTGATAGGGGATGTAGAGGAGAACATTTTAAATTTTTTTCATAATTTTTATGAATGGGAATTTTTTAGCATTGGGCCAGCTGATCCGTATTATCTCTACCTTAAGGTCTCCTGTTTTCCCATTCAGAAATAAAAAAATCTCTTATTGGGACGTTAGTCTTTAACTTGAGTAGCCATAAACATCACCATAGCTTGCTTTTTTTGCCTTATGGCCATCACGTAATTGCTGCATACTTGCATGATGAGATGGGGGGGGGGGGGGGGAGGGGGGGAATAATAAAAACACGCAAGGAAAGAAAAAAAAAATGTTAGCATCAACTGTATAGTTGAAGGTGGATGTAGCTATTTAACTTTTCTGGCAAGGAATGATATTGCCCTGCAATAATATCAAAAATCTACTTTGCATAATATATTGGAGAATGAATTTATGCATGTATAATAAAAATATATTATATTGTATTTCCTGAATTCATGTATGCAAATTATGACGTCATCAATTTTAACGACCTTGAATATTGTAGGTGGAATGATTAAACGATAATATTTTATACAATTTTATATACCTGGCAGTACTTTTTTTTTGTTATCATCATTATAATACAAACAATTTAATAAAATTTTAAAAAATAATTTTTTTTTTATTTTATATAGTAAAGCAATAATTTATTAGTTACGCACTGTCAGAAACTTTTGGATACAGACGCGCGGGTAATTTGCCCGCGTGATTACGCATCGCCAGACTATACAGTGTCGTGATGCGTGAAGTACGCCAACAAAACATTCAGCAAGACGTTCAAAGGAACGTCACAGCCTCTGGTCCGGTAATCATTTCGAGGCATGATGGCAAAAAGCTTTTGTAAGGATTCTTTTGGAAGAAAAAAAAAATGTCTTGGGAGGGTAAAACCACGTGTGCAAAAGCAACTTCTCACAATATTGAAAATCATCTGATATAAAGCAGAGGCTATTTGCTCACATGTTGACCTCGCCCTATGTAATATTTCGTCCTCCCTCCCTCACCAGATACAAGAAAAGGTGAGGGTGGGCGTAGGTTATCGTAATGTTTGTTCACACTTCAAATAGTACTATTCACACTATTACACTATACTCTACTACTACTATGACCATACATGACCGTTCAGGAAATATTTTATGTGTATTATGTGTAGGATGAAATATATGACTTGGCAAGCGAAGTAAACGTATTGTCGCGTGGCTATTATATTATTATTATTATACATCATGCTACCGAAAATGTGTTGTATGTTTAAGAGAGTGGGAGGTTAAAATGGTTACATATTATTGTCCCCTTTTGCTGCGCTACCGCTTTGCTTATAAGCATGGTTTGTTGGTCGTAGCGACCTTTGATGCCGTGGTGGTGGGTACGGAAGCCGCTTGCTGGTGCGGCAATCTCCCACCATTCAAATCCGGCGACCGCCCGTGACAAAAACTAAACCCCATGGGCCCATGTAAAACTGGCAACCCGCGCTGCACCCGGGTTCAAGGGGAAAAGTACACACCCAGGCGCAACGACTTTTTGTTGTAATATCTCACCATTATTATTATTTTTCAATTTAATATAATTAAACATTAAATCTTACCTGTAATTTTATAGAAAAATAATTGATATGATATGACACATGATATAACTTACTTATGACATGCTGTTTCTATTGTTTTATAAATTTAATGGGTCTTGTAAATTATTTAACACTACTATAAAATTACTAATTAAATATCTATTTTTTTTTAAAAAGTTTATCTCGTTAAAATTATATAAATATGATAAATTTATACTAAAGTAGCCTTGAAGAAGTTTTTTAAGGCGTAAAATTACATTTTGCTATTTTTGCACATTAAATTCGTGTTAAGTGGTTCTTCTTCACTCTCTTACGACCTTCACAGCTATAATACCAAGCAGCTTTGTGTATAAAGAAGTAAAAGATGGACATTTAAAAAAAAAAAAACATTATTTCTCTGTGAGTATACTTCATGCACGTAATCTTAATTTTACCGACAAGCGCAGCCACGCAGCATGCTTCCTACCAACTATATATATTTTTTTATACTCTCTTTATATATTATGTGTACTATAACTTTTAAAAAACCAGTTTCACTCTCAACTCGCTAATTTTTTTATTCATTGCTATATACCATTTTGCTCGCTGTCTTTTCCGACTTGAGTTAAACATAAACTTGAATATGGGCCAGATGTCGTTGATGCGAAGTTTGCTTATATATTGTTTTTGTGTGTCGCGTGTGCTTTCCGTGACACCTCTCATTTCTCCCTCCCTTATTTTCTATATAATAATCCATTCGTGGTCTCCCTCATGCATTGACTTTTCCCGTCCCATTTACCCTCTGTCTATATTATATTCAAAACAATATAATATAATTATAACTCTATACCTTGGCACCATGTAATATTACATTAGCTATATGTATGTATTTTAATCAATCAATAATTTTATATCTAACATGCCATACTATAGACTTTTAATCGGATAGTTGAAAACCATTATCATTAAATGATCATGATAAAACAAACACCCCTATATATGACATGATATTATATGATGGAAAAATATATTATATATAGTGTGCAAGTCAGTGACTCTGGGTAGATAATGCTTTTATTATTATTATTTTTTTTTACCTGTATATTTTGTAAGGGTGATGATTTATGTCTCATGAATTACCCCTTTCTCTCTTGCGCCATAGCTGCTGCAAACCCACCCTATTCATTGGATGTAACTATAGAGGAGGGGTCATTTTGGTGGCGACCGAGGACAATTGAAGCTGATTACTCTCTGACCATAATAACCAGCCAAGCTAGCATATTCAGCAACCCTTTACTTTGGCTCTACTGGGAACAATAAAGCTTACATTATAGCTTCACATATAGCTGTTATATAGCCTATGGTTCTTCCTACACAATCATGTATGCAGTTCAAGTAAATTGAGAATAAACTGAATGTCCAAAACCCTTGTATAATCATTTTTTTAACTAACGTATGTATTTGACCTTTTTTATTATATATACTTTAATTATTTGTCTGACCCATATATGAGAAAAAGATCACAAATTTATTTACTGTTGAAATATTATATATATAATGCTTGGACCATATTATAGTTACATTACAATAAAGGGGGTTAAGTTAAAATGTATAGAATATTATACTATCGTTTTGCAACACGCTTGTGGTGTTGTTTAGTGGAGGGGTTTATCCACGCGCCATCTTCCCGCGAGCATCATGCTGCAAGCGCGTGTGATCATCGTCTATGCAATTAAGATGTAAGATAATTTTCATGCTCCTCTCAACACTTCTCGTGCGCTTCTATAGTTGCTGCTCTTTTCTCTTCCCGCACGCTTTATATATAACTTGTGACATTCATTTGTTTATATTTAATTCTTCATGCTTGCTTCTCGAAGATAACAGCTATACAAAATTATTATTTAAAATTTTATTGTATAATATTTCAAAATTTTGACTATTATTTTATGATATTAAATTGTTTTAAATTTTCATTTTTTATGATAAAATAGTTAAAATCAATAGTACTTATTTTTTATGAAAGTTAAAAGTAAGCTTATTTTTATCCCTCTACATGTAAAGTGTGGAGAATGAGTGGCTTTTGATGGCCGGGTTGAGGTAATAAAGTCTGCGAGGAGGATTGTGGTGACACACACACACACTATAGGGTCGTCATCTCACCGCGACGAATGGTAAAATCCTTGACATCCCAGCAGGCATCGATTGTAGCGGGAGGACTCAATGTGCATATAAGCCGCTTGTAAATGTCACCCACAGCTCTTGACTCTGAGCTGCCAGCAGATATCGAATAGATCAAAAGTCAGGCTCTTTTTCAAACAATAGAAATACACAATATCGAGAAAAGAAACCTCAAATGCAGGGAAATTTTTACAATGCATTTCTCAGTATTGATGAAAAAATAATAAAAATAGAAAATTAAAAACATTTTTAATTAAAACTAATATCCGTTATTTTTTTAATACTATTATTATATCATACTTCTTCTATGAAACTAATTATTATATAGATTTTAATTGGTAAACCAATGGTCTACTATACCTGCTGGTGGTAATCTTTTCAGGTAAAAACATTACTATCTGGTAAAAAAACAACAACAATATTTTGGCTTTATGTATAAAGTCGGTTCAGTCCAAGTACTTTCCCTGCTTTCTTTGTGAACTCTCGTTAAATTTATATAAATATATGAAGGTTGAACGTTTAATTTCTTTTTTAATTTGTTATTTAATGGTCTAACGACTAAGCAAAAAAATCTCTATGATCGACTTTTGGAGTTTTAACATCAAATTAGTATAACACTCGAAGCTCTCTCGAGATGTGTACCATGTATGTATAAAATGAATAAGGCGCCGTGGTAGCAGCTTGACCTGTCACGTGGTAACCTCTGTGACGTCATAGCTACTTAAACGTGCGTTATGACAAAGAGAAAAAAATGCGAATAATGAAGAAAAAATTTACGTCAAACAGTGCATGTGGGCTGAGGATTACGGAAAATTTAAAATGACAAAAAAATACATGACGTCATTTTTTTAAAAGTTTAGGAATTTGCAAAACTATAAAAAATTAATGGTAAAAAATGAAGACAAATGATTTATTTCTTTTAGATATTTTATTATGCTATTTCCTGCGTAATAAATGAAAATATGTGGTTTAATTTTCTCCACAAGTCTATGCTATAATATAATATACAGATTATACACTATTATAATATACAGTAGTTATGCCGTTTTATTTTTCTATTTAAAAATCAATTTAATTTTATTTCACTAAATAATATTTTTTATACACAGTATATTTTCTTGTAGAAAATATAATACACCACATCGCTTTACTTATTTTTAAGGGTGAATTATTATCATGTTATAAATCGTTATGTTTATGGTTGTATAAGATTTCTTTCTCTTTTTTTTATTTTTTGCAATCACGATTTTGCAAGAGAGTCTCTCAACTCGTTATTATGTTTCGTGTCAGGCTGGGATTTTGAGATAATAACAGTTAGAAGGCGCCCATCCTTGTGCGTGGCTAATCGATTTCGTCTCTCTCTCTCTCTCTCTTTATATTATTATATGTAACACCGCCGCAGTTCAAGCAGCAAACATTTTGGTACATGGGTTACGATATGACATTTGAGGTTGACATTTAAGCTTTACTTGTATATATGCATGTAAACCTTGAACACATGCACAAGGGGATGTTTAAAATGATAAGTTTAAGTAAAAGCCTTGTCTGGGATCAGGTAAAAGTTGTCTGCTACTATATATACCCTCATGTCATAATCATCATCATTCTATAAACACTTGAAATCAAGTGAAGGAGTTCTGCGGTTAACTTTAAAAAAATATTATATATAAAAAAAAATCCACCCACCCTTTAACTACATAAGAGCGGAAAAGTTCAAAAGGGGGGAAAAAAGGGCTTTTTTTTAGGTGTCCGGTATCAGTGACCAGATTTACCCTAATTTTTTTTGCCATCTTTTACTCCAGATGGGCCAGAGAGGGGTTGTATTCCCCCTTCTATATCCTTCGTCTTTTGCTCTTTTCATAATATAACACCGCGGCAGCGACCCTTCTTATAGCTTGGCTATATAGTATAACTAGACAGAGATTACTCAGCACAGCTGACCGTAGCTTCATACTATTATATATATTTTTTTTTACTTCACCTCTATACACCTTATATAATAATATATAATATAATATAAAAAAAACTAATGTCGTTTTTCCTTCAGCGATTCTTGTCCGGCAAGAATAGAGAGACCCCTATATAATTTTTTCTACATAGGTATAAAATATATCTTGACCGTTTTGTTGCCCCGTTCACTGTAAGCTGTATTGTCCGTACATAGCACTTTCGTCCGTTTGCATTTTTTTATATGTGATTAACGGAAAGTCTCAGGCCAGTATGTTTGTTAGAGGGACTACCCCGCCCCAGCCGTCGTCCAACGATGGACAATCTTGTGAAGATCTTTTGCCTGAAGGTCCATCTCATTAATTCATCGCTGTCATCTCGTATAACGTGCCACTGGACTTTTTTTTTACATTACTTAATTTTTTTCATATGGGTAAGACCTTATGACTTAAATCCTGATTTAATCTTACTTTTTTTATAAATTAAACAAAGAGAGTTCGTTTAAAGTACAACATTGTTTACATCAATGCTTGTCTAATTTCTGTAACTGACGATTTATATTATACACATACATTATACATTTTTTTCTAATATGACGCGTGGTGTTCATTTTTAATTACATTGACATTTATATTTGGATTATTTAATTTTGTAAATCACTATAATTAACTTTGGAGGGTATATTTATTTTATCCATGCTTTTGAACACAAGGGAGGAAATAAACATAGATTGGCTGTCATTGTGGGTAAAATTCAATCACTCATTAAATTCGATTTATAAGTTCATTTTAATTTCAACTTTCAAAACCCTTTGTATAAAATATATACAATGTATTATAAGTCTGAATTATTATATGTATAAAATATGCAAATCTTTTTTTGACCTGATTACATAATTATATTTTAAGTCTTGTAGTGTTTCGTTATTCTCATTTCAAAGGCTTCTTCACATTTTTAACTCTATCGTATAGTTAAATACCTTTTTGAAATGACAGTTGGACTATAGTCATTGCAGTAGCAGCAGCAGGACGAAACTCGATATTAGTTAAATACGCTAATTTCTGCTCGTATCACGTGATCTACGATCGCTCATTCAAGTCTCCGCCCACTATATCAGCATCAGCCTTGGGCCGTCACTTTTCATCTACCGTCACTCATTAAGTAGATGGTAAATTGAAAACTGCATCGTAGCAGCCGTCTTCTATTTATATATATATATATATATATATATATATATATATATATATTATAAAACTTTACATACAAGAAAAGCATGGGTAACAAAATCATGAGCTTATCTCATCGACTATTATATATATTATAAAGCCTAGAAGCTATTTATCTTTTGTGTTAGCTACATTATTTCAAGCAAATTTCCTGACAACCTTATTACAGAAAATCCTGTAAGCGCTTTTCTATATACACATCATCTCATCATACAAGCAACAACATAAAATATATAATAGCTTGAGGGGGTGGATTTTTGTGACATGGCAACGTTGCAGTTTTAAAAAATAAAATGAAAAGACGATGAAAAAATATATATATATATATATATATATATATATATATATATATATATATATATATAATGATAATAAAAAGAAAAGTAGGGTGGAAATGGGTGATGAGGTTTTCGTCTAAATCAGCCCTCACCACACCAAACTTCTCTCCTCCCACAAACCCCCCCGTTCTAACTTCTCTGGGGAGTTTTAATCCATTGAGAGGGTTAAAAAAAGGTTGGAGGCGGTTCGTATATAAGGAAAAACTCCGGGAAAGATGACAGTAGCGGCGAGTAGAAGTTGCATGCTGCAGTAGTGTCACGCGGGTGGGGGTTTTTACAATGTGTGAGGGATACTCTGCTAGCTACAAAAGAGTCATCTCTCGCCCTGATGAATTCTCCTCCCCTCTCTTTTATATCAGTGTGACAAGACAAAGGATTCGTCGATCACAGAATGCAACTCTTTGAGGCCGGCGAGCGGCGGCTTGTCTGGCACTCTCACCACCACCCACATATAACAATCCTCCTTCTTCTCCTCACATGTGTACCCCCCTTATCCTCCTTCCTCCTTCTATATCTGAACGTTCGTACCCGGCAATCACGCTGGTCTACAGACGGACGCTATAAAGCCCGAACATAATATCGGCATTGGCGGCCCATCATCATCGAGACAGAGAAAAGATAGAACCGGTTCCGTCCCTGTGTTTTCTCACCCTGCCCACCTTAGTCTGTCCGCTTCGCCGCCGCTGCTGCTGCAACTATCTTAACATGCTCATGTTCAAAAACATCGTAGCGATAAAAAAAAAATATTAAATAATATATCGTAATATTTTTTTCTGAACGGTAATCAAAATTTTGTTTAATATTTGACATGCAAGTGTTGAAATATTTTTTTTTCTACTTCATATAATATTAATGATTAAATATGACTAATTGACTCAAATATTAACACATATTTACAGTAATTCCCTATACAAAAAATTATTTGCTTTTTGATAATTTTTTCACGGTATGATATCGGCCCGGCCTCTATTTCAACAATTCCCGTCCACTGGACTTTACTGTACAAACTTCTTACAAAAAAGGAAGTTCAATGTTTGCTTTTACTTCCTACCTTATAGCCTACCTATCTTCAGGTATATATAAGAACATGCAGCAAGAGAGGGGTCAAATTTTTACGTAAGCATGAGGGTTCTCTCACTTAATGGACCCAACATATGATTAGCATCACAAAGCCAGCGCTAGAAAAGATTATACTTTTTTTTTTATATGTATTATATATTATCTTTTTGAATCTCTCGGATAAGAAATAATAACAGCGTGAAAAAATATTATAAGAAATCATAGATATATTGATGAGGATAAATTCGTCATATATATGGTATTAAAGTTAGAAAAAAAAGGGGATCAATATCTCTTATAAGCTTTCAACAATTCTGTCAAATAAATATCAATATTAATAAAATATTAAATCGACTTTCAATTGAGAGTATACGATTTTTATCTTTATGAAAAAATCGAGAAAAAAATACAATATCGATGAAGCGTGAAAGTGACAAGGCGATTATTTAATAGGGTTATGCGACTTAGGACAGCAGGTATCAGAGGAAGGAGATCTTATATGTTTGACATGAAAACTGGTGGCTGATGTGCTAATCGAGCGGAAGAACTTGCTGCACATCAGTTAAGCATCCGGGCGTACTTCATATAATATAATAATATATAAACATGCAAGCAGCTTCTCTCACAACAACGTATACTGTTATACGACCATCACGTTTAGACAATGCATGGCTGTACAATACTGCAACATGTGTGTGTGTGTGGTATATCGTTGTGAAGCCGAGCAATCGCGTTATTGAGGATGGGCAGTATATGGGATGATCATGAAATAAACGTATACACAATGTTATTATATGGATATTTTTAGTTAACATACATAAATATTATATATTGTTGTTTGTTAGACCATTGTTTTGAATAAACAAAAACTTGATATGTATAGACTTGATGTTATATTTATGTATAAAATGAGAATCGTGCCATACGCATCAATGATTTTTACTCTTGAGTATATTATAAAAAAACGGTAAATGTAGATAAACTTTCATAGATAGACGTGTGTATTAACATTTTTAAAAAAATTAATTAAACTTAAAAGCTGCATGGGTGTTAAACATATCAATGTTTAATTTTTTCATTTTTAAATTTAAATAACATTGTGGATTTGAATCTCGTCGCATCATGCATATAGGTAAACTTCGTGGAAGAATTAATATTACCGTTTGTATATTGTTTATTATGATTGCCCCTGCTAGCCGCAACCCTCAGAACATGAGAAAGATCTTTAGAGACCCCACCTCCTCCAATTGCCCATAAGTGTACATGCATGGATCAATGTGAGATAAAAGTATATAAGAATTCTGTATTAAAATTTTCCAAGAAATGTATTAAAATTCATATTCCATGATATTTTAAAAAATAAAAATTTAAAATTATGACAAGAATTTTATAGTAACATATGGGATACATTGCATGAAGGTTATGCATTCATTTGGGCGTAGTTAACATCATAGCACGTGATGAGTGTGGTCACAGGTGCGAGTCCGCGAGCAAGCGAGCTTTTTAAGTGGGGGCGGGCTGGTGTTATGATGAGTATGAGGGGTCAGTGACCCCGCGAGGCGGTCCAGCAGCATCACTGGATGCTGTTGCCACAACGTTCCGCTCCACCACCAGCATTACCGTCGACGTCGTCGCATGGACCGGTTAGTCAGCAGGATCAGGAGCAGCGGAGGTCATTGAGAGCGTGACACCACCGCCCTCCTCCCTTGTCCAAACAACAGCAAAGTACGACGGAGAACGGGGTATTTAATAAACCTGCTGCTGCTGCTGTATCCATCAGTATATAGCGAGAAATCCCAACAAGACTTCAACCAAAAACCACTATATAATATATCCTATATCTCTCTTTTATTGTGATTTATATCCCGCCCTTTTGGACAGCCTCTAAAAATGAAACCCACATTTATAATCATTATTTGCACATCGCGTCAGCTTGTTCTGGCGTCTTGCAGCAGTAAGGGGGAAAGAGAAACGAACGAGTGAGAGAGAGAACATGAAAAGAAAAGAGAGAGAAAGATAAAAAAAAAGTAGAAGGTCGTGACAGTGCAGAACTAAAAAGGCAAGGAGCATCGTCATGGGTACATAAAAAAATACTTTTTTTTTTTTTTTTTTCTTTTTCAGTTTTCTTTTTTGAAAGCCCATGGGACAGACGGTCTCGCTCGCGTATGAGGCATTACACAGACGGCATGGTCATAGTGGCAAAGCTGTTGTACACTCGCCTTGTGATGGTGTGTTTTTTATTGCGAGAATAAGAATCACCATCACATATATAAGAGATTCATCATTAAAGGGCATCAGCCGGTTGAATAAAGCCTGGCCAAGGTATATATAAGATCTACTCAGATTATCTGCATTCCTGCGGCAGAAGCCACAACAGCTGATGATGATGATGACCACGAGATTGTTAACTTCTTATTTTGTTGCTACTCACTAACATGAGACATGTGGTGGTTCCTTAATAATAATTTAACCTAAGGCATTGAATTAAATAGTCTTTATCAAGCCGACGATGTAACCACATTATATACAAATTTCTCATTCATCTTGCTTGTACTCTAATAGTGTTGAATTTAATGTTCTTTAGGAATGACGTCACATAAAAGTTAGTTACATCTCTTAATACTTTTTCTTATAATAAACATTTTAATATCATCATGATATGATTACTGTAAGAATGTAAAATGTTATCGATATTATTATGTGTTTTAAGTTATACTGGTGGACGCGTGCATCTATGCACGCGTATATCGTAGGGTCATGCTGCAGCATGCTACAGATACAGACCGGCTGTATACAAGAACTTACAGTGTGTATAGCATGCATGCAGCATCCACTCATGCTGGACCGGTCGCACAACGAAGCGTCATCAGTGAAGTCGTGACCCCGGCCTCAGAGGGCGTTGTACTACGGGAAGTGTGTCAGGTGTGCCCTGAGGCTAGTTCAGCAGCATCCCACCGCACTAACAATATCTTCTCAGCAACAGCATCCTCTAGTACCAAAAACATTGAAAATTGCTCCTTCCATACCTACAGGGTAAAAATTATACCATAAAAAAATATAATATAATTTAAATTTGCGGTAGTCTTTTTAAAAGAAACTAAATTTCATTGGCAAACTATATTTTAAATTTTACCAAAAAAAGGGTCACATTTTTGTTAATTTATTTAATTATATCTATGGTGATTGCGTGTTTACGTTTCCTGTTAATGACGTCACTGGATCACCGACCTTGACCCTGGATCACCTCAGGTCTTCAGGTTACTGACCTTTTTTTATATAATATATAATAATAAAATGCTTACGGCGGTGGGCTGGGCAGGAGGACCGGCGCGCGGGAACCAGAAATGAGGAGAAAAGCGTGAATCCTGCATGGATACTCTCACTCATGATAACGGTGCACCATAAAGTTTACAAGCCATGCTATTATTTTTTTTAACAATACACGAAAACAAGCTTAAAAAACTAATTATGTTAAAAATTTACAACAATTTTTTTAAAGCTAATTAAATTTAGACCTGGTGGGATTGTTAAAATTACATGTAATAATTTAACCTCTTATTAACATTAACGAGGTCAAAATAATATTGCATTTTTTTTTAATGATTCTCAAGTGATAATAAATGTTATACCAGAAGTAAATTTATTTTTTCTTTTGCATAAAAAGAAGTCTGCATGATATTTTTTTATTATTATTTCTCTAAGAACTGTCATTTCACTACAGCTGCTGCTCTTTAACGATCCATTCAGTGCAATTTTTGTGCCTTCACGTCAAAAGTAAGCGTGCAGATACTAAGCACCTTTCGTCCAGACGGCTGTAGGGGATGGGGGATGATCAGGAACATCGAGAGGGAGGTCCCAACGCTCGCTCGATCCCTGCACCGTCAGCACAATTTCTTACCCCCACAACGCCCCCTCAAACACGACCAGCATGCTTGCCAAATCTGCATTATAATTAATATGTCATCGAGTGTGAATTCAATGTTGACTATAATACTGATTTTCACAGATTTATATCTGAAATAAAATATTTTCTTTTCCGTTTATTTATTTTTTTTTTTACTTGTCATCTGTAGTGTCAAGGGTTAACTATTGATTTTTACTCTAAACTTGTAAATATGCTAATATCAAAGCGAGAAGTAACAGCAGTAGTATAGAGAGGGAGAAAGTACAGTGGCAGATATGGTAATATGACTGGCTAATTAAAACCTCAGAAGGACCAAAACTAGAGGGTCCAGCCAGCGGGCAGGCCAGCGTATCGAGAGAGGAGAGAGAGATGATTGATTGAGCGAGAGAATCTCGGTGTCTATTATAGGTGACAGTGTTGTTTGGTTACCATGACGACCGGTGAAAGAGCAAGCAGCTTAGCATCCTCACGGTCAATTGAATATGCATGACTTTGGTGACCCCGCTATGCCTGCGGGCCACACCGCGCTACGACTCTGTGCTGCTGTTATACTGCGGAGCGAGCTCTCTGATTATATACCCACCCTCTCGCTGTGCTTGCAGAGATCTAGACTGCATATATAACGATCTGCCGAACAGGAGCAAAAACATCGTGAGATGAAAAATTTACCAAAAAAAAAAACGATTATCAATTCAAGATATTGATGGTTTAATAATGGAGTTCTTATCGTATATCACACTTCTTAAAATTTTGATATCAACGTCGTTTATAAATGAATTATTCTTATAGGGACAATGCCAAAATATTTTTTTTATTTGAAGCTTTGCAAAAACACATATTGAGGTTTTCTTCTTTTTTTGTCAACATTTCCTTTTATTGCAAAAAGTTTAATCACAAACAAAAAAAAATCAACGTTAATTTTTTTTATGTGCATGAACATTTTTATTATTAATATTATTATAGTTTAGATATTTAAGTTACAGAAAGCTATAGGTAAAATTAACAGAACATGATTGATTTCTAATGCTCTTATAATATACGATAAAAAAAACGAGATTGTACAAGATAGCAGTAAAAATGTGTGATAGAATTTAATATATATATGTGAGACTATTTTATTTTTATACGATTACGATCACACTAAGGCCGCTAATGTAATTTTATTACAAGGAGAAGAGGGAGCTAAAAAATATTGATGACGAAGCTTCTAAACGAATGATGAAAGGTCCTTCTCGTATATACTTTTTTTTATAAGCACAGAAAGTTGAGCTTTATATTATAGCATATAAGTAGTTCAATGAAGCACGAAGGTGAATCGCTTTGACAGAGGGCCAGGCGTGGCAAATTCAGTAGGAGAAGTCAGTCGTGCGTGTGGGATGAACCAAAGGGGATTATTATTTGTCTTTCTGATATCACAACCCTCTCCAAGAGAAAATTTAACCACTTTGTGGTCATTACATCATACCTTTTTTCTTTAAAAATATGCTTTTGTTCTTTCCTCTGACATGACTTCGGATGATATTCAAACAAAAATTAAACTTAATTATTTTATATTATCAATGACATCATCATGATTTAATAAGACATTTTATTAATTTATATTTTTATTGAGGTAGTCTTTTTTTTTATTTAAATTTTTGCTTGGATATAAATTTATAAAAAAATACATCAATGATGAATTTAATGTTGAATCACCTCCAACCTAGTTGTGTTAAATTGAACAAATCAATCCTGTTGGCGTGTATAGAGAGCAAAAGAGTCCTTGTGAGTGTCGAGTTTGTCGGCAGTCGCGACTTAGGTTTTAACAACGACGGCGCCAAGGCGCGAAGTTAAATCAAGTGACGTCATGCGGTGACGTGCCACGTGCGCCGCCGCCGCTAAGGAGAGACGTTTTATATTGTGACGGACTTCATTTAATTCTCTTTTTTTTTTGTCATACTGACAGATGACTAAGACTAAAAGGACATTCGATCCTCCGGGCGTGCTACAGCTCGCTTGCTGGCGGGTGGTTTGACTAGCTGCGGGCTAACCCCACCAGCACCACCACGGTGTGCTCCATCACATAAACTCGACACGAACGCTAATTGTCTGAATGTATGTGGGGGTGGACTTAACGACGAAACATTCATTGTCAGAGCTACCAATCTACATACAAAAATAGTGCTTTTTTTGTTATTTTAATACGTTATCGAAGTGCAACAAAAGGTCACGATATTTATTTGTTTTCCATGCAATAAGTTACACTTTAATATTCTGTATAATGTATCATGGTTGAGTGCAAATCTCATAGCATGAAACAACTTTTTGGAGGCAGCGTATAAAATCTTCCAAATCTTTCTAAAGTTTCAGTGAATTATAAAACAGTTTATTTAAAAATAAAAAAATAATAAACTAAAATAAAAAAACGAAAAAAAAAGTATAAAAAACAATAACAATAAGCTTGTGTGTAATCTAATCTAGATTTGCTTGACGAGTTTATGAGTTAGACCTATATTATTAAGAAGTCAGCTCCAGTAATGAGCAAGAAATATCAGACAATTTGAGTTCCTAAAAATTATTCAACTTTGGACTTATAAATAATCCAAGCTGCATCAACAATTTCTAAAATTTTGGATTTCAGCGTAAAATGAGATCTGTAAAGTACGTCTCGGTATGATAACATTTGACTTTTCTTTATTACATCGATGACCACTTAATGGAGGCTTCAAGTGATGCGCTTTCGCTGCGCAACTGTTTGTCGCTAAGGTCCATCTTGCACTTGAAAACGAAGCAAAGTGTTTTTTTAACTTTTCTCGGTTATAAATCAAGTAAAAAATCTAAAGCTTGAATTATCTACTTTATTTTTCAGTTTGGACCAAAGTTCCGTAAAGGAATTATCCCTGAAAAATCTTATTCTTGGTGAAAAAACGAATTCACGTTTTTTTTTATAGGTTTGGTATAGCGGGTGGGATCACCGAAAAATCAGCTGACTTGAAGCCTCTATTTCATTATGTGAAGTCACACAAATTATACTAGTCAGTTACATAAATATATTATATAATGATATAATATAAATAAAAATCTCATTATACATGACAATGTACTAATGCACATGTCATTTTTTTATGGTGTACCTGCGATTTTACAAATAAGTTTAAAAGAAGATTTATATATTATATATAATAACATTTTTATACAATACAAAAGTATACAGCTTCTTTAAAGTACACAATCCATGTTCACGGTCATAATATAAATCGGCCCTGAATTACGATTTATATATATAAAAAAAAATCTGATGATAGAATTGAGAAATCGTGAGCTTGTAATAGAATGCATCTTTCAAAAGTACAGCACTTATAGAAAGATCCTATAGCTCGTTAAATTGAATACTTATACTGTATATATCTGTATATATAGCTTCTGTAGCAGCATCACGATTTACGAATATTAAATCAGCTGTCTTGTAATTTCCGCTTCACGTTCTTGTTATTATTTATGCAAATATTTAACACACGTGTGTTTGTAAAAATAATCATAAATTTATAAAAAAATATGTTTTTGGCAATACAAAAGTATTAATAATATTATATAGTATTTAATGATAAGTATAATAGGATACTATCTTATATTTCATAAACTAATATAGAGAATGGAATGGCCGGTCCATAGAGCACACATACAATCATAAGAAACTCCCATACAATTCGTGTATACAGAACTGCCGTTGGCGGCAACCCACAAAACCAGTTTTAATTCTTAAAGACAAAAGAAACTTAAGAAACAACTTGAAAAAAATATATAAAACGAATATTTTCTTCTTTTTTTTTAATACTTTCAAATTTCAATACATTTTTTTTTTTTTTTTTTTTTAATACGTATTCTTTATTACGATCACTTTTAAAGAGTACGAAATGTTATGGTTATAGTGGTAAATTTAACATGTTTGAAGTTAGCCGCTATTATATATTATTAACACTGATGTGTAATGTTAGGGTCATTGTGATGTCGCTTTACCAAAGTGTTATCCTACTACACATATGTATATTAATATAATGGTAGCACGAGCCAAAGGTTTTCGTCTCCCTCGACCCATAGTAACTGCTGCGGATATTAACTATTCTGTAACCATTATATAAGTGATGATGAACCACATCGCCGCGACACTTTTTATACTCTTTGCAAGCAATTACTTACTTTCCGCTCAATCTCACCCTTTAAAAAAAAAATTATTACCATTCACATTTAAGACCAAAGGTCTATCATGAGAGAATATATAAATGTAAGTAGTATTCTGTTGTATGCTCTCTGCTTGATGAGAAATGTAAGTGTGCGATTATAAAAGAGTGCAGAGGGTACCATGCAGCATATTGTTCTTTAACTCTTTCTTCCTGAAGTACAATCAATACCACTCAGAGCAAGAAGTACAAGTGGCTTATTTCTCAACTCTTCTTTTACAAAATATGTATTAAAACTACTCATTCTTTTTTTTTTACCCTTTTATTATCATTTATATTCATACCAAGAAAAAAAAATAGAACGATTTTCTCTTATTGTTTTATACTGGAAGTACGACACTGATTTTTTTCATGACTATGTATACTTGAGAGAATAATAATTTATCATCATTTATAATAATTCAAAAGTATAATAGTGACATTTTGCTAATGATAATATTTTTTTATGATTTCAGATGCTTGCGGGTTATCAGACGTAGGTCACATCGAAAGTTTACAAGAAAAATCTCAATGCGCATTAGAAGAATATTGTCGAACACAATATCCAAATCAACCTACAAGATTCGGCAAACTTCTATTGAGATTACCTTCATTGAGGACTGTAAGTTCTCAGGTAATAGAACAGCTGTTTTTTGTTCGTCTTGTTGGCAAAACTCCCATCGAGACTTTGATTCGAGATATGTTGCTGAGTGGCAGCTCTTTTTCTTGGCCCTACATGAGTTCCATGTGACACTCGGTATGGCGTCAGATCGCCTGTACGGCCGCCGCCGCGCCCCCCTAGCAGCCAGCAACCCCGGGGGGGCGGGGTCATCATCATCATCAGTTGCAGGCACCTCAGCCGCATCTACATCACCCCCATCACATGAACACTTCTCATCCATTTTTCTAATTAAAAATAATGAGTATAAAAGTGTGTGAAGTGTAATACAATACAAAAAAAAAAATATAAAATATATAAAAATAAAAAAAAAATCAACAAAAAAATGGATAAAATGTGAATCTGGGCTCATATTTTTGTAAGTAGTTATTATAAATATAAAAAATATTACATATATATTTGTTCCCCTTATACCTTCTATAAAAAAAAAATCACATCCGAATTTTTTAGGAGTATGAATTAAGGTTCCTGTACAAAATTGGTCAAATTAAATACATTGTAATTAAATTTAAACAAGTGTCACTGTTAATCCAAGAAGAATACTCATAAATTTAAATATTTTCAATTTTTTGTTTTTATTACTTATAATAGTGATAAAATGTGCATCCAATTAAATAAGGAACCAAGATCTCTCTGAACTTCTATGTAGAAACACGAGATCTTCTTATAATAATACCCTAATCGAATTATTGCGTAATATATTTCCTGGTCTATATGAAATATATATAAACAGGTAAACATATAATGTAAGATTTACTCTTTGGAAATAACTGGAAGTGCAAGGGTTCTGTCTTTAAATTTGAGAATCGCTCTGTAAAGTTTTATAATTACACCTTTCATAGGAAAGCCGGAATCCTCTTACTTCCGGCTACTTCCGGGGTGAATGTTAAATGTGTTGAACTTGTAGTAGCCCATGATCTGCCCAGCAGCATCAGCATAATAAGCTGAATATGTTTGTTCATTGAGTGAGTTTATAATCATTCATTATACCATGTACATGATTTCCATTTTATGAATGTGTAACCTCTCATCATATAAAAAGTGAATTTGGTCTCATTATGTTGTTCATGTGTATGGATGTATGTATTATGTACATTGTAAAAAAAAATATTAGAAAAAAAAAATACAAAAAAAAATAATCATACACATTAAAAATGCTCATTGCTATAAAAATATTTTCTTTGTTTTCTTTCAAAAAAATCGCAATACCACAAACTTTATATAATTATACAGCAGAGTCTTTAATTGTAAAAATATTGTTCACCAAAATTGAAATTATCAAGGGCATGTAAGATATGTTGCAAAAATAATTGTATTGATAAAATGAAATAATTAATTAGCATGGATAATTATTAAATTATTAAATAAATATTAAAAAAGTAACAAATTAACATTGTCTTGCCCTAAAAATAAAGTAAATTGTTTCTGGCAGACAATGCTGAGAGAGTTGAAAATTAATTCAAATTATATTTTAGTGAGTAAATTTTCAAATCAGGATATGGATTTACTTAGGAGCCTTTTTTTATAATTATAATCGATAAAGATGCATTTTTATATTAATAATTTTTTTGAGCATCCATAATTGAACATCTATACTGTATGGATGCTCTGTAGCCTTTTTCATGCAGCACGTGTATACATTTTACTGCAGTGACATCCTTTTCGATTCGTATATTTTCGATTCGTTTACCCGCTCCCGTTAATTTTAATTTAGTAATTTAATAGGTGAGGTGATGATAATTAACCAGGCAGCCTATAGATATAATATATTTAATACAATAATAACAATTAATGCAATAATTGTTCTGTTACTGTCGTAATTGTTACATGAAAAACAATTAATTATTGCTTTAATATTAAGTTACTATAGTTTTTAATGCACAAATTTAAATGATAAAATGAAATCTTTAAATTAAATTAACATTATATGTACAAATGATTAATTATCATGATATTGTTCTTAAATTCCTGATAGAAAGTTGAAAGCTTTGTATTTTTATTTCTACTTTATACTTATATATTAGAAAACTGTAAAATATTTTTGCACACTCACATGGATAAAATACCTTGACAGATTCTTTTCCCCCTTCCAAGGAATGGACCCCAATGAGCTTGAATACGGAGAAGGAACACGTCCAAGGTATGTGACTGAGGGAACCGAGGAGATTAGATTATTCTGCATAAAATATGACGATTTCAGATCACATCTCAGCATGTACTTGCAATGTTTGGCGAGCAGGGTCACGAAACCTTTTCTTATTATCTTATGTTCATCTCAGCGCAAAGTCAAACGTCTCCATGGGGCGCTGCTTCTTAGAAAAACGATGTTCATCTGTCAAATCCATAAGCGGAAACCCGAACACTAGAAAACACTGTAAATGAAAATTAAATTAAAAAAAAAAAAAAATGTTGACAAAAGGATTAAATAATAATATAAGAAAAAGTTGGCGTTATATACGTGGAATCACGCTTGGTTTCTGTTACTAACGGGTCATGGTCGGGTCACTTGGCGCGTGCGTCCCAAGCTTCTCATTTATACCACTATGAGGCGCTATATTCGTGGCGCCTTGAGGTGACACTATACATACGATAATGACAGATTGGCGACGTTAAGATTGCAGCATCCCAAGACGTGCGGCCTCCAGGCAAATTGATCCCCATCATCATCTCATCACGATGACGTTCCGCTCAGATGAGAATATTTTTATCAAAAGATTATAACTTCCGGGTGTATTTGAGACTGTCTCCAACAATATTAGATACGGTGACCTTAATGTATCACGCATTGGCACGCTTTGACAATTACATTTTAATGTTGAAACGATAGAGCGAGACAAGGTTAAAAAACCTGGCACTTCTAAACATTACAAAGAATTTAAGAGTAAGTTTGTTCGAGCTTGAGAGTACGTCTAATGATAGCTCAAGAGCCGGGCTACTTCTGTTCATCTCAATGCAATTTACCGATTCGATAGTTCTCAGAACCCTTTGATTCACAAAGGCCAATAAATTGATTTAACTTTTTATCGTAAATTACATATACGAGATAATATATAGCTTTTTGCTTTCTTTATCTAAATAAGAGTTAAAATAGAAAATTATATAATTACTATTTAATAAACTAAATTCAACTTTATAAATTTTGACTAAAAATGAAAATAAATACAAGAATAGCTCTATATATATATGCATTTTTTTTTTTAATTACATCTACTATCAGAACCATAAAGGTGTGCCCCTGAATAGCATATAAGTTCCATAAGGAGAGGGGCACAGCTTTTTGGTTCCGATAGTACATGTGTCTCATTTCCACTTTTTATAGTAAATAAATTCAAATGGAAAAGTCATATTTTTCTCGCGTCGCTTTTTAAGCACGATTTTGGGACATAGAGTATACAAATTAACAATATATTTAGCACTTTAATGCCACGTATTATTTATATATACATAATAGTGAACCAAGTTTGAAATGTCTGCGAAAATAAAGTGAGGCAACGTCTTGTCAGCTTCGTATATGTCAGCAAAACGACATTAATTTGTAAAAAAAAAAAAAAAAAAAAATAGAATTCTGATTCTGTAACTTTTCCAAATCTTCACTGCATGCACTTTTTTTTCTTCAGCTCAAAATCTTTTATTATTATTATTATTATTATTAATATTATTATTTTTGTGTTTAACTCCCAACTAAGTTGGGGTGGTTTAGCGCCAGCACCGGGCCCAATTGGGCCAAGGTGAAGGCGCCCGCTGATCCTGTTGGTGATGTTACGATCCAGCGTCTCCTACTCAGCTGCGGGAAATGAGGGCTTCCCGGGTCCACCCGCAAATAGCCCGTCACACAGCCTTTCGGGCAGGTCCTCTCCTAGGCGCGGTGGGACACATTTCCGCGAGCACTCGGGGTGCTGGATGCCTTTTACCAGGGCACTTAGAGGTGGGGATGCATCTTGGGCTTCCCAAACCAATGCCCTGGCCGCCCTGTGGTACAAGAACCACAGGCTACGGGCCAGAGGTCACACTCGCAAGGCAACCTCATAATTATTATTAATAATAATAATTATTATTTTTTGTTTTTAACTCCCAACCAAGTTGGGGTTAAATAATTATTATTATTATTATTATTATTATTATTTAAAATAAAGCATGCTCCATCAGAAATAAAAGCTTTTAGATAGATTGTTATATCTTTATAAAAAATTGAAAAATATTGCAAATTTTAATTTCTTCGAAACCATGTCAGTATAAAACAAAATCAACTTAAGGGTAAGGTAACGCCACCATGCAATGTTAAAAAAAATCCCTCTCACAAAAATTCTGAAAAAATTTTAAAATGTTCTCCTCTACACCCCCTATCAGTAGCTAAAATATCAGGTATACAAATAAGATCTAGTTTTTGAGTTATGAATTTTTAAAGTTGACCAATTTAACATGGGAGTTTCATTTCTCCATGTTAAAGTAGTCAACTTTAAAAATTTATAACTCAAAAACTAGATCGTATTTGTATACCTGATATTTTAGGTACTGATAGGGGGTATAGAGGAGAGAGGAGAACATTTTAAATTTTTTTCAGAATTTTTGTGAGAGGGTTTTTTTTTTAACATTGGTGGCGTTACCTTACCCTTAATACGCATTAAATTAAATCTTATAAAAACAATTTACACTTCACAAATCAAAACTTGACATATACTTGTCACCGCGTCTTATATATATAATATATATAATTACATTTATTTATGTGATGTATTTTAGCAGCGACACATTTTATAGTCGTGACTAAGTCTCTATTATACTCTTGGTTAGTAGCTGGCAACCACTCTTACTATATTGTGACAATAAGATGCGTTAGTATGTTTGCCAAAAAGAATGTAATTACAGAGGAGGAGAGGGTACGACACACCACAGCACGTAGCAAGCAAGCGTGTTTAGACACCACCAGAGTGGCCTTTAGCCCGAAAATACTGGCATGTCATGACCTCAGCCTAAGTTGTGTGTACTACGATGACCGGCAAGGGGATCTCAGGGAGGTGAGACTAAAATTACCCCCGCAGCGACCCCTTCCCCCCTCTCTAAACTTCGACGACGTACTATATACCTCGGAATTCTTTAACTGAAGTAACGAAGCTTTTGCTTGAGAGGGTGAGGAGCTATTGATAGAGGCTAACACAAAATAATCGGACACATTCACTTACACAGCGGGGAAGGTTTGAGAGTATTACTTTCTTATTTATAAGAACTTTATATATATATAAGTCAAACATATAATAATATATTAACTTAATATATAAATTTTATATTTGTTTTCTTTGTTCACACTGTTTCTTAGTTCGATCAACAACAATATATAATAGTAATTTATAACCGCAAGTCTTATATTATTTATATTTAATCTTAAATGTAACTTATTAGATCTATCGTGTATATAAATATTATATATTATGTTATAAACAGAAGTGACAGAACATAGATTATGGGATGCTAACCGGTTCCTCTTCAATGATATTCACTTTGTTAAAAATTTACCAAATAAAATATTTTATACACCTCTTTTCACCATTCAAAAAATATTTTTAAAAATCCTAATTTTTGTTTTCAAACTTATTTTAGGAGGACCAACAAAAAAACAAAACAAAAAATAAATAAAATTATCAACTGCCATGTTTATATTAAATTATTGCTAACTGTTAATAAGAGTTAAGTTAGGTGTACTCAAAATAGAACACCGGAGATTTTTTTTTTTTCTCTCCGATGTTACACAATTTAAATTTTAATAAAATATTTATTTCACTTAATAAATTAATTATTATAATTTATAAACAAAGCTTAGTTATTAACTGGAGAATATAGAACTGTACTCTAAAATAAAAAAAAACTTTTCTGTCCCCATTACACGCATTATGATTTTTTTTCCCCTTCGTCTTGCTGAAAGTTTGAAGTCATTAAGCGCGCAGTCCACCGGATTCTTCCCAGGACATAACAATTACCAGCCCAAGAGACCCAGGACGACTGCCAAGACATGAGACCCGCGCTAATTGAGACACTAAGTGAGCGCAAGTGCAGGACACAAGCCCGCATGAGAAATTTTTAAATTATTTTATGAATTGTATACGACTAGGAACATGATATTTCTTTTTATGACTTTCATGTAATAAAATTTATTATTATACATCATCCAGAATAACAGCTATAAGAATAATTATAAAGTAATTATAACAATAATTATAATAAAAAAAAAATGAAATTTTAACTTTTTCCGTACGTTCATAAATATATTTTTTGCTTTAATTAATATTTTAACAAGTTTAGATTGTTATCCACGAATACTACGAGTTAACTCAATTAAAATATTTAAAAAATCTACCGCAAACATCAAACATGTATTATAAAAAAAGCTTTGTATCGGTGGTCATCTGCATGTGCTATTTTTTACCTCGACCAATTTTATTGTGTATTATTTGAATAAAACACCGGCAAGTGCAATTCCGTAAACTCGAGGATATAATATTAAAAATATAATTATATAAAAAAAAACATTTAAAAATAAAATTAAAAATACATACTGATGACTTCGCTTGCTCCTGCATTTTTTTTTCCTCCCTTCCCTCCCAGTTTGCCTCCCCAACCCCCTCCAAAAAAATCTTCAGAAAATAAACTTCATATGTTCTGCTATCAGGTGGGATAAGATCGAGCAAAGACCTTACATTATACACTATATATAAGATCTCTGGATCGAGGAACCAGTCTACAGCTGCATGGACATGCATTCGTTGTCAATCCACATAGCTAATACGTTTATTAAATTTATACGTAATATGTGGGCTAAGGTATATAACTGAAGGAGGAAAAAGTTCATATAATAATTATATTCATGCTGCACCTTTGGGGATTACCATGAATTAATGTAATATTCTTTTATACAATTATGTAAGCTCCATTTCAGCAGAAGGTGCATAAGAATGGAAATATCATCAAATATATGCATATATTAATAAAAGATCTTTACATTTTCAAGTGCAATAATGTCATGTTACTTTTTTTGAGAAGTGCGTAATGTAATAATGCCATGTATTTATAAATTTATATACAATAAAGAGTTCAATATTATATACTTAAAACTAAACTTGGCTGAAGTTTACCGAGACGACGTTATTGTAAGGAAGGCGTGGGACGTCGCAAGAAGATTCACCTTCGTGAGCAGCCCGGACGACATGCAGCCATTGTCTCTGATAGTCGTGCTCTCCGCCCTCCCATCGAGGAGCATCTTCCTCCAACAGCACCCACGTTCAAGTCAATCGTGCCAATACTAGCTGCCTGTCTGGCTGGCTCTTGGTCGCATCCTACTTGTACACCATCATTAGTTGAAAATTTATATATTGTTGTATAATTTATTTGTATTTATTTATTACACATATAGAACCGTAAGGTACAAAATGCATGTTTACAACATTAAAACTATATTTTCTTATACTTAATAGGGATTATTGATAATGAACTTATTATTATAAATAGTTTTTAGCAAGGGGGCATACATGACCATGCAACATGTGTCCATTGCCCCAAAAATACCAATCAATCAGAAATTATAAGTACCAAAAATGAAGCATAATAAATCTGGTACTAAAAATATCTAAGTAAAAAAAAAAATATTTATATATTATACGTTCGCATTTATAAGTTATATAAGGGGCATTCACAAAGTCTTAAGGCCACATTTAGGGCTCGATAATTTAAGACCAGAAATTTTGGGTCTAAAAAGCATGGCTAAAATCGGGCTTTAAATTATCGAGCCCTAAATGTGGCCTTAGGGCTTTGTGAATGCTCCTTATAATTATTAATTTTGTTATTAAGTTATTATTGTCATTTAACAAGAATAGTATCTTCACATGAAATTAAATTAACCCTTAGAAGTCTCGTTTTGGACTTTGTAGAATATTAGTCAATGATCAGGATTGTATTATTATTATTATTTTTTTCAACTTAAGTGACCAAAATCATGCAACATGTTAGATCTTATAGAGAGACGAGCAACAGTAATTTGTTTTTCTCTTATGGTGCACCTCATTGATTGATGATGATGTAAGTCTTCAAATATTTTTTTGTGAACATCATCATCGGAGGTTTTGCGTTTCCTGGGAGTAGGAACTTCCTACATTATTGATATAGTCACATTTAATTAATTCTTTGTCAAGAAAATCGTAAACAATATAAAAGGCATCCTGATCTTTAATTTTATTGATGACTATATAGAAGAAAAAACGTAGTTCCCTCGATGAGGGATATATCTATGTAAATAGCATGCTGGGGAATACCAATGTGCAGTTTTCTCGTCTAGGAACTCACCGTGATCTAAGACATGGATAAATTCTCTTCTCTCTCTCCTATATAATAGAATTAATACTTTATAATACAGTATATTGTATCTCTGAGTAAGTCCATGGAGTAAGCTTAGATTTAGAATATTCAAATTTATACGAGTACTTGGCGGTATTTTATAATTATAAATATGCTAGTGCCATCTGTGGGATATTATGAAAACTATTTCTCATTTTCGACATTTGAATTCAACATGCTGCTTACCGCCTAAAGTTACTAAACTTCGCACCGCTTCGCAGCTAATACGCAGCAAACTTTTTATTCTTTTCCTTTGCTTAAGGTAGAGATAACGTCAAACAACTGTTCGACGTAATCCCCTTTGATTAACATGTAAACCTTAGCAAATTGACAAAAATTCTGAAATTTTTTGGAGAGGCAGATATTATAGTGCCTAAAAGCCATAGAAAAAGTTTCAAAAACATTTAACGAGCCGATTTTTTTAAATTAATTTTTTAGTTTGGCTCTCCATGGGAAAGCCCTATGCTGAAAATTAAAAAAATTAATTAAAAAAATCGGCTCGTTAAATTGTTTTGAAATTTTTTATATGGCTTTTAGGCACTAATATCTGCCTCTCAAAAAAAAATTCAGAATTTTTGTCAATTTGCTAAAGTTTACATGTCATGTTAATCAAAGGGAATTACGTCGAACAGCTGTTCGGCGTTATCTCTACCTTAATTATCGCTGCTTTGCTGCTTACATTAATATAATAATTATTACAGCGAGTACCTATATAAAGCTGCTTGCCACATTAGATGTGAAATATACGTAAATTCCCCGGTTATTACGAGTTTTCCAAGCTCTTGGGCGAGTTTATTGTACAAACTTCTGCATGAAATACATATTTAATACATAAATATAATTATATATTACAATATATATTATGAGTTTATGACAAAATTATGTTATTTACCCTCTTTTTTATAATATTTATTTGTGATAAAATTTATAATATTTATTAAATAATGGAAATATATCATTTGCATGTACCAGTACACGGCTCTTAATTTATAAATTATAAAAATATATTAAAGAGGAGCATTTAATTTTATATGAAAATAAATACAATTTCCTGAATAATAATAAATGAAGTAAACATTCGTTTTATCGAAACAATGGCCGGTACTTCCCCTAATTTTCAGTTGCTTTATATATAATAATCGTAACCACACGATTTCCCAACACAAACCATGATACTATGTAATATTCCTCAGCACGGAAGTGGCAGGCTGCTGGCGCGTCAGACGCGGGTCTTCCCCGGGTCGTGGTGTCGCGACCTGATAACCCCCGCCTGACTGATAAGCCGGCTCAGCTCACACTGTGGCTGCACCAGTAGCAGCAAGCCTTGTGGCAGAGTATTTTAGGCCACCAGACCTCCTTCTTCTCAGCTTCTTGCATAAACTGTCAATGATAAGCAACTAATTTATGACTTCTTTTCAAAGAGACGATTATCTATATTTTCCCATCTTTTTTTAGTTTTAACAACTAACAAGTAAGACGTGTAACCACACAAGAAAATTATTCAAGGAGAATTGTACAAGAAAAAAAAATATAAATAAATATCATGGTATCAACTTTGTTCATTAAAATCACATAACGTAAGTGTGATAAAAGTCACACGTCAACGACGTCATAGATCGAGGTTTGATTTGATTTTCCATCTGTTTCTATTATTATTATTATTATTTTTGCATATAAGCAAAAGGTCATTAATAAATTATATAATAAAGTAGGAAATTGGTTAGATAAGTTGTTAACATTTAAGCTTTATTTAAAAATAATCATATTCATTCTATATCGATATAAATTTTATATTTTAGACAAAAATACATCTAGCCTATACGATTTTTAAATATTAGTAATGTGTAATACATTATATAATCGTTTCCTCACAATTGTAATACGCACATTATCAGTAACACTTATTTGTAATATTACCAGGATTGTAACATAACATGTCTTTATAACTTGAAATTTAAATCAACTTTATCAATAATTATTGTCAAAAAAATATTACGTTAATCTTAATTAATAATATAAAAAAAGGAAAAATAAGCGGCAGTAAAAAGTCTACAGCTCGTCATTTTCAGTACGGTCGCTTGTTGACACGTTTTCATTTTCTGGCACGTCAACTGTCTCGACTTTATCATTTTCTGTGTCAACTGTCACCGGTGCGACGCTCTCTGCCGGTGTCAAATCTGCTGGTGCGACGCTCTCTGCCGGTGTGACCGGCACACCGTGCCTCTTCTCCTCAATGAACGCGAACACGGAGTTGATGGCGCTCGCCGAAGTCATCACGTGCTTGGCGTGACCTGCAAGAGACCGAACGTCAAATGCCACTCGAGGACCCACCGCCACCTGCCGTCCGCCGCACAATGCCGAGCGTCACCACGGGACGCCACGGTCACCACTCGTCCATCTGCCGCAAAACCCGCACGCGCTCGGTCCACAACAGTACGTCAAGAGCATGCATAAGCCCTCTCAGAAATACTTTATAGCACCACGCGTCAACCATCCATGGTCATACAGTTTACCGCAATTGCAGGGAAAAAAAATATTATATATTACATTCAATACTTTAATTACTACAACTTGCATTTTATTATTATTAAGTATATTTATTATTTTTTTTACTAGTATATTGTTTGTTATTCGTCTGTTCTAACAGTATATAACATTGTTTATGACAATTATAACAACGTAATCAAGTTTACGCAGGAACCGGATTTACGATAACTTTGTATATTAATAATGGCCTTGAGCCTTTTGTAGAGACGCCGTGATAGCTAGATTGTCGTTCCAGCAAAATTTATAAATAAATTGACTTAATTGCAGCACAAGTTTCATTAAATCGTCATAATTAAATACATATTTCTTGATAAGTTCGATGTAAATTAATTTCTAATATTAAAAGAAGGACTTATTTAATTTTGAAAAAAAAAAAAAAAAAAATCTGAAGTATCAGTTTTATTTGAAATAGTATATTAAACACGGAAATTGGGGAGTGATAGGGCTGAAACGTATCATATTAGCGAAATCCAATTACGAAATTCCTGAAACTTGGCTCGGCCACGCAAACGGACACACTAACTATATATACACAATCTGACTAACAATATTATTGCTCGGCTGAGCCTTGGTGGTCCAGGGTGCAGGCTTCAAACTTGTAGCCGGCTAACGCCGGAGTGGTTCGATTCCACCTGCCGAGTGCATGCATATCAAACGAGATTTTGAAATCAGAAATCGCAATTAAAACGAATGGCGGGAAAATTGATAAATAATTCAACGTTGAAAATCGTAAATTGATTTTTTTTTTTTTTTTGTCCCCCAATTAGTAATGGTAATTTTTAGCAACTATTTCCAAATGTTTTTACGTAATTTTAGCGACAGTAACGAAAATTATGATTTTTTTTTTTTTTTGTGACTTACCTGCTGACACACCAGGCACGTCGTTCTCATCTCTCTGTTCTATTGGAGTGTCCAGTGGCTTTGAAGACGCCTTCCAGTTGCGCCCCATCTGCAGCAGACACCGTGGTTACCACCCGCTCTCCCCCAATAACCCCCAACTAACAAACTACCCTTAATAAGCGTTGTTGATTATATATATATTATTCACCTACAAATTAAGTGGAAAATCCCTAATTAATATCCTTTACGGTGCAAGACGAGAGTTTACTTTACATTTATCTTACCACGATGCAAGTGTAGGTTCGGGTCATCCGTAATTAAGTTATCGCAATAACAACCCTCTTACATTTCCATTTAATCACATCGAAGTTTGAAAAACAATTAATTCGATTTGCTTGTACTTAAAATACAAAATAAAATTCTATTTATTATTATAAATTATAACTTATAACCTTAAAGATGTTATATTACTTTATTTTTAAGGGTAAGATAACACGAAACATCGATTGTTGTAGTCCCATTTGATTAACATGTAAACCTTAGCAACCTCATAATAATTCTGAATTTTTTTTTAAGAGACAGTTCCTGCAATTAGCACCAAAAAAATGTAGAAAAAATTTCAAAACAATCGCTCGATCTGATTTTTTTAAATTAATTTTTTAAATTTCCAGGATAGGGCTTTCTCATGGAGACCTAAACTAATAAAATTATAAATATAAAAAAATTGGATCGAGCGATTGTTTTGAAATTTTTTCCTACATTTTTTTGGTGCTAATTAAGAACTGTCTATAAAAAAAAAAATAATAAAAAATAAAATTATTATGAGGTTGCTAAGGTTTACATGTTAATCAAATGGGACTACAACAATCGATGTTTCGTGTTATCTTACCCTTAATCATATAAATAATGATGTAAAACGCTACGTTAAAACTAATCCAATTATTACTTAAAAATCGAGAGCGATAAGTATTACGTGGATTAATTTTCCCACAGTGAAGCCTATTAGCTATATAGGAATGAAATTCGTAAAGAGGACAAAAAGTGACAATACAAATCGTTCAGAAATATAAACACGCTGTGAAGAACGATGCTAGGGGTACGGGGCCAAGAAGCCTCACAAGCTCTGCAATGGACGGTGTCTCTGGCGTTCATGCAGAATTGCCCCCCCCCCCCCCCCCGGCACTTGCGGGTCATCGCCCCCGGCCGCTCCCACGACCCGCCCCTTGCAAAAATTAATCCAACGTCAGCAATTAAGACTACCAACATTTTATGATTATTTTAGTGAAAGCTTAAAATTTTCTTTATATTTTTTTAACGTTCATCAAAGATTCTATGAAGAATTTTAAAAGGAATAATACAAAACCCGCTAAAAAAATAAGTTAAATGAGTGCAGATTTGATCATGCAGAGACTGAGGGAGGAAAAAATCCTCAAGTACACATTTTAATTTATTTATTTAAAACACTTCAAATTTTGGAATTTTTTAAACTCAAAAGAAATGTATAATTAAAAAAATCAAATCTGAAAATAATTTTAAAAATCATGTCAGTAAAAAAAATATATGTATATTTTCTGAAAATCATTTAAAATAATTATTTTTGCCCCCATTATTTATTTTTTAACTATAACATAATAAGTTTATCAAGTTGCAGCTGTGAAATGACTACATACCCCCTTTCCCCTATTTCTTCTTTCTATAATTTCGATGATAGTTCCTCATTAAAAAAAAATGTGCCATCTAAGTAAACTTAAACAATAAATAATTTTATTGTATATTTTATTTTTTTTTTCTAATCAAATTCATGATTCAGGCCAGTGATGTAGCGAGGTCTGCACGGGGGGCCGGGCATCAACAATCTGCAATGGGCCTGAGCCAGGCCAATTAAGCTTGGCTTTCCCTTGAATTTTCAATGTTTGCATATTAGGAGAGAAAAGGAAGAGGAGAAAAAATAAGCAAAGAACAATATGAAACAACTGTGTTGTCGGTTATATAATAATGGCCGTAAAGCACTAAAAAACGTAAAGACGACACAAATCGAGCGAACCATGGAGGAGCCACGGGCCGCGCTGTGAAACAGGATTTACAAGCCCCGGCTGGGTGCAGCAGCCACCAGAATGGGCTGAGCCTAAAAAATTGGGGCTGTACAGACCTCGAATCTACAGCGATTTACTAAAAAAAAAAAAAAAAAAAAAATGTACCCTAGTTGAGAAACTACTTGTTAAAATCATCCCAAACACGTCTCTGTTCCTCAACAAAAACACATATAATTTCTTTGCTGCCAAAAATGAGTATGTATTTTAATAATCCTCAATAACCTCAAATATCTAAATGGTGCACCAGAGGATGAATTTCTCCCTAAAAAGATGAAGATGAAATTTATTTCAACTCTGAGTAGCATCAAATTTCCAAGGCACTGTATATATTTATTTTACATGCATTTAAGGGTAAGATAACACGAAACATTGATTGTTGTAGTCCCATTTGATTAAAGGCATACAGGCCTCAAATTACAAATTAGATAGTCACCAAGTGGGTTTAGAGTAAATAATCAACATTCGCATCATTTTTTTCCACGCGTGATGCATCCGTGCGAAGTCGCAGTTCAAAGTAAGAAATTTAGTCCTTGATGACGTCATGAAGTCCTTGATGACGTCACAACTCAATGCTAATCGGTGCTAGCTGTGAGTTGTGACGTCAGCAAGGACTTTCTTTGTAGCGCGACTTCGCACAGACGCACCGCGCGCATGTAAAAATAATACGAATGTTTATTATAAACTCGAGCAACACTTAATGTCTGTCTAATTTGTAATTTGAGGCCTGTATCCCTTTAACATGTAAACCTTAGCAACCTCATAATAATTCTGACTTTTTTTTAGAGACAGTCCTTAGCAACAAAAAAACGTGGAAAAAATTTCAAAACAATCGGACGATTCAATTTTTTAAAATTAATTTTTTAAATTTTCAGTATAGGGCTTTCCCATGAAGACCTAAACTAAGAAATTAATTTTAAAAAATCGGATCGTCCGATTGTTTTGAAATTTTTCCTGTATTTTTTTTAATGCTATGAACTGTCTCAAAAAAAAATTGAGAATTATTATGAGGTTGCTAAGGTTTACATGTTAATCAAATGGGACTACAAAAATTGATGTTTTGTGTTATATATCTTACCCTTAAAAAAAAAAAAAAAAAAAAAAAACGTTTAACACTCAATTTGTATCATGTAAAAATTATTAGGGTATATTGATAGTAAGAAGGGCGGATCAAGGACTATTTTGCAAGCAAGATTGGGGCGTTAGAGGGGACGACGGGTACGGGTGATGAGTTGTAAACCTCCTGTGTATTTGAGGACCTTCTGGGAGAGGGGAAAGGATATACTTTGTCTCCCCAGTCCCAAAGTAGATCTGCCTTTGGCAATTTGGCAAGTATTATCACATTTACCACCAATTTCAACAGAAAAACTTGCAAATTTTCATCTCGGAATCACTGATAAATACTGTACACATTTTCCTGGTAAATCAGACGATATTGAGGCAATCACGTATGTAGGAATGAAGCAATTTAACACCCTTATCTCGGAATGAGAGTCCTCTACTTTTAATCTTATCAGTACTAAAAATAAACACACAGTGCTTGAAATTCTGCCGCAATCAAAGCCAAATGAGTCATGAGTATCGTCTGTATCATACGGTAGTAGTAGAGTCTCCACAAATGGTGAAAATTTTTTAAAAAAATTTACATCTGCAAATTAAACTCTTTAAAAATGTCCTAGATTTTTAATACTGTACTTAAGGTTAAAGGCATACCATATATATATTAATATATCTCATAATATATATTATAACAATCTGAAGAATCAGGCATAATTGTATTAATAGTTCTCTCCTACTTCAGAAAAAGTAGTATATGCAACTCGTCCATGCAATTTGATTCTTCATTTTAAGTTGTTCAGTTGAACACAGTTGATGAGTCTAGCTAGAAAGCTGAATGCACCTACCTGGCGTAGCAACTGCTTGCCTTGCTCCTGCTCCTTGGTCTTGGAGGGTCCCACATAGTGCACCGAGTCCGTCATTGCCACCGCGAACACCCGCTCTCGGAATTCAGGCAGCCGCTCCCATGACTGGAACAAGGAAGCAAACAACAACTTGGTTAAAGTCAAGTACGTGACTGAAAGTTGTCATAGCTTCTTTCACCTTTTTATATTATTTTTTTATTTAATGTAACTGTATGGCATTTCAATGCATCTTTATTACAGAGAGTATTAATTAAGCTACATCATTATAAATGTTAGAAATTCTCATGGTACCAAAAACCTTGCTGAAGCTTTACTTATTTCTAAATATTATAGCATTATACATTAATTTCTGCACTTGCAGTGTGATAACTGAATAGAAACAAGAAATGTGTATTACAGGAACTTTAATGTACTGCATTTTAATTATTTTTATTTCTACAGATCTGGAGTGTGGCACTAAATGGTACTAAATGACACAGCATGAGCTGTGCTTGACTGCAGTAGGGCTTGATAGTCAAGTGGTTGAGAGGAAAGGAGCAAGCAGACTGCAGCTGCCAGTTTACGTTCCTTTGTTTCTGCAGTCAAGGGGCTCGGGCACTCCACACAGCATGGCATAGCTTTTAACAACTTTCAATACTTTTCCTAAAAATTATGTTCTTGACTAAAAATAAGAATTTATAATAATTTGATTCTTCCTCTTTCAATTTAAAAGTTAAATGTACTTCTTGTAAACGTAAAGTATAAAAATTAAAAGAAAATAAAAACTCAAGTACCTTACAGCTTTTACTTTCTAGATTGACTTAATTCAAAACAATGGTATGTTTATAACAATAACAGGATTCTTTTTGTAGTAACTTATAAATAAAGGGGCTATATAGTGATTGTACAAATTTAAAAACTTACCAAATAGGATGTACACACACCTCCGTAGCTGTGAGCAACAATAGCGATTTTCTTAGGCTTAGACGGAATAATGTAGTTATCCCAGACGTGGAAAATGTGCTCCTCTGGGCTTTCATTGTTCTGTGGAACAAATAGATCCATGTTCACATTTCGTGACCTGGTCAGCTAGGAGAACCAATGATCATTGCACGGAGATTCCCACTCCTCTTTAAGGGTAACATAATATGCCCAATGTTAAAAATATTTCCACACATGAAAATATGAAACATATTTTAAAATGTTCTCCTCTACATCACTTATCAATAGCTAAAATATCAGACCGTACACAAATTCTATCTAGATTTTGTGTTACTGTATTAATTTTTAAAGTTGATTACTTTAACATGGAGAAATGGAACTTCCATGTTAAATTAGTCAACTTTAAAAATTAATAACTCAAAATCTAGATCAAATTTGTATCCCTGATATTTTAGCTATTGATAAGGATAGAGGAGAACATTTCAAGATAAGTTTCATAAATTTTCATTTCTGGATTGTTATTATTATTTTTAACGTTGAGCATTTTATCTTAAAAGTTGGGGGAGTGCAGGAAGAATTTTTTTAAAGTTATTTACCTTGATGCCAACTTTTTTGCCACCAATATCTCTGTAGTTATCATTTGTGTTGAGAACTAGTACTCCATATCCCAGCTTCCTGGCAGTCTCAATGTAAGGTATTTGGGTGCCAGTGTGCAGGTTGTCATTAATGATGAGGCTGCAAGAGAGATTAAAAGGTATAGCTCATGTACACTGGGGAAAAAGGTACACTCATTTACAATCTTTTGCTGAAATATCAGGGTAGCAGTTTAATGCCTGAAAGAGCCAGGTCCTTCGCGGTGAGGGGTTATCTGTCACGAACGACCAGGGTTAATGACAGGTCAGCAACCTTTGATAATGAGTTACTTTATCCATTTCTGTGCTCTTTAAGAATAATGCAGCAATTATAAGAGCAATACTCATTAACAGCATCAATAGTCGCCAAGCTTTTATTGACAGAAAGTTAGGGAAAGTTGATCACTCCTCGAGATTTTCATATTTCCACAAAAGATTTGTGGACGCGAGTACAACACTTTAAAATTGCTTGTAAATATGGAAGGACTCTTTTCTCTATAGATACAGTAACTAATATTTTAGAGTTCAGAAAGCCATAAAACTTGTATTTTTAATTCAAAATTTATAGCTTTTCTAAATACAGTATCACAATGAGTGTACAGGTAAGTCAAACATTGGGAATATTCAACGACTTTCAATACGATTAACAATTGTAAGATTTATTAAAAAGAAAGGAACTGCTTCAACTTAAATGTTTTCATTGAACATGTCAAGCTCATTTTGCACCCCAAAAAACGTCATCATCCTCTTCATTCTAAGAGTTCCAGCAGTTAACTTTTTTAAGTTCTTTCAATGATTTCACACGGTGCCATAAGAAAAAACTGGAAGTCGCAGAGCAAGAAGCAGCAACCACACAAATGTTTCATCAAGTACTTCCAACAATCAACTTTTTCTTGTGGCTTGGCATGACATTATTGACACAAGTTTCTAAAATTTTAACCACTGTAACCCATGGTTATGTTTTTGGGGTACAAAATTAAGTTTAAGTTTAACATCATTAAAGTAAAGGCGTTGTTCTCTTCTTTTGAAATATAGATTGTGCCTATTTGAATAAATTTAAACTTAAATTTAATAAAATTTCAGGACTTGAAACTTATATACAGTTTGCTGTAATAAAGTCACACTTGTAGACACATATTTTAAAAACTTGTCATGATGTCTTTGAACCTTGACTGCAAAGGGACTTCTTCAAGCTCACCTGCGGGCCCATTGTCCGGCACGCACCTCCCCGCTACCATGCACCAGCACCAGCAGGGGCTGTTCCTCGCTCTCCAAGGCCCCTGGCGTGGCAAAGATGAAGGACTGGAGTTCACCAGGTTGAGCGTCTTTGGGCACCGGCAGCTTCTGCAGACCCTGGAGTTCCAGCAGCTTGTAAATGTATTCCGTTACCGCCTGCGGAACATTATCTCTGTCAATACAGGTTATTAAAGTGACCATGAGACATCTCTACACGAGAACGATAGTTTTAGTTCAGTTTATTTAGTTATGTAAACTAGCATTACAAATATTTAAATATTTTTATTTCCATCCCTATTTTTGAGATACATTGAAAGCTTCTTACTTTATTTAATCAAACAGTTTAGACTAAAATTTATGGTCTTTAGTTTTTGTACTGTGGACAATATTAGATAACATAAAATGTCAGAAAAAAAAAAATAAATACCTAATGATTAAAATTAATGTTGCTTAATTATTATAATTATAGTGCATTTTTTTTATCAAAATTAAAAATTTGTTTCTGGTTTTATAATGTTACATTGTCAAAATAGTACTGCCAACTTTAATTTAAGCTTACAATTTTATACAGAAAATAATAACAATGCAAAGTTGATAGGTATTAATAATTTTCTATTTAAAATAAGACTAAAATTACTAAAATATTATCCCTCGTCTGGAATAATGAGCTAACCCTACCACATTCAGAGCTATCTGCTACCATCAGGCAAGTGCAATAATGAAATTTATGGTTTACAGATTTATAGCTCATGATTGCATGATATAGCAGATAGCTCATTATTGCACAGGATTGTGTTACACAGATAGCTCATTATTCCGGACAAAAGACAATACTGTATATATACTGGGACTATCACTGACAATTGTGAGTTCACATGACAGTGTTTAGTTTTTTGTTGACAACGACAACACCTCAACATAAGAATAACCTTATCTGTCATCAGCAGAGGTGAGTTAAACACCGTCACGGGAGCATAGTGAATGAACAACATAGAGTATTGCTTACTTCACCGAGGGCCTCGTAGTGCTTCTGGTTATAGTAGTTGTCATCTCGAACATTAAAAAGAAACGGCTCACTGCCAGCCTGGCCTGTGGCTCGGTCTATCTTTCTCAATTCACCAGCTGAAACAGGAATTATTATGTGTGATCCTGCCAACAGTTTGCTGCATCATTGACTCACCAGAATTAAATTTATAACCGAATTCGGCTATTGTTTTAGGAAACACATAGCCATCCATTGACAGCTGAAAAATAAAATTATAAAATATTTAGAGATCTGCTTCATAAATCACCACAGAAAACATATTATTGTTTGATTTGCTCAGCTTGAAGAGACAATGGATGCTGGTTTGTGACTTGGGGGAGGGTAACATAACCAGCTAGCCATCAAGGCAAAGAAAATTAAACTATGATGCCCCCAGACTGAGTGACAATTAAAAAAAAAAAAAAAAAGAGAGAGGTGGGATAACATTTGTAATTAAAAATAAAACATTTATTTAAAATAAAACACACTAAAATTCAAAATTTTATACAATATAATGTAAATGTAATGTAATGTAAATGTGATATATGATGTGGTGAAAATGATACAAATGAAATCAAATAGCCTGCACTTACATTACCACCAAGGATAATCCGGGCAAGCCATTGCACAAAGTTAGGCATTGAGGCTTGAAAAAAAATGCCTTAATTGGTTCCACTACTTTAGTGTATGCGATGCAGTATGGTTACAATACCAGAGTTGCAAGCCGTCTACAAAGAAAATACATAAGTAGTGTGTTACTTATTATATATATGGTAAGCTTTCCTTGTGGCTGTTATCTTTCCCTCCCTCATTTCCTCTTCCTTCTCTCCCCACTCTACGCAACATAATTTTATTTGTGATTACTTATCACGAAAACACTCTTTTGTCAGTTTTAATTAATTATAATCTATTATTTATAATATTTTATTTTATTACTATTGATTCACAGTATTATATTATATTATTGTTTTAAGTAGATAAGTACCAAATTACAGCTTTTAGTTTTAAATTAAACAACCTTGTCTGCTTATTTGTCAGATTCTAAGAATGAATAATTTTTTTTTTACAAGGCGTCACCTCAGAATGCAAATCACGTAACTACAAAAAAATTTGATGCAATTTTAAACCTTATTTTACTAGAACAGAAGGGTCAAAGTCCCATCAATTTTTTTTGTAGTTACGTGATTTGCATTCTGAGGCAACGAAGGATACACCCCTAAGAGCTTACAGCTCGCGGCGGGGTACTGGGTAGGGATAAGGTAGGGAACGGATAGTGGCCACGGCCTGCATGCTTACGCGTCCCAGCATTCGCTGAAGTGAGACTGAGGGAACCGTGGAAAACCTCAGTCAGGACGGACACCTCTACTTTTTCTCAATGGACCAAAGCAATGTCCAAAGCCTGGGGAACCACACACAAGTGCATCACTGCACTGGGTGGAAAGCGAGATGAATTTACCCCAGGGAGGGAGCAGCGTATTTTTTACTTGAAACGGTCACCCATCCAAGTACTAACCACGCTCGACGTAGCCTGACTTCGGTGATCTAACGAGAACCGGTCAATGCACTGCGCCACGCTCGACCTCATCGAGTCATATTAAAATAGGCATTAATGAAGATTAGCAGGAAAAATAAAGAGGTAGATAACAAAACATGACATACATTCATGAATGTATCAGTAACTATATGTAGATTCTAGACCACCAGAATCATTAAAATATTACATTTCTGAAAAACTATTTAAGATAATAGCTACTACTTCCACAGAAAACATATTTCACTTAATTGTTAAAATCTTATTTCATCGAACTAGCTGTTATGGATCGAGAGTCTAGCAACATGACCATACCCCTGAAAGCTCAATTTGTTTTCATAAATTGCGGGCAGCATAACACTGGACATACAAAGAATAAAAAACTTAAGGGCTTGCAGAAGGACATCAGATCTGTCCTTGATACTTTAATTTATAAGCTAAATTCAAAAATAATTTTTCCTCTCTACTATAATACTTACTAATTAACAGAGATACTTGGGACAATTCATAAAAAAGTTAACTAAAAAGCTCCAACCGCAGTTAATGTCATTGACATATTCAGACACTAAACATGGTTAGTAAAAAATCTTGATGATATCTTCCTAGCTTAGTGAAATGTGACCATTATAATCATTAGTAGGTGTGTTTATTTACGCAAAATTTTTCTTGTGTTAAGTGTACAGAAAAACCATCTGTACAAGTAGCATAAGGAAAATCTGATTCTTGACTCTCATCTGATTGTATATTTATGAATAGATCTTTTGTGTCATAAATTATTCAATAAACAAAATATATACATGCGTGTATACACCGTTGCACTCACAAATTCAAGGTTCTATTCCTCTTTTTACTTTTCTTTTTATTAAATCCTAATTGGATATTATACTTAATTCAATTTACTAATTACATTAATTAATAAAGTAGAGTGAGCGAAAAATTGACCGATGGTAAAGCTCATTCTCTTGCATGTAAAAAGTTACTTTGGAGCACCATAAATAAGCATCTGAAATCAGTTGAGACCGTCCTTCGTAAAAATTCTGAGCATTTGGGTCTAAAAGTCGATGACTTCGTCCATCTACTCCATGCTAACGCTCGAAAAACGTGGCTTCTTTTTTATTCGAACTTTAATTTCTTTCGCAATCTCCCGTAAAATGTGTTTAAAAAATATTCTAAGATAGAACATATTATGGTGAATCAGAAAGTGTCATAACTTTTATTAGCCCTTCATAAAAATTTTGAGAAAATTCTGATACAATACCAAAATCCGAGGAAAATTTTCATTTCAAATGTTGCGGTCTACGGGTTAACAGCTGACTGGATCAACGGGATCAACAACACTATATAACTTCAGCAGATGCTCGTATTGCGCAACTTGCATAAATTTCTACTGCGCAGCTTTTGAGGAGCCGACGTAACTTTTTCGTATGCACATATATAGTGCGTGACGTCATTCCCGTCATGCACTGCGCACTCAACTCGCTGACTCTACTTTATTAATTAGTTATACTCACTAAATTTGAAACCATCCGAACCTTCTGAGACCCTAACTTGAGCTTTTCGCGGGCTCTACCAAAATTGGGGGGGGGGGGGGGGGGGAGGGGGGGGCCATGGCCTTACAATCTATCCCGGTATTTGCCTGTGACTGAGGGGAACGTGGAAACCTCAGCCAGGATGAACGCTGCGGCTTTTTCCAATGGACCAGAAGTGCAATAATCCAAAGTCAGGGGAAAAGTCATGGTGAAAAAGCACAATGATCTACCCCTGGGAAGGAACCTTAATTATTTGTTGAAAATGATCCAACTACTAACCACACTCGACAATGCTTGACTTTTGTTATCCAACAGTCAAACACACTGTGCCACACTTATTCCCACATTCTACTTTTTATTGCCAATGGGCAGAAGTAGGCAGAGGAAAGATATGGATGGACCCCAGTCACCCTTTGAATATGAGATTGAGGTTGAATGTGCATTGACTGCAGTTGGTTCTCGTTCGATCACTGCAATGAAGATAAGCTTTATCGAGCGTGCATGGTTAGTACTTAAGTGGGTGACCGTTTCAAAGTAAAAATTTAGTTGCCATGCCTCCCTGAGGTAAATCATCTTGCTTTCCACATCCAGTGCAGTGATGCACTTGCGTGTGATTCTCCAGGCGTTGGACATCACTTATGCATATTTGGTCCGTTTATAATACAAAAGTAGAGGTGCAGTCCATCCTGAATCCTGACTGAAAATTTTCCACGGTTCCCTCAGTTTCACCTCAGCAAATGCTGTGACGTGGAACAGGCCGTGAGGATGTGGCCATGCATGCACCATGGCATCTTTCCCTCCCTTTTCCCTATAATATGATATATCATATGCATATTATATATTATAAGTATACTGTATACCACCCCGCTTCGAGCTCCAGATCCCCTACGATAATAATATATCAGGCCTGATATCAGGCTGATATCAGGGGGTATCAGGCTGATATCAGGCTGATATCAGGGGGTATCAGGCTGATATCAGGGGGTATCAGGCTGATGTCAGGTCACATCAGCCTGATATCAGGGGGACATCAGGGCTATATCAGCCTGATATCAGGGGGTATCAGGGGAGTGTCAGGCTCCATTAGTTATAAGTTTTAACGCTAGGCGGCACCATTGTTGCATCAAAGGAGAAAGGTTTGTTGATAGAAAAATGACAGCTACTTCAGGAGAGGAGAAAATCAACAAATAATGGTAATTAAACTATAATTCTTTAGCTTATAAGTTGTTTTGGGGGTAATATACTATGTGGGGTGTCTTTTGCTGCAGGTATTTTAGGACTCTGAGGCCTGAAATATTAGAAAATCCACCGTCTTGCTGCCTATAGCTGTGGACCATGGGATAACAGTCGAGCCAGCTAGAATAAAGGCCACCTTGCTCCTATATAGCTGCACAACATCGCATTTGTATTTAAATTTTCTTCAATTTGTTTTATTGATTCTTTATTTAGTGTTAATGATGATAGTGTTATTTATTTAATTTAATTCTAATAATAAAATGTGTTTTTATCTATTATAGTCAAAAATGGTTGCCATTATCAGGCGTTATAGTCAGGAAACCATCAGGGAACTATCAGGTGGAGACGTCAGGGAAATATCAGGCCAGCCTGATGTCAGGTTTCTTCTGTCCACTTCCTGATATCAGGCTGATATCAGGCTGCCCTGACATCAGCCTGATATCAGGCCTGATATATTATTATCGTAGGGGATATGCAAGTTCATGATAGGGGTGCATAATATTTTATCCTTATATATAAAAAAAAACACACCAGTAAGGGATGCTGTTATAATAATATTGCATACTCCCATACTGTAATGTCATTAAATTATTATTACCGTCAAAATTAGCAGAATAAATGAACGAAGCAATGAATCAAAATAATAATACTTGGAAGTCATATGTATGCATATATTATACAGTGGCGAAAAACGCATATAAACTGATAAGAATTAAGAGTATTAAAGCTAGCACTCATTTCTCCGGTTCCCTGTAGGTTCTTTACCGCGTTGTTGGTGTTTTTTTAAGTTTTTATCGCAGATTTTGCTGCGGTGTTGTCGGTGTTGACACTTCCTGGAGCCTGGAGTTCCTGTACTTCCTGCCGCGTTTTCTACCGCATTCACCGCTGTAGCAGGGTTATTCTTCTATTGTTATCGGGTATAAGCGCATCGGAAAAAGTGGATATTTTCACCGTCGGGGATACGTAACTCAATGTTAAAATCGATTTTTTCGATACTTTTTCTGGAGCTCCAGAAGATTTACATTCTTAACCAAATGCACCTAGGGGTTTTCAAGGGCGAAAATAACGATTTTTGAGACGATGGAGACATCCACTCAGTGAAAACATTGATTTTGAAGCATTGAAAGTTGGACGCTTCTCATTGGCTGATCAGAGTTTGTTGATTTTTCAGTTGCAAATTCCTATTGTTGAAATTTTGCGCTTAGTCCCTGTATAAATAATTAATATTTTTGAAATAAATAAATATAACAATTTATAACAATATTTTCTACCATTTATGATTTTTTAAATAATTTTCATATTACAAAAAGTCTTTTTTAAAATTAAATTATGGGCAAAAAGTGTTTTTTTTTATTGCAGCTCTCTGATTGGTTTAAAAGTGGATATTCCTTAACCAATGAAATCACTTGAAAGTTCCAACAATTAAAATTTCAGCCAATTAGAAAAAAATCAACAACTTTATTTTGGCCAATCAGAGCAATTCCAAAATCCATTTTTAAGCCAATCAGAGCAATTCCAATATCCACTTTTAGGCCAATCAGAATTCAGTATTTAGCGCCATAAGTCAGACAGGGGCGCGTATACCCCCTATTATAGGAGAATAGCCCTATTATAGGAGAATAGCCCTGCGCTGTCAGGGCCGTCCCATGCGCACAGTGCATACGTTTAATTTTTTCTGCTCTATTATAGAGTTTCCCGTAAATTAATAGCCACGGCTTAGAAAAGCTGCGCAGAAACGAGTTTTAAATGTTAGTAGTCTACTGCGCATGGCTCTGCAAAGTGTGCATGATAAAAAAGCTTGAATCCAAATAAAGCTGCGCAAACGCTAGGTGACTAATCTGCGCACAGCCAATAGCAACTTTGTATGCTTTATGAACAAAGATACGAACTTCTACCCCAGATTGCTTGCGAATTGCAGTGTTTAAAAATTCTTTTTATACGTTACTGCAACCGGTTTGGCTTGTAGTATTGCAAATAAATATCAAATTTGAGATAAAATAAAAAGCAACGTTCTCGCTAATGTTTAACAAAAATTCTGCTCCGGTAGGGGCCCCTCGTGCAGCAAAACAGCTGTTTTGAGCTCACTACGTGACGTCACCTTGGGTGTTTTTGGCCAAAATGCGCAGATCAGTCCAAATTCGTAGGGCTGATGGACCTATCTATTATAGTTGTATCATGCTGCGCTGTAGATTTGCGCCATTTGCGGTTTGCGGATTTGCCGCAGGCGCGCACCCAGCGCGCAAGGGAAAAAAGTTGAGTATCGTAAACAGCTGACAATATTTGGTGCCATTTCTTTTGAAGAAAAAGAGGCGAAGTAAAAGTTAAAGAGGAAGCAAATAGCAAAAAGGATATACTTCCTATCATCCTTAATAGAAAGTTTAGTAGTCTAAGTAGTCTTCAATTCAAGATGAATTCAACAGTAGTGAATAATAGAGAACCCTTGTGCATATTAGTATTCAGTGGAAAACGAAAAAGTGGAAAGGACTTCATCACCGAGCGTTTGATTGATAAGTATGCATACAGTATATGCACTTATGCACACAGTTTATAACATATGCATACATACACTAGATTAGATTTAACGATCTGCGGCAAATGTGGCTAAACCACGGTGGCTCGCAATATAGTGCTCAACGCACTCTTAAATCCCCCGTAACTCTCCGCCCCCACCACCTCGGACGGCAGGGAATTCCATTCCCTCAAGGTGCTTTCACATATTCGAAAATCGCTACGGAAACGCTCCGTAGCAAATATGTTGATTTTGCTGCGGCGCACCGTAGCACCTCGCGATCGATCTACGGAACTCCGTAGCAAAATCAAGATGAGTTTGATTTTGCTACGGCATTTACATGATTTTCCGCCGCAGCTGCCGCAGATGAACGAGAATATGTGAAAGGCCTACGGCATAGCTACGGAACTCCGTAGCTATTTTCGAATATGTGAAAGCACCTTTACGGTTCGGTTTATGAAAGAGTACTTTCCCACATCACTTCCACTACCCCTGAACTCCAGTTTCCACCAATGATCCTCCCTCCCAATATATCTACCTTTCCTAGTTCTGTCACTAAACTCGCTCCAACCTGCCATCTCCCTGTTAATTTTAAACAAATTTCCTAATCGGTTGTATCTTCTCCTATCCTGAGAGAGTCAGCCGCAAGCAAGCGAGCCACCGTGGTGGAATACCCACAATAGCCGCAAGCAGTGGTGTATGCATGTAATGTGTGTACACACTGCTATTTAATCTCTTTAATCTCTTAAAAATCCTCGAGTGGCTCCCACTCCAAAGTCTGAATCATTTTCGACACGCTTTCATAATCCTTCCACACCTTTTTGTCATCTGCAACTAATCTCCATTTTCTCATTCTACCCATAACTCTTCTAGCAGCCCTCCTCTGGACCTTTTCCAACTCCTTCTTTCCAATCTGCCTATATGGATCCCACACACTACATGCATACTCCAGTATTGGTCTCACTAAGGTCTTATAGGCCTTGTCTCTGACAAATATACAGTCGCCCCTTTCAGATTTCTCATAACGAACTCCAAATTTCTCCTTCCCTTTGACGTTACATACCTAATATGCTCATTCCAATTCAGCTCTCTCTGAAGAACCACCCCAAGGTATTTATATATATCGTCCTCCCTAAGTACCTCTCCTCTCATTAGGTATACTGCTTCTTCTTTTACTCTTTTCCTACTAAAATTAACTACCGAACATTTGCCAACATTAAGACTCGTACCATTTTTGTCCACCCACCTACCTACAGTGTCTAGATCTTCTTGCAGCTTCCTCTTATCTTCCTCATTTACTATTTTCCTATACAAAACACTATCATCAGCAAACAACCTCATTAAAGAATCTACTCCCTCCGGCAAATCTTCAATAAAAATCAAAAACAAGATTGGTCCGAGGACGCTCCCCTGCGGAACTCCTGAGGTCACCCTAATCTCATCCGAAAAAGTTGATCCAATCTTCACTCTTTGAACCCTATCCCTTAGAAAATCCTGTATCAAGTCAACCAAGCATTCATCAAGCATACACTTCCTGCTTAATTTATCTATCACGATGCTGTGCGGAACCTTATAGTATAGACACAGTATACATATAGTATACACAGTATAGTAATTAACAAAATTATATTATGCATACTGTATATCCAGTATGTATGCATGCAGTACGTTTTCTTTTCTTAAGGGCTATATATGCATAAGCATAATATATGATGTACTCTTTAATCTTTAAGATCAAGGCGGGGTAATACGTAAGGATAATTAACGGAGAGAAAAAAATTGTTGGTCACGGCTTATAGTTATATGCATACGCATCCAAACACAGTGATGTGAAACTATGAATATATTTATTATAGTTTTCATGCAGAGAGGGAACCATAGAAAACCTCATACAGTCATGCAGGGAAGGATGCAGGTGGATAGGATAGACCAAATTTAAGTGAAGTCCAATGCCTGGGATGGAGATAAAGCAGCTAGGCGCAGATCCCAAGGGGATGGCGATCGCCCCTTCCCCCAGGCCCCAAAATACATTGAAGGTGTTACAAACCCCACCCGTCGCCCCGTCCCCTCCCACCCAATATTTAACATTTTGGGATAGGACTTCAGTAAGAAAAATTACTTAAGGTCTACTGTCTCACTCAACCCCTTTCATTTTACAGACTCCTCACTAGCGCATATCTTTTCTTTGACACTGCATGGACCCCTTCGGAAATGTTGTTGCTATTAATACATACCATTAACATAATTTAGAATATTAGTTTTGTACAGATGTTGCCTCCTAAAATAATGAATGGCAGCTTTGTAGAATTGCTGTAATGTATTGTTTAAAATACAGCGTTAAATGTAAATTAACTGAATTTCAATCAATGTCAGATAATGCATGAAGTCTCTTAAATTAATGTGTTGTTATTTATGTTATTTATGAAGGATTGGAAAAGACAATGCAACAATAGTACGTCTCTCAGCCCCCATCAAGAGCCACTGGGCCAAGTGCCACAGCCTTGACCTGGATCAGCTTCTCGACTCTGGCAGTTACAAGGAGCAGCATCGATTGGCCATGATCCGCTGGAGTGAGGAGCAGAGAGCCAAAGACTACGGCCATTTCTGTCATCTGGCTGTAGAGGATGCTAGAAGTAATAATTTGTTGTTAACACAACCTCAGTGCTATGAATGCTTTCAAATGCCTGTCTCCCGGTTCTTGCTCTCACTAGCTTAATTTCTTTGACCTTTTTGTGATATAAATTAATGTTAAACCAGTATGTCAAACAACCACTAATAATATTTTACTGTGTGACCCCCATTCATTTGTTCAGCCTGCATACATTATATATACTGTATGGGGAACATACTTAATTTTTTATTAATAATTTTCTCTTGCTTTTTAAAATTAACAGTTAAAAAATCATCCTATTCCTGAAGATTTACTGATTAATTTTTATTTTCAGGTGCATGCAAACCAGTATGGATTGTAAGTGATGCTAGACGGAAGACTGACTTGCGTTGGTTCCGAGAACAGTTTGGCACAATAATGAAAACCGTCCGAGTTCTGGCGGATGATGAAGTCAGGATACAGAGAGGATGGATATTTACCAAAGGTAGCTTTTTATACTAGTTGTTTGAAGCATTCTCGTGAATCTAACTTGTGTGTTAATGGTCGCGACAGGTGTGGACGACGTGGCTTCCGAGTGTGACCTTGATGATGTAGACGACTGGGACTGGCAAGTGAGCAACAATGGTGGTGACGAGCAAGTTGAGGCAGCCCTGCAGCAGCTGGAAGCCTTGGTGAAGCACCGCCTCTCCTGACACCTCTCGAGGGCCAAGCTGTGAGCTGAGATCTCTCCGAGTTCACCCCTCTTCAGGCAAAGCTGTGAGCCTAACGGTGCTACAGGCAAGACCAAACTAACTCTTAAGTCTTATTTCTTAGCATTAGGTTTCACTCATTATAATTACTAGAACAATTTTGTATTGAAATTCACAATGGAGTATCGGCCTCAATTTTTTTTAGTGCAGAAATGGATAGAGGGTGAAAAGTTATGCTACCCTGTTTTTTTTTAGAGTCCGGGAAGTATTTTTAAAAAATTATTGAAAGTCCTTTTTATGACGTCTCGCGGCGGCAAGTCCTATCTTTTTCTTAAGGAGCAGCGTCTCATGACGTCACAAAAAGAAATTTTAATAATTTTTTAAAAATAGTTTCCGGGCTCTAAAAAATTTGAAAAAAATCAGGGTAGCATAACTTTGCACCCTCTATCCATTTGTGCAATAAAAAAAATTGAGGTCGATACTCCATGTTGTCTTGATGACAATTGCACAAGCGTTAAAATTTACTAATGTCAAGCTGATTTCTCGTCATGCTTCCTATTGGAATCTGCAATTTAAAAACTTTTTACCAATTGACTTAGGTAGATTAGACACTACCAAGATGGGGGAAAAAAAAAAAAAAAAAAAAAATGGAAAATCGATCAATCAGTGATGTAGTTAGTTTGACACAAGCAGTATTCTAATTTTGATAACATCTTAATTTGTGCTTTTCGCAATTATTAATCATATTTCTCAACCAAAGAAACAAATTTATAACTCAATATTATGATGCATTTTCTGATCCCAATAAAATATATTATTTTGTACAAGTTTTGAATCTGTCATGTTAAATTATGATTTAGCACGGATCTCCAGTTTGACCAGGTTCTCTCTAAACATACCGTCTAACATAAATAGAAACTACATATCATAAAGAAACAAATTATGTCTTATGACATTATATTATCTCAAAGTATTATTATGGTCAGGGTGACGAATTTTGGAGTGGTATAAATCTCCATACTTTTATGTATATTTTAGATATTGGGAGTTGTCTATCAATTTTTTTAAATAATTATTTACCATATTTTTAAGTTGGAAGAAGTCATAATTTTTATTATTCTTACATAGTATGTTTATGTTTGTATAACATTGAAAAATATTGTTACTATATAACTAGTAAATTTTGTATTCTTATAAAACAACTAGTTTTTTTGAATATAATTTCAATTTTCCTGCACACTGAAAAACAACAATAATTAAATATACCTTAAATTATTTTAGGTGCACTGCAATACAGCTGTGTTTTTTGTTGTTAGCACGATTCATTATATATGGTAATTTTTTAGTGCCACCAAATAATATAGGAGATTTGTACAGTCTCTTTAAAATAATTCCAAAAGCAATGATCTTATGTGTAGCTTAACACACAATAGTAACAAGTAGCATACAACAACATAAGAAGATGGAAGAGTATATATTCATATTTTAAAACTAGTTTTTATTTTAACTGCACCAAAGTATTACCGACATGGTTATCCACATGTCAATTATTACAAGTCTTCATACAGTACGCCAGTTTATAGCTTAATTAAGCTATTGCAACACAAAGTAGTTGGGTAAAAACTCAAAACTGTTCCAATGGAAGCCCAAATGCATGTAGACTGTAGCCCAAAGTCTTCTGCTCATTGTTTTTAAACAAAGTATTGTTGGTAATGACTATCCAGTGAAGGGAAGTTGTTCGTTTACATGTTAATATGGAAAATTAATGTTACTTTTGAAAGTGGAGGAGGTATCTAAAGCACTAACAATACCATTACATTCTTTATTCTGGTGGGCAAAATCAGGTACTACACTGTCCCACAGTTAACAATGTAAATAAAGGCTTCATGAGATAAGCATTAAAAACAATGATTTATTAAAATCCCTTCCGAGAAGACTTTGCTGTAGACGTTATTAAAAAAATCCCTTTTTTTTCCTTCTATTTTTTTCATTTTTTCATTCTCTTGACTTTGGGACAGTTTTATATTTTTATTTACATCGGAGAAAACAAATTTTTTCACACTAATTTTAAAATGTGAACTGTAATTTATACAACTTTAGAAAAGGAAACAATCAAAGAGTTTGAACATAGAAAAAGTCTATATTTAAAATAAAGTTAAATGTTATAATTGCACTTGATTGTAAAACATTCATATGTTCACATTTGATCCAGAGGCCTTATCACATGCTGACTAGTGCAGTGTGACCAAAACTTGTGCATGTTCCTAGGGGCGGATTGCACAAGCTGACAAGCAGCCCACTGAACTTATAAGCTGTAAAAATTTTAAAGGTTACTTGTTTGTATTAACTTATACCTGATAATTTTAACATCACGTTTTCTTTTTTTTAGGCTTTATTTTTTTATTAGTTTTATTTGCATCTTTTAGTTTGTTTGTATTTTAAAAATAGAGTGTAAATTTACTGATTTCAGTTCTGTAATTACCAGGCATAAAATAATATATTGTGTGTAATCCAGTACAGAATTGAGCATTTGACAATTAAAACAGTTCAGTTGGGCATTTCAAATAAAGTTGATAAATTGTTGGGCAGCATATTTGCACATTTCAATTACCAGTTTTGTGATTATTTTTGCAAGAAAACTATTTTAACTTTTTCAACACACAATTGTTGCAAATTTTGTGTTCCAATTAAGAGTTTCATTCTGTTTTTTGTCTTTTTTGTCTTTTTTTTTTTTTTTTTTTTTACATTCAAATCAATAGGAATGTTTGTACTATTAAGCTTTTCAATTCAGAATTTAAAATTAAATTAAACTTAATTTTAGTCTCAGATAGTACATTCTAGGTCAAGTTAACCTGATTTTTATTTCTCGAGACAAGTATATTTATATTAATTATAGTGTTCATTTAAGACGAAAACTTTTGAATTGATGAGGTGGATATTCTTGAAATTGTAAAATTATAATATGGCACAGTAGCTAATTATTCTCTCCTTCACTACCACTTGAGTCTGACACAAAGTGCACTTTACTCATGCAAACTGCTCCCGTCTCAGGGTTTACTACTCTGTATTCGTGCTTTTTGGTGCACTGCTTCATCCAGCCCAGTGCGAGATAGCACACAACCGCCAGAAGAACTGCCAGATTTAAACTGAACGCTATGAACATCCAGAAGTACCAGGTACCGGCTTGCATCATGGGTACGAAAGTCAGAGGAAGGCACGTGCCAGAAGCCTGAAGTATTGCATCAGGAGGGCAGCCAAGACATTGGTCATTGTTGGGACCACTGCACACCAGGCACGAGTAGTGACATAACAGGCAGGCGGGACGACCCTTGGATGAGAAGCCCACGTGTGAGTGAGGAGGACACTGGGCTATGCAGTTCCCCTCAAAAAGAAACAGTGGCTCTTCACATTCTGTAATGGAAACATATATTAATATTTTGTTACCATTACTTTATTATAATCATATCAACAGAACATATCAAGCACAAGTTTTTAATATATTAAAATATGATATTATATTTATACGATAAAGATTACATTAAAAGTAGTATACACACAAACAAGATCAAACATTAATAATTCATGCATTTAATATTTTGTTGAAGAACATTTAAAGAAGAATCTAAATATCAGAAAGAATAGATACCAGCGTGACATGAAGAGGAAGAAAACACTTGTCAAGGGGTGTCATGAAGACTTTGCTGTTAAATAATATTGACCTAAATATAAGTAAAAGGCTGACTATGGCAAGCAAATGAAAAGCAGTAATAAGCATTTATGCCAAGCATCAAGAGCGTGAATATTACAAAGAAAGCATTGGCTTCTTAATTCAAAATTTAATTTTGATGCATGTAAAAAAAATCAAATAATATTTTCAAAAAATCTGAATAATATAAAACATCAATAAAAAATAATAAACCAATGAAAAATTTATAATATCAATAAGGTTCCAATAATTGACAAATTGTGACCTTAATTACAGTAATTATTATCATTATATGTATTCATTTTTTTATAAGTAAAAAAAAAAAAAATAAATAATCAGTAATTAAAATTACTTCCTTTGTAACATAAATGTATTGTGTATATCAGTGTTCCGCAATGAATAGGAAATAATAGCTCCTTTTTTTAATATTTTTTATTATTTTTGCATGCGGTTAAAACAAAAAATTAAGAAACACCAACGTAGTTAAATAAAAAGCAATGCAAGTGCAGCCTCGCGACCAACTCACCGTGTTTAGTTTGTCAGCGCTGTGTGGTTGCGAGCCCAAAGCTAGGCAGCCAGCTAGCCAGCACCCCCTCCACCCTCTTGTCCAGGCACCTACGAGGTCTTTCACTCTCAGCAGCTCCACCGAGATAATAAGTGCAACATGACACACATTGTGCTTCAAATAAACTAACTACCTTTTCTTATTAAAAATAAGCTCGGCAAAAAGATGTGTCATTACCAAAGTCTTCTGCTTGTTGTTTAAACAAATTATTATTAAGTAATGTCTGTTTGGGGAAAGGAAAAATATGATTATTTATTTCTGTTACTTTATGATAAGTTATCGTTAATTAACATGAAAGCATTGAAAGTTAACTAGTGCCGACAATGCCATTACGTTCTGTGCTCCTCTAGTAGGTGATATCAGGGACTGCATTGCCCCAAGTTTAACAATTAATGAAAGAGGCTTCATCAGACAGACATTATAAACAATGATTTGTTACAACTATTGTGAGTAAAAGACTTCAGCCATCGTTATCTTAATAAATTTTTAAAAGGGACAAACAATTTATTCAATTCAGTTAAAAAAAAGTCAATGAAAACAAGTCACACTTTTTTATTACTTTTTTTATGATAATAACCTGAATATACAAATACTGTGTACTATATAAATTGTAGTTAAAAGATATGTCTTCTCATCATGTCAAGAAACAACAAAAGTTTTTTATATAACAATATTGAGGAGTTTTGAAGAACAACATACACATAACTGATGGAGATGTCATAATCACTACACTGCTTCTGCTGTTGTTATCAATTATTCTGAGTTTAAATGTCCAACAGACAGGCAGGCAGGCAGACAGACACACCACACTATTCAGGAACAACATTACAGACACGCACACAGACACCACATGCACCTCAACAAATTCCGTCGGTTGTTGACACATATGCCATCACGAAACACCCACATTAATTATATGATCTTTTTCAAAACCATTGGGTTAGTAGGTATTATGTTACAGGCCTTGCAGCTGCTACTAAAATCTAACTCTATATAGGAGACGGTCAGCTTCAAAACAGTCTCTTTGACTTTTTGATAAGAGCTATATTCCTTAATTACACCTGAAAAGTAGACCTTATCAGAAAATCAAAGAGCCGGATTGGAAGCTGGCAGTCTCATAGGATTCAGACACATCATACATACATAATTATGTTTTTGCACATTTTAATTGTGACACAATATACTTTAGTTTCTTTAATTCTTATTTTATAATGTATTGCAACCTAAACCATGAAACAAATTAAAAATGTTTTATTTGTAAAGAAAAATTAATATAATTTTTAAATCAAAACATAACTTTTTAATTAAATAATGTTTTTGTAAATTCTTTTTATGGAACCACATATGTATGTGTAATAGTTAAGTAATTATGTTCCATGGTTTGGCTAATTTCATGGGTAAAAATATATGAAGCATTAATTATAAAATTTATACATACTTGAGGAGAGGATAATAATTTAACATTATTTTTTTAAATATTTAATTATTCCATTTTGTTTTCACTTTCAATCCCTGCCAGCTCTCCCCCAAAAAACTTTCTAGTGAGGTCAAGCTAATGGACTTTGTGATTACTAATTGTATAATACTGATTTCTTGTTATTGGGATATAATTCTTTATATTATTATGGAACCTATTTGCACCTGCTCTTCTTATCTATTCAGTCAACTCTCTATTTTTTTGTCCTGTGAGAATCTCAATCACCACCAAAATATGCACCAATTTCTGCAATTAATTCATGTTTGTTGTTGATAAATCTTGTTTCAGAATCACATTAGGTTTTATTGGTAATAAAAATGAATTATCAGCATCAAATTCTACATAATACACCTAACAATACTTCTTCGCAACTATTTCCAACTAATTTTTACTACCCTTAAACCCAAATGCATGATACTTAAAAATTTTATTTTACCAACAAACATTTCTTGTATTGTTTCCAATAATCAAAAAGCACAATAAAGTGAAGCACACTTTGTAGAGTTGCAGTATTTTAAAAATTTCAAAAAACAGAGATTTACACAGTCATAGCAAATGAAACCATCAAAATACTAAATTCATTCTTACAGTCATACCTTATTATTTATAACATATTTAAAAAAAAAAAAAAGACAAACAACTGTCTCAACATTATTTAAGTAATTTGCAAGAGTAATGCCTATTGGTCCCAGGCTATTATAGATTTGCATTATATAATAATGCAGTTTATGTTGTTACTTTTGCTTTAAAAAAATGAGATCAATCAATTGATTGACATTCTTTTCTTTTAGAATCAATGTTCATATAAGTTCATGGATTAAATATGCTGCTATAATGAATATATTGTATACCATATTGTATAGCAACGTTTTCATCACACTTTAAATTCCTTCCTTCATTTGTGTAACTTTATTACATTGTTTAAAACAATTAACTATATAAACTCATCATGTAATCCAATACACATTAAAGTCATATTATCTTATATTTATAGCCTAAATAATGTACATACATAGGCCTTCACATTTAGTATGTGATCAAATTTTCATTACACATAATTATATAATATATCTTGTACATTTTATTTTTTTTTAAATATTTTAATTAAAATGTTTATAAATCCTACTTTTGCAAACAAGAGGTCTGGATTTGTTCTATAATATATGCAAATTATACAGTTATTTCTCATTATTTCATACATGAACACTCACTCTGCATATTATATTTCTTATATATATTTTTACATCATGATTAAAATAATTTTAAAATAAAACTATAAAAAAATAGCTGCATTAATACAAAAAATGTTGATTATCGGTGGGCGGGAGGCCGTAACTGCCATCTATTGGAATTGTCTAGGAAGTAAATAATTATTTCCGTTTGTTTTGCAGTAATTATTATGAAACTATCTGAGGTCCTAGAGTAAAAGAGCCGCTAACCAATGTAAAAAGAATTAATAAGTTTCATTCAATTATAACCCAGAAAAACTTTCAACAAATTTCTGAAGCGCCATCTTTTGAGCAATTTTTGTAACTCAATTCCAGAGTTCTTCTGGACAGTTAATCGCAGAAACTTGAGTTTATAATTCAATTGGATTTTTACAGTAGATAGCTAATAATATAGTGCAGGTATGCAGTTGGTTTCAAAACGATCAGATGAAAACTTTCCAAGAAAAAAATTGAAATGTACGAACACTATCAAAACGTCTTGTTTGAGCCTACCCCCACCCTTAATCTCAAAATTCAAAGCTTTTATTCATTACTTGATAAAAAAAAAAAAGAAGAAGAGTCAGTACTGTATCTTACAATCACTGTTTTCTCAAGAGAAAAGGATGGCTCTGCAGTTGTGAATTTGCTGCATTAATTCTGTCACATGGACTGCTACGTACATATATTGTCACGGTAGCGTTTCATTGATTTGCCGAAGTCAACTTGTTAAAAGTTTTTGAATGGCCGATGTAAAACTGGCTCCCTATAGACAATAGCAATTGAGCAAACTTCTTACCAAATTGACTTTGACAAATTAAACGCCAGTTCTACGATATATGCAATGTGACGTCTCGGCCACATAATGAAGTTTGAAGTAAATATCAATAGTGGTCACCGCAAATTTGCTGAATCTGGAGGCAAGTGGACATCATACACATGTCACTAATAACATTTATATTTTTGTAGAAGACTCACAATATGCTGGTACTTAAATTTACAATTACCACTTTCAATATACTATAACAAAGGTTCAAACTTTTCAATTATCAAGTTAACACTACAATAAACATTACAGGCACCATTGCTGAATACAAACATCATCAACATATAAATTGAGATACAATTTTATTTAAAGTTAATAATAAAATTTAATTATTATGAAATATTTAGTTTGATTCAGTTATTACAAAATAAATACTGTGCGCTTAAAATATATTCAAATTATTAAATTTATAATATCAAACTTTACCCCCCTCCCCCCAAAAAAAGTTTATAATAATATCATTTTTAAACGTTCAAATATGTGGATTTAAAAAAAAAAAAAATGATATATCACATTGTTGATGGTTTTTAATTTTTTCCAGACCTCAGATGCCTTCACTATATTATTTAAAATGAAAATAATGACAATAATAAATTTGTTACAAATGTAAAGCCACATTTAAACTCAAATACTATGGCACAATGTTGTAACAAAAATCTTCAAATATCCTTTTATATAATTTTTAAAGCTCGCAAAACAAATGTAAGAATTACATGAAAAAAAAAGAGGGCAAACAAATCTGATTAAAATTTTTGAGCTGGAACTGGGAAACTAAACCCACTAGCGTTTTTTTTTTCTTTTTTGTCCTATTTATATTTTACTGGAGCAAAAGCTGCGACTTGTTAAATAGATAAAAATTTAAACCCCCCCAGGAGGTTTCTTTAAAATAAAGTCATTGTTGTTATCACTTCTAGCCAAAACTTCCCCTTTTTTTTCTTCTATCTCATCTATTTTATTTTTCTTATTTTCTTTCTTTTTTTGAGCCATTATACAAGCACACAAAAAAATTAGTTTTAAGGTATGATAATAAATATCATAAATATTATTACACACCATGAGCATCAAGCACTCTATGACACTAGATTGCAGTTGTAATCGAGGTAGCTTGCTGCCTGAGTGCCCTTGAGGGTCCATTTAAATGTTTCAGCTAACAGCTGTCCCAGCAAAGCTTCCTAAGACACCCCTTCACCAAACACTTGCCTCCTTCTATGAGATTGTGTTGGTATGAGCAAGTTGCAGGATGATGATGATGCTAAGAGGAGGAAGATGAGAAGGCACAAACCTATGCACTGGTGTCCCGAGCGAGCCAGCACCGTACAGCCAGTGCCGGAGCTGGCGTCCTCAGTGGTAGTTCTCTGCACCTCATTGTGAGGGTGTGGCTCTTCATGCCAAGGTCGACTGCTACCCATCTCTGTAGACTTATCAGCCGTAGTTGATGAACCCTTGGGAGCACTGCTGCTGAACCGAGTGCTGATGTTGTTGCTGAGAGGAGGGCTGATGGGAGGACCAAACTCCATGACACCACCTTCTTCGTCACTGCCACCAGGCTGAGTCTCGGTACCGTGTAGCAGCAGTTGCCAGTTCAGGTTTGTCAAGTTGGCTGTACAAAAAACAAATTATCAGTAAGAATTAAAAAAATATATATCAGCAGCATGCTGAACAGCCAGACAATAATTATTATACAAACAGCAGCCATGATCACCTCAAAGCAAGCTTTTTTTGCATCTTGCAAGTGATCAAATTCTACAATACATAATATATATATGTCACAGCAGCGTTGTTTAATATTTAAAGCTATAAGAAAAGAAACAAAAAATTATCAAAATTGTTTATAAAAATACAATACGCAAGAAAATGAAGTACGTAAATAAGACATTTAAAGCATGCATATTGAATTAATATAATAAAGCACTACATGTTGTGAAAAAATGACGCAGTTTGATCATGCTAGTGAGTCATGCAGGGTAGAGGAGAAGAGAAAGATAGCGAGAGAGAAAGAGCGCGAGTGAGCGAGGAGTACCCTTGCCTGAGGCAGCCAGCAGTCGAGAGTCAAACTGCCCGTCCTGGCGAAGATCGAGACCTTTGCTTGGGAGAAGGTTTACTGGTCGGAATGGAGAGGTGAAGAAAGGGGAGTCTGGCCTCTTGTTACCCTGCCTTCCTTCCTTGGGACGAGGATAAGCCGGGTACAAAAGGACCTTGGGGTACTGGACCCCTGGCTTGCCCGCAGACAGCGTCATGTTAGGCATGGCTGAGGGTACCGGAGAGTTGGGAAAGAACTGCAGGGGTCCTGCAGGGTACAGAATCTCCACCCTGGGAGGACTGGTGGATGGCGGAGGGGTAGTTGAGCGAGGAGGAGAAGGGCTGGTACGAACCAAAGCTCTGGGCAGGGTCGTGGTACGAACCTGGGGAGGAGAGGGGGAAGATGGAATTCGAGACACTGCTTGGGCAGTCGAGTTGGGAGAGGGAGTCGTTGTGCTTTTATTTCTACCCTTATTAGAATTTCCTTTTTTCCTTTTTTCCCCAGATATTGATTTTTGTGGGTTTGATGTGCGCTGTGGAATTCGCTGTGGGACAGGTAAAGATGATGGTAATAAAGGAGGAATAGTAGTTTTTGATTTCTCATCGATTGATTCCGAAGTTCCATAAAATATAAGAGACCACTCCCGGAGAGTTGCTCGCCCTGAGACACGGGAGAGGAGACGAGATTAGCAGAGTTACCTAGGCAGTCAACTAGGGGGGCACAGCAACCACAGAACAAAGCCATCACCAGTTAAGTGAAACCTGCTTGCTTCATGATTCTTCTCTATACAGTTAGTAAAAGCAAGCAGTTAGATGACATAAAGCCTGGAAATGTTTATATGTAAAATATCTATCAGAATATATAACTTTAATTCTAATATAAATACATTAATTATTATTATTGCCGGATGTACTCTATATTATTGGAAATTAATCAGCTTTCTTCAAATTTGTCTATGTTTGCTCTTAAAAAGAATACAGTAAAATAAATTACAAATAGAGTTAATAGTTTTTTATACGAATAATTAAGCTTAATTTTATATCTTAGAGCGTTTAATTATTAAAATCTATATGTTGAAGATTATGTACACTGTATATATATTATGCTGAGGAATTGCAGAGATATTAATTGCTAGCACAACATTCACACATCCCTATCTATATATATTATTGTCATATACCTGCCTTATATTAAGCAATAGAACTATAAAATGGATTATATGCCTTATAAATGTTAATTGCTGCCTAAATTATAATGCAATTTGTGGACGAAAGTACACACCAAGGAAGCGCCCCTCATTGTGAATCTCAAGCTGCCACACGCCGAAGGGCTGCTCGCCCCAGCTGTGCACGGTCATGAAGGGCCACATCTGGAAGCCAGCACGCGAGATATCATGTGGTCTTCTTGCCAGCAGTGTAGAACGAGTGCCAGAGGGAGACGTCAGGTGGATCTGCATGTCCCCACGACGGTTAGGGAGGAGGCTGATCTTGGCCTGAAAAAGCATGATTTCAGCTGTTAATATGCAGTGGACCTTTTCTACTCTCCAAAATTAATCAATTTACTGACTCAACTTTTAAGCACCTTTTAAAAATAGCAAGGAAGCTAGTACTTTAAACGTTAATTTCAATACTTTGAAGTGTAATTTACAAGATAATACATTCGTCAAGTTTCAAGGTTTTCAGACAAGTACGTACCTGCACGTGCTCAAGGTAGTTGACACCAGGGCAGTCCTTGACAAGCAGCTGCAAAACCACCTGGCTCTTGGCGGGGATCAGCCTGCGAGCACCACAAAGACGTTAACAATGGCCCCAGCTGGGGCTTGGGTTTCCTTACTTGTCAAGCTGTGGCGCCATCACCTCACACTTGTGCTGTTCGGGCACCGTACGCCACTTGCGAGCAAGACGCACCATTGCAGAAGCATCCATCAGACCGTAACCGAATGAGTGGCTCACTGCAAACATGGTGACAAGTTAAGTGTTTATTGTTTAATTCCAAAGGCAGTAAACTAAAAAGTAATACCCCTGCAGAGATTCAGTTTATTTTTCTGTGTTATTAATATTCATATCGATTCATGAATGGTGATTGCAAGAGAATTACAAAGTAATTAAACAACTTTTTTCCATGCCACCCTCCAAAAAATTGCAATAACAATATTGTCCCCCCCCCCCAAATGTTCATAGAATTAATTATTATTAATTAAAAATATATTCCTTGAACTTGGTTAATTCACCCTCATTCTCATTATAGCATAAATTATTTGACAAGTTAAAAATTATTTTAGTTAAAGAAGAACAAATAATATATATATATATATATATATATATATATATATATATATATATATATATATATATATAATCAAGTTATTATATTTGGTATGCCTGAAAAAAAAAATCGAATAATTATTCTGATATTTAAATTAAAATTTACAGTAATAAATAAGTAAAATAAATATTATCATTATTATACATATTGGCAATATATTACAATATTTTACAATGCAAAAATATGCAATATATTATCATGTGTTATACAAAGCCAGATGATGATATAACTGGTAACGCGCGAGATATTATAGAAAAGTAAAAAGGAATATTATTTATTAATAGAACAGTTACGTCTTTAATTATCTATTTAAATATAACCCCTAAAGCTATCATGATTATATAATGAAGCTAGTATTTTTTTTTTTTTTTTACATTTTTTACTGAAGAAATATTACGCTACTTGACTTGCCTTATTATAAAATTAATTTTATATAGAACATTCAATGAAACTTCAAAAGTTTACAAACTATAACGCCAGACCAGAAAAAAAGCGTCTAAAAAGTTTTAAATTTAAAATAACACGATTATTATAATAGTTCTACTGTTTTTTTTCGCACACCGTCTTAAAATTAATTTGCATTAAATAAAAAAGACTTATAGCATGAATATGAAAAACTAGTTTAAATGACTACTTACCATTTCTTCCTACTCCGTTAATTTTCCAGTCTGAAGAGACGAGGTTTTGTGGCCTCGCGGTGCGCACCACGATGTGTTGCATATCACGCCACGTCAGTAGACGATTTGCCTCGAGAGCGAGCGCACAGATTCCTGCTGCAAGCGGCGCCGAGGCTGAGGTACCCGTGTGACTCGTGGTACACTCATGATGTAGATCCGTTGTCACCACCTGCCGCTCCCCCGCCGCACCACTACTGTACGTGGTAGCCAGAGTAGAACTACACGCCTCGGAGTACCAAGGTACCAAACCGTTCTCCGTCGCACTGCTAATAGATAACGTCCATATAGAGTTGGTATAACCATCACAGTTACAATTATCGTGATCACGTCCTCCATTACCCGATGCCCATATGAATATAGATCCCTTTCCACCACGACCCTGTAACAATACAATATTATAGAAAAACGAAAAAGACCATGTCCGTTTATAGGATCACAAACCTTAGTGACGCCCTCGACGAATGCACGCGTGGCGAGCTCACCAGGTCCATCCACGGTCTTTCCATCGTCATCTGGACCCCAAGAAGCGCTGTAGATGTCAATGTGTTGTGGGTTGAGACTAAGTGAGCGCGCCTCCACCGCGTCCGTAACGTCACCATCCAGCATACGAACCCCTGCAATAAAGATAGTCCACATGAATCCTGAGACAGGCACCCTGAACTTGATCACGTACCCCCTACGCTTGCACCGAAAGCGATGCCTACTGCACACATGGAGTTATTGGCAACGGCAGCAACCTCTCCAGCGCATCGTGTCCCGTGACGATTTGAATCAATCAAATCGTAACGTGGCATTGGGTCTTCGTCGTGGTTGTTAACGTCATAGCTCGCCTGCGGGTCCTGAAATTTAAATGTTTGCTTGAGATAAGTCGTAATAATGTTTAAAGACTTCAATTTTGAAAAAATGTTATAAGTGGAATGAAGTTGAAACTCTGTTGAAATTAAGTGAACGTGGGATATTTTTTAATGGAAAAATAACATCTTGCTCCTATAATATATATCTAATTTAAATCAATTTTTAAAACACGCATATACAGTCGTCGCCGTCACATATTTGATTAATATCACTATATAAGATCAAAGCTATTTATAATCTATAATTTAATAAAAGTGAAAACTTTTATTTTTATATTATAAATATAATACACTGATGTCCCTGATGTAAAAATTAAAAAATTTGGATTAAAAAAAAAAGATAAAGGAAATTAATTTTCTCTATAGAAATATTATATGATACGGATTGGGGTGATTCCACGAAGTTTGTGCCTCTCATCAATGCTCCGTCTATGGGCCGCTAGTGGAGCGTGCCGCCGTCTCACAATGCACAAGAGACTCGTCTTTATACGACTGTGATGAAGACGTCTGGCCGCGCGTGACGAGGGATTTGATGACAGCAAGTCGATCTCTCAAACAGTAAGGCCTCCTTTCACCCTCTCATAAAAAGCCATGCAGTGTATAAAATTTGCTAGCACGTCGACTAATGGGAAAAGTTATGAGTTTGCCTTGTCGTCGTCGTAATGAAATTAGATTCGTTCGATCTCGTGGCAATTACTTGCGAAGAGAGAGAGAGAGAGAGAGAGAGAGGGACATCATGCTATTTTTATATAATTGAATTTCTCTCAAGATTTTTAAATTATGAGAGGGATAAGGAATGAAAACATACGAAATGCAGGCAGTATATTTTCTACAAAGTACCTTTTATACATTAGATTTCTTTTTCAATTCTAAAGTTTTATATTCAAACTACTTGAGTAGAAAAATACTTATTTATTATAGCGCAAATATAAGATGATTGATAATATTTCATTTTATAACTTTTAAGTTTTTATTGAGATTTTTTATTTAAATAATGCAATAAAAATATTATATCTATCTAACAAATTATGAATTTTATTTTAGTTAGAATCATATTATTTTATAATAATATTGATCGACAGAGTGGCGAGTGCAATTATTAATTGTTCTATTGAATGTTTATTTTTGAGTGCAAATATTGAGCGTTGGCATTGCGCGTAGTTGAGGCCGGATGACACAACAATGCTCTGCCACTCGCGAGATTAAATCGCGCCAGTGACAGTTCAAACCTATGTATGCCGGGGGCCACGCTTTGTCCAGCCAGTGCGAGAGCAGCGCGAGAGCGACTTGTACTCCATATATATGAGTTCCAAACAACGGACAATGGGCTTCAAATTTATTTTTATACGTTAAAAAAACAAACATGTAAAAATGAATATAATATATATTATATGTATAGCTAGAAGGTATTGTACGTCATATATATTGTTTATATTGTTATTGTTTTTATTATGTGAAATATGATGTAACGCATATATACAAATATAAAATTGCTTATATTGGTGACAAAAAAAAATGCATGTAATATATATAAAAAAAATCATAAATAATACAATATCATAATAATTTTAAATCCGTATTCTTCTCCATGCAAAGTTGGAACATATTTTTTTAAATAATATTTTGATGAAAATGTCTATCATTTGCTCATGAAAAATGAAGGCCTCGTCGTCGAAAGTGTTAACATGTGTCCATCACTGGCACGTGATTGGGACCACCATGGCTGCAATTAGCGAGTCGTGACCTTCACTTGTCCTACGCGCTGCTGAGCTATCATGCGGTCACACAACAGCTGGCAGCAGCGCAGTTTATTTAATCTCGATTTCAAGAAGCTCATCTCTATTAATAAGATCCTTTGAAGTTTAATTTAAACTTTGTAAATTCATAACATTCCATGAAAATGTTAACTTGGTAAAGTATTTACCAAAACTTATATATTTACTTTTACTGCCATTTTTGGCAAAGTGCTTTTCATTACTACTCAACAACTTTGTGTTTGTACTCCACTTTTTTTGGGGCGTGTATAACTAACACTATATAAAAAATCGTTTGTAAAAAAAATTTTTTCAAAGAAATTTATGTACACTTTTTTTTAATGTTTAAATTTCCCATGAAAAATAGTGGGATTTTTTACTAATTTGTGTAATTATGATAAATTACAGAAATGAGAGAGAAAGTCCGCTTAGTGTGTAGAACTTGTTTACGTCTGAGGCTCCCAAGCGAATAAAATTTTATTCACAAAAGAATCCAATTAGAGATTTTAACAACACGACGACGTGGAGACACAAACATGACGTTAAGTTATATAGAGAGAATTTTGATGAGGGTTTTTCAAAGAAAATGTCACATCTAATTTTGTTTTGATAAATATTGTAACGCACGGCCATGTATCCCATACGTGCTAAAAAATAAAAGTGTCTTTAATTTCAAATCCATTGACGTACGAAGCTTATGATATCAAAGAGTTTATGTAAAAATATATTACATAATATAAATCTATAGTTTAATGTAATTATGATTTTTTACCCTTTAATTTTATATATTAAACGTACATTATGTATACTATATATAGTATACATAATGTACGATTTTATGCTTGTATTTAATATATATATATATATATATATATATTAAATACAAGCATAAAATTTCTGACATTTCTGATTTTTATACGAGAAGCATAACAATAAATTGTTCTAGCATGCAACAACCCTCTCCTACTCTCTGAGGGTCCCGAAATTAATGGTTCCATTAAGGTTATATGTTGTCCATATATATTATCTCCCTATATAAATTATCGGGACACATCCCTGAACTACGGGACCCGGGAGGAAAGTTGACTCACGTAGTTCCGCAGCAGGTCAGGGTGATCCTTCTCAAGGCCGTCATCCAGAATGGTCACCACGACGCCCTTGCCAGTAATGCCCTCACGCCACGCGGGCTGCACGTTCATGTCGAGCCCACCACCGCGGTTCTGAAACAAGCATACTCGTAAATTACCCTTGTTGGTACCGTTCAGCTGCAGCCAAACTGGAAACAATGGTCAGTGTCGTACTCATGAAGAGAATTCTCCTCTGCTCCGGCAGAATAAATTAGAAGAGGGTGGATATTCATCAATATACCTTTTACCCTGTTATGCAAGCAATGGAAAAAAGAGTTTAAGTGTCAACACCATCGTACGAAATTTAACCTTTTTATATGGAAAATACAATTCTTTTTACTAAAACTTTTTTTTAATTGGCAAATAACTTATTTTTTTTTTATAAAATCTTACGCGCTGAAAGAAAAAACTTGTCGCAAAACTCAATTTGATTCGCGTAGAATTATATTAATTTAAAATAGAAGTGGAGTGAGATTTAAATAAAGTTTAGGAACTCTTTATTTTACTCTTAATTAGATTTTATAATTACGTTTAAACCTCTTTAAGAAAATTACATCCTTTTAATTTCATTTAATATTTATTTATATTAAAATTTGATATTATTTATTTAATACATTACAATTTATCATAAAAAAGTGATGAAACTTTAATTTAAATGAAAGTCAAAGTTTCAATTGGACTTTTATAAAAACATCCATTACATTTCAGTACAAAAACTCATGTCAAACATTTAACAAGAAAAAATACAAAAAAAAAAAGTTTCGTCCTTCCTTCTGGCACATTGAGTTTGGGGGTGTGGCAAAGCGAGTTAAGAGCTGTGTACAAGCCGACGGACTTGAAATCCAATTTCATGGGCCTCGCAGGTAATGGGGCGTCACGTCCTCGACTCAGTAGGGGGGATCCTTATAGTCCTGCCCGCGTGCCACCATCACCCCTTCCTCAATCTTTTGCTGACGTAAAAACATCCAAGGTTTTTAGAAGTTAATTTTATTTACCACTGAATAAATTTAATAAAATCAAAATTAATGTCATGTCATTTTATATAACTTCAAGCTTGGTTTACTTTTTATTCTGTTGTTCACCAAATTCATATACTATTAAATTAATGATTTATAAAATATACCATATAGTACTGTACAAGGATTACTATATAATATATGTAATGTATTGTTCCTATTGTGTGAAATGTAATTCCAATAATCAATAGTATATTATAGCAATGAATATTATTGTACAGTATTTAGGACGGTAAGAGGAAAAGAAGACGAGCTATTGAGCAAAGAAATATCATCCGTTTCAGTGGTGGGAGGTAATATATCGGATTTCGATGTTGTTATATGGAACTGCTGCTGGGTGTTTGTTTGCAACAAAGACGGTCCTTGGGGCATCTGCTGCTAAAGTCCCCCCCCCCCCAGGCATTCGTCAAGCCTTTTCGTACATCTTTTCTATGTTATGTTTCGTATAGGAAAAAAATCCCATTTATTGTAGCAACCTCATATGGTGACATGTTTTAATTGATTTTACTACATGGGAATTTGAAGTAATCAGTGAAACAATTATGCATGCAATTTATATATATGTGATATGTAATTAAATAGCATATTATAATATATCGAGGCGGTATATATTATATTTATAATACATATAGTTTATATTGTACTTCATTAATTATTTATTCGCATATACACATTTGTCTGATTAAATTGAATTGCATTCAAGCGTAATAATGTAACATGCATGCAGTATACAATATAATTATTTATAGAGTAAACGAAAGCTGCTCTGCATGCTTTGAGCATTGAGTATTGCACTGTATTTAATGTAATTTTTAATTAATGTTAACTATTATTTACTTATCGTAATGGAATTTTTAATTTACATACAAGTAAACATAATATTCAATTGCTTTTTTAAATTACACCGTTTTTAAATTTTAGATTGAAATAATACATTGAGCAATATGTGTTATCGTATAGTTTAAATATTTACTTAAGTTTGTGTCAACACATCACAAAATGAGTGACAAAATGACTATTTTGAAAGCAATAATAGCCTGCGATGGCCTCACTTGAGAAGTGTGAAGTGCAAATACAACATTTGCAATCTAAATGAGGAGGGAAGGCTGCATGCTCGAGTTTGCCCTTGTGACGTCACAGAATTGGTGGGGAGGTCGCCGCTGAGGATTTGCAAGTCGCCGCTAATGAAGCGGCAGGGCAGATACGCTCATTGCCTGCATGCCGGCAGATAGAGCCGCTTCTAATATAAAACGAACCCTCCTCTCCTCCGTGTATTATAGCTAATAACCAAGCTTTGTATGATGTAGACCGCACGTTTTATAAAATTAGATAAAAAAACTCGAGTAAAGTTTTATCAAAGAATTATCATGGATATATATATGAATAATAAAAAACTTTATAACAAGATCATATTTTAATTGAGTAAAAAATATTTTTTTACTTATTTTTAAGTAAAAAAAAAAAGTTTAAACATTATTATAATTTTCTATAATAATGAAGCTATGAGATTAAAATATTTGATAAAGAATACTGCAATATTACTTTAACAGCTTCCAGCGTATATCACACACTATAGAAACCCATTATATATTTATAGCTTACCATGAAGATTAAGAACTTTAAAAAAACTCAAGCTAGCGAGGTAAATGGTAACGAGGTCTTCTCTTTTCTCCTGACATTCTGACATACGGGGAGATACGGGGTCTGCTGGCGTGTGAGTGCTACTATAGAGAGAACGAGATAGCTGCCAGGAGAGAACGTTTCCTGGTCTCATTTCCGGCTGCTCACATCCCTGCTGTAGATATAACCCGGCCGAGTCGACACGCTCTCCTGGGAGCCCATGTGCTGATATCGCAAGGCGTGCTAACAAGCCAGGACCTGACTACCACCTTATAGCCCTCGGGACCTCGTCGTCTGCTGATGCATGCCCCATCTTACTCTACTTTTAACAAACACTGCATGCAGTAAGTTATATAATATAATAATAGATAGAGAAAACGTACGAAATAGAAAGAAAATTATGATGGATAAGGTATATTATGTTATAAAAACGGATATATGTTTAAAAAAGTATAATATGATTATATGAGAAATTTATAAGAATTTTTCTATATATTATTAAAATTCTTTTTCCATAACTTTTTATATAGTTATTATACGATATGAAAAAAAAAAAAAATGTTTGTTAATAAAAACTTTTTCCATGAAAATTATGGAAATCAGATTATTTATGATGTTTTTTACAATATTATTTCTTATTCAAAACTTGTTTTTCTCTTTATGATGTTCCTTTCAAACAGCCTCTTTGGTTGAGAAGCGATGTAAGTAATGGGTGCGTGCGATTTACGGTGGTATATTTGAAGTGTCACCAACGTCATAAGACAAGAGGTCATGTCATGTGCTCACTTGTGACCTGTCAAAAGTCAGCTCCCCTCGCGACGTGTCATAAGAAAATCCAGAGAGCAGCGTGGCAATTACACGCTTCTTATATTATATCCCTTGAGAATGTTGTATATCAAAAAGTTTTTACTTGATGATAAAAACTTTATAGTTAACACTCTAAAGTCAGTTTGAAGATATGTAATAAAAAATATATATTTTTTTATACTTCTAGTAGATTTTCTTACCTTCCTTTTTTATCACGCACATAAAAGTTATTAAAATAGATTTTATTAACATTATGGATTATTTAAAAAAAAAGTATTTGGTCCTTTAAAGATGAAATTATCAATGGAGATTCAACCTATTAATATGAGCAGTTTTATGTTATAATGATAAAAAAGATTTGAATTAAAAATTAAGAAAAAATAGTCTTGCAATAAAAATTAAGATTAGTACGCAACGAAGCAAAAAATTCTTAAATTTTCGGCTACTTCCGGTGATAATACCATGACATCCATGCAGGCCAAGGAGCTTTGAGCGGAGCGTTATCAATGAAAAGACTTAGCCTAAGTCGTATAACGTTGCCTGCTCAGTCATACGATACATTATAATAATAGTAGTTTAATGTTGCCTTCGATGTGAGGATAGTTTTCCACTTACCAGGTACCACATCTGCGGCCACCGAGGGTCGTTCAAAAGTCCTCGCGCAGTTCTCACAGGTCCTCCTTGTGTGAAGTCTCTCTTCTGGCGCGACTTGACCACTTGCTGCATCGCCCACCGAACCTGAAACAAGCCGCACACAAAATAGCATTAAACTTCACCCCGCAACAGGGGGGAAACCAGAATCCAGGGAATTTTAATTAAAAAAAAAATCGATGCTTGTAGTGGAAGTACAACCTCGCTGTGTTACAAGATGTTGTTATGGGAGAGAATTTTTTTGTACGATGTTTTCCCCCCAGTTTTAAAGGAGAATGCTTGTAAATACTAAACTCCGTTAAAAAATCATACAAACGAATTAAAAAATAATAATAAATACTTGGAAGTGTTTACTAATGGTGTTCACCCTTACTTTTTTCATGAAATGTGGACTTGTGTGTAGAAAAACAATTTTAACGCAAAATATTTATGTAATTACACTAATTAAATAATGCTTTGGTGGATTTAGTATTATTTTTTTCGTGGTCTCGCTAAATTCCAACATGTTACGAGGGCAGAGTTCAGTAAACGCTTATTGCCTTAACAGCTGACGCACAGAATTTATTACGAGATATCTAGAGTATCAGTTATCATAATATTAAACAATGAAATCGTAATAGGATTTTTATAGTGGTTGTCTTAACTCTTTATAAAACATTTAGGTATTTCAAACTCATAATTTACTGGTTCCATGAAATGCTTTTAGTGTATACACTTTAAAATTTAATATGCTCTTTGCTTGTAACTTTCTTTAAAAAAAAAGGAAGATTTTTAAACAAAATTCGTAGACTTTTATTCACATAAATATAATAATATATAAATATATAATATGCTACAGTGAAACTCCATTTATTTGTTCTTTAATTTTATCATACTATAAGGTTCATATTTAACTTGATTTTCGTCGGAAACGCTCGGTTATCTTTTGGCTCGGCCAGTGAAATTCTTCGTTACAAACAACACACCAATGACTGAAGACGTTACAAACACGACGAAAACCAAGTTAAATGTGAACCAGAGAATATTATATAGCTGCTGTGTTTGAAATATACATTTACTCTCAATCTTACACAGCCTACCAGCACTAAAAACAACCAGGGCCCAAGATTCAGATTCAGAGTCCAAAGAGCTCAGCCCCTGAAAGTTAGGCGACCAGTTGCACTGTTGTGCGTTACGGGTTGCGTTTGCAGGCGCGCGCTCTGTTTGAGCCGAAAAACCTTTTTTAAACTAATATGAATCTTTTTCCACCCACTTCGGCTAAAATAATACCATATTTTTATATGAATTTCATAAATCGAGTTTTCTTTTTAAACACGTACTACAACATGATCATAAAATTTTAAAGCAATATAGGTCGAGAAATTTCAAATTCAATGAAAATTCGTTTCGTTTAAAATTTTTCTACTGGGTAACAAAAATATAAGTTGTATTCATAAATTAACTATACATAATTTTTACACAGGTAAAAATAAAACTTTGATAAATAACTGGATGTCGTACTATAAGTTCAAATAAACTACAACAAAAAATTACGTAAACATATTCAAGGGGATATTTTTTTTATAATACAAAGAGAAAATGTGACAAGATGAGTTGATATTTCACAGTGCTGCTACCTTTTTGTATAAATAAAAAATACAAGCACGTGCCTATATTATCGATGACCGGTGGTATAGCAACCTTCTTGTATATACACAGTCTGCAGTAAGGACGAGCTTTACGAATTTCCTGCTGTCATATGATTTGTTTTGCTGCGTCCGTCCGTTCGTATATATACTGGACCTCCAATATCACCGTAATCTGCCCGCTTTGCTGGTAGCCAGTGTCCGGCAGCGCCGCCGGTGGACGGCTCATGAATCATGCAGAGCTAGGATCTCACCCCCCCCCCCTACGCAACCTCTCGTGCACAGCAAGGCAGGACGTGCCGCAGAGATAACCGGCCCCCAGGGGTCTTCCTGTCTTACCTCGTGGATGCCGTAATCCACTCCCCTATTAATTTGATTTACGTATACTAAATCCTAATTAAATAAGAATTAAGATGATGTAATAAATTTAATTTTAGAACTTTATTTCAAAATATTATAGAAGTCTCAATAAAGTTAAACATTTTATTGCTATACATATAAAATTACGAGTAATGACTTCTTTCTGCAAAAATAAATTTATTTCTCTTTAAAAATAACATTATTTCTTATATTAAGTGGCGTAATTAAATAAAAATTAAAATAAAAAAGATAAAAAGATTTTAATATATTAAAATTTAATATCTGAATCATCAATTAAACTTTAAAAGTATTATAATAAAATTGTACGCAGAATAAAAATGACATTGACAAGGATCAGAGTTCAAAAGAAAGAAGATGACCCCGTCGTCGTTGCTTGCGTCGTGTCATCAAACAAGATTATTCTGAGACGTTGGCATCTGTGTCGCGTCTCTCGCCTCCCATACATCAAACTGCGAGACATGTATGGACCGCACATCAGCTTATACCCACCCCCACAGGATATGATGGATCACCCTCGATCGTCCTTTATAACATTTACACCCCTGCTACTGCAGTGAGAATATTCGGAAACATTTACGATGCCAATACAATATTGTAACAAGATTGTCTTGAACATTATAAAAATGATTATCAGTTGGTTTACTATAAAAAAAAAGCGATATACTAAAGATTTTATCATCTAAATCCTCTATAGATAAGTCTATAAAAAAAATGCAATTCCTATGTTTTGTACAAATAAAAAAAAAAATGCTTGTCACTTCCAATTCTCCTTTTATTATTTTTTTTTTTATTGCATTACTTATAAGAACAATTTTAAGAAAAAAACATTTACTTGACAACTCAAACAGATGGTTTAGACTTTCTATATTACATAAAATAATATAATTTCTAGTTTATTTAATACAACAGGCGTTAAATTAGTTTATCAAAATTGCTGTTACTGAATCTTGTTGGCTGGTGATGAAATATTACGTTGAGTGCTGTGAAAGAGAGAGAGAGGGTGCAACAAGAACAATGAGGCGCTCGCGGGGTTGACTGTGGGGAGGGGGTGGGGGACTCCCTGCACAGCATCATGATAACATGTATTTATAATATATATCCATGTACTAACAGTTTGCCTGTAGTATAATATTGTACGCTAATACTGTATTATATGAAATACTAGTAGCTTGCTGAAATTGTGTATACAAGCTGATGTTCTGACAAAGTTTATTATTATTATAGAAACTATATTATGTAAAATGTATACACTATAACCCCTGTTTTAATACAGAGGTCGTAGAGAGAGGTAAGAATTTAAATACCTATACTGTATAATGCTTCTAAATAGTACACAATATTATATGAACAATATTAATATTGTATGTGTACATCTGCATGATACTACTTAAATAACTTAATAGGTACTATGTTCATGAATTATTTAAATTACTAAACTATGCAAGAAAATAACTAAAGCTAATTAAGTCTATATATTACAGTAATTCAAATAATTGTGTCCTATATGCAATATGTATTTTGGTGAAATAAAATAAATAAATAAATTTGAAAAGTAGTGTAAAAATACTTAAACAAATGAAATTTGAATCATGTTTACTCATAAAATAATTATTTAAAAAACACAAATTTAATTTTATAATCTTAGTATATACAAAAATAAGACTACAAAAATCTTGTTAAAAAATAATGCAACAATATAAAAGACTTTTGGTAAACACATTATTTATATACCGTAGGTGATTTTTGGAACCATTCTAATTTCCGATGTGATATTACATTTCCATCAGATGCACTCTTCGTTTTTCTGTTTCTTTTTTCAATCGTATTTCTCTCTATTTCGAACCGGATATTGCGTTCTGCCAGCTTTGATTTAAGCATATTATCAGATTCTTGCTTTATATGCGCATTTTGAGGATTCCTGCATGCTCACTTCTCTCGCTATCTCAGCTCTTAACCAGCTATAGGATCTTCTATATCCTCTCGACCCAAAAGAGACAAAGCAGTCTCCTCTGAATTCGTATCAGCATATTGTACCTTCCACTTACCGCAAGCTGTCGACCACAGAATCCAATCGGGAAATTCCCAACAGAGTCGGAATATCACTTTCTTACTAAAAAAACAGCCAACACTATATTTTGAAACAAACTCAACTTTTTTGTGTTTTAAATTAAATTCCTTCCAAAATATATATGAAATTTTCTTTAGCTTTATTTCATACAGAATAATTTGAAGCATATTACTACATTACATAAAAGGAATTTTTAGGGAACAATTTTATTTTTTATTTTGTTTTCAGTTCTGAATGTTGCATTTAAATAAGAATGTCTTTCTTTATATTATATGTATGGTACATACATTTTATGTAAAGCTCAAACTACTATAAAAACCCTTTTGGCACATATACGACCATGAAATAAATTATTCTGGGAAATTTTATTACAAACATGAAATTGTTACATAAAACTTAAACGAGTCATAAGACGTTTATAATACTTGACGAATATTTGAAAATTAAATATTGTAATTATAATTCCATGGTGCTGAATGGATGTTTGGATACAAATACTGAAATAATCTTACCAAGAAGTTAATTAAAGTTTGGAAAGTGCTTCTACCTTAGATGGTATTAAAATATGATTAATAATAAAATACAATAAAATATTATATATTCATGAACGTATTTGAATCTTTCAAATCTCAGTTTTAAAATGACTGCTCTTTATGGTTCCTTCAGCAATGAAGTTCTGTTTTATAAAATACGATATGAACACAATATTATGTAATCTGAAGCGTAACCTGAGATTTGAAAGTCAACTATACACGAAATATATGCTGGATTTCAATGTTTCCTCTGCTAAAAAAAAAAACTATGCTAATGAAGATGAGATCTTGCTTACACATTTCTCTCAACAACAGCTAGAACGTGTTTTACATGCAATATAATAACGAATAACATTATTAAATCTTACCAAGCAATTACTCATGAACAGCAGGCGTGGATCCAAGGGGGGGGGGGCGAAATTTTATATTTAACATGGGCAATATATGTGTTTCCTCCACTCCAATATTTTTATTAACACTGGGCTTATGAGGCCAGACCCCCGCCCCCTAAAATTTTGTTCTGGATCATGAACACGAAAATAAAATAAATAAATTTATAAACTAAGCTAATTAGTAAGAATGTCTTACGGTGGACGAGAAAATAGATAGAACAATTAAATTAAATTTGTTTTCGGAATTTGTCATTCCACACCTCTAATTTACTCCCCACAAAGTGTATAAATGTGTATAAGTAGTACCACTCAGTCACGTGATCTCACCTGGGGCTCTCTCGTCAGTCTATCATGGTGCTCGTTGCTTGGCAGGACGGAGCGTCGCACCACTGCACGGTGCTCAAAGTGGTAGAAGTCGGGAAATATCTGAAACACAAACAAAACGTCACGTCACGCCTCGTAAACACATAATATAATTTGGACGTTTTTAGTAATCCCATGCAGTAACTCTGACAAAACATACAACTTAAGCTCTTTGTATAATCCAGGATCCAGGTACATTAAACCTATAGTTTGTGACGTTAATTTTTATTATTTACACACAACTTTAATTTACATTTTGTGTACTGTAACTAAAGGGGAGAGACAATTAAAAATAGTAATGTACGGTAATTAAATATTTACATATTTCAAAACAATAGTTCTGCGCACATAAAAAAAACTATGAGTTGGTAAAGAGTAAAGTTCAACGTACGTTTATACTATAATGTCCACGTCCATGTGGATGATATATTTTATGAGTGACTCAACTTGACAGTTTTGTTGTATGATACCTGTATGTAGATGTGTCAACCGATGATATTAAAATTGATAAACTGGCTATGTAATAATGTATAACATGGATTAGTATTGGATTAATAAATTTTAATTAATTAATATCCTTCCGTACGTATAACGTGATATAACATGATAATATGTCATAAATTTACATGAAAATCATATCACTATTTCAAAACAAATTTTCAATCAATATATTATTACAGTAGTTGAATATTAAATTTATACAGTATATATGAGCAATTCTTTTCATCACTATTTTATTTTACAGTATTATATTTTTATATGGTGTACAACATATTTCAATGAGTCAATCCTTTTTCACGCAGCTTAAAATAATTATGGTGCTAAAACCTCGAATCTGCTTGCAAGCTTTAAAATAAACGCACGCACATCATATAAAGGCGGATTCAATGGCGACAACGGCGATGCGACGCGATTTTGTCACATAAGCTGTGAAATCCTATGCGGTGAGCGAATTCGCCAGGTTGCGGCAGCGAAATCGCGTTAATTGCGATGCTTATTTTTTTTTTAATCGCCAAATATGGCCGCCAATAGATGCCACAGCAAGTACGCATTATTCGCATCGCGTCGCATGATAGAAATCGCCATGTGAATCCGCCTTAAGAACGTAATCGAGTAGAAATTTAAACTAAATAAATGTAGCAAATTTAAATAGATTGATTTTAAATTACTAAGTTTCCTTTGATTTTAAACTTAAAATGCATTTCCCGGAAATCAATGGAGTGGAAATTAGAGACAGAAAAATTCATTGATTTCTATAGTACACGTTTTTTTTTCACATTTTAAATGTTATATGTGTTTTTGCTGCATGTTGCTTTCTTTAATATAATGAAGACTCGCTGTTATATACATATTAATAATACATCTTTTATTATATATTATTAAGAGCTCATTCAAAATAATAACTTATTTTAGCATATTTTAAATTATTATTTATATAGTCAAGAGTACTACATTATACAAGGTATTGTGTTCACATCAATTAGTCAGCATAACTTTCCGAGAAATTAAAATAATATTTTCAAAGCATTATCCCTTTTTGTCTGAGGTTATTAAATTAGTTTGAAATATAAATTTCACTTGAAAAACTCTCTGAAATATTTTCCTGTGATTGCAAAGCTTATATAGCTCTATGTCTATACAAATAATATTTTATGAAAGAGTTGTGTTATATCATTATAACTATGATACTTCAGTTATTTTTTAAACCTGGAGTACACAGCTTTCTAAATTATAATAATAAACAAAAGAAATTTACATAGACAATGTCGTAAACCAAGAATCTCAATATATTCTAATTTTTATTTAGATTTTTAAATTCTCTCTCTCTCACCTGTTATGTTTCTTATTTTGAGTTAAATGTGTAAATTACCCCAAGATTTTGTTCCCCGCCCACGATTACTTGTACAATTTCATTACAAGTGGGATACCCCGGTAAGACGAACTTAACACGTTTGAATTGGAATCAGAGATCAAGTTGTGGGAAGCTGCTATCAATTAACTAGGGGATCCTTTAATTGTAAGGTGTATGGAAGGCGCCGGCGCCTGCATCCATCATGGCGCTCGACAGGCCGTGACCCCCGCACCAAGGAGCTGTTGCATGCTCTCAAAGGCAGCACGGAAGAACATTAATGAACCATCCGTTCTAAGCTTTTCATATAAGCCTTTGAGAGAAAATATTTTTCAAGTTTTCCTCTTTGCAGTCGTGATGGTAATGATGGTGCCCTTTTCTCTTCAACTTTAAAATGTATTTTAGCATATAGTGACAAAGCTTCTACAGATGTAAGAAAACTTTAAAAACGTGTAAAATTAATTTTAGTATACATAAAATTATGTTTATATATAAAAATTTTAATATAGTCTTAATTTTATTTATATAATTACAATAAAAAATATTTATTAATTAAAAATAAAAAAAAAGATTTATGAGAAATTTAATAATAACGTATTTTTTCCTTGTCTTTTAAAAGTATTTTAAATTTTTATTATAGAATACGGTGTAAATTAATAAGTATGCTGAAATTAAAAGCACCGGCAGCGGTGGGGATTATTTAATCACGACTCGTCGCGTGCTCTGTGCTGCTCATTAATCTCTGACATTAATGAACATATTGCTCGTCGTAGGCGCACAATAAAATTCAGAACACACGTGTTAACTAATTGGAACATCAATGAGATTGTACAATCAAAAAATATAAAAAACATTAATTATTCAATTTCCTTGATATTGTAAAAATGGACAACCTGCATGAAATTTTTATATTATAAATATTTTGATAGAGAATCTCGCGGCCAGCCTCTAACAACCTCAAAATTGTACTGCATAACGCTGTGACGTCATAGTAATGTAAATATTTAATTAACACAGAAAAATTGTGAAAAACATTGCATAACTATTACGTCACATTCTCCTAGATTTTAAGATTTTGATTTTTTTTTTTTTTAATTTATAATGAAATTCAAGAAATTTACATACATTATAACTCAAAATTCTCTTTCTAAATCAAGCACATTGTCCATTATAAATTTATGCTTGCTACGTTTAAAAGAAAATATTAACTATTTAAAAACTCTCATATATATATATATATATATATATATATATATATATATATATATATATATATATATATATATATATATATAGAGGATTTAAAAATTATTGTTTAATTTTGGGATATTTAAAAATTGAACTTTTATTATTATTATAAATTTTAAAAACTATTATTTTAGGTACTTGAGTAAAAAAAAATATATACAGCTATACGTAGATATAAAAACAAAACCTTTAAATCAATATCACAGAGAGAAAGACTCCAGCAGCAGAGCTCTATACATTTTAAAGGCAATTGATTTGATGCTTATCTTTGATGTCATAGGTCATGCAGCTCACTTCACAATTTTATTTCATCTTTCTTTTTTTTTCAGTCTTTTTTTTTTCTTTATGAATAAAGTAACGTAAAGCACCAATTGGCTGTGAAAATGTTTCTGTATAGACTAGCTGTACATATATATTATCTTTTTATGCTTTTAAAATGCTTTTTAATGTAATTGTTCTTCTAAAACTCTTTTTGCGTTCTTTTTGAGTGCATTTTTGTATGATATTATTTAATATTTTTTACAGGCAAGATCTAAAAAGTTTTCTGTAAAATATATATAGAGAAACAATTGTGTTTTTTTCCTTAGCTGTGACTAAATTATTTGTTTTGTTTTTTTATGGACTATAAGAAAATCTTAACAAAAACGACTACATAAACACTTTTTATTCATTCGCAAGGCTTAAAATCTGATCTCAGGAATACGTCTTAGGAATGACAGCAATTGGAAATTCGCATCTGCATGAGCTGCTGCAACATTGACTTTTACCAAGTCATGTAGCAGAGGAAAATTACGACATTCTCGTTTATCAATGCAATTGTTAAAATCACTTAGAGAGCACCAAGCTACGAAGACTGGATATAATTGTGATAAATCTATGGCAAACCATGACATTTAATTCTAAGGTGCTATCTTAAAACCTTGGCTATTATTATTGCATGCCATCCAGGTAAGCAAACATGTTGACCTCTTTATAATTGAAAATCGATTATATAGAGAGGTCAACTACAGATGTAAAATTATCCTACATCCTAAGGTATAGTTATCAATACTGCAGGCGGATATTATATGTTTAATCATGAATATTAATTACTTATATATAAAAAATAAATATCATCAACAGCCTAAGGATAATTGTATTTTTATAACATCTATTTTATTTTTACTGTAAAAATTGAGAGATAAATAATAGTTTTTTGTTGGATATCGATATGACTGAGCGTTGCGTGTCTCTACGCTGTCCTCCCCCTCCTGTTTGCCTGTTGCCTCTGTGCTAGGTAAGCAAGTACACCTGGTCTCTCTCACGAAGGGTCGTCGCGTCAACCTGAGGGCTCTGTAGTGGCGGCGAGAAATATGGATCGTTTGATACACGATATCACTTGTTAGATATTATGTATCATTGTTATGCACCATTGAAATTTGTCACTTAAAAAATGACCTTACGTGTCACACGTATTTCCTCTACAAAATGTTATTTATTTTAATTATGATGAATACTATTTAAATAAAGTTATATAGAAATTTTTACAACTATAAAAAAATATATCTTTTATATAATATTTTTAGTATTATATTATAATATCATTAGAAAATTTGTAATTCTATTTACTAAGGCTTTTAAAAAGAAGATTGTATAAAGTAGTAAAGCTAGAATTTCATCAGTAATTGGTTTACAAGAATAATAAGGATTGGAGTTAATAAGAGTCAAAGTGCTGCGTGAGATGGGCACTGGTGATTACGAGAGAGGGGGGGGGGAGCAAGTGTCGGTGCCGCCGCCGAGAAATCCAATTACATCGCCGTCGACGCTCCACGATAGTGCTGACGCTTGCAGCCAGCAGCATCAGGTGATCATTGGGTGACTTCGCAGCACCAGCAAAAAATAAAAGACGTCTGCTGCTTTTACGAAATAATATCGAACATTTTATTTAGTACCGTAAAATTATCTTTTAAAAAATAATGTATTTAAAAAGTATACAATTTCAATATATATATATATATATATATATATATATATATATATATATATATATATATATATATATATATAATTCTTTTTCGTGAATAAATTAAAGGTGACTGTGACTCCTGAATTATAGATTTGAATATTTGAATATTGTTTGTTTGTTTTTATTTTTCACTGTTTTTGCCCTTTATTTTTGTTATTTTTTTGCTCTTTATGAAACAGCGTTATAAGAACTATAAGGTATATTAAAGAATAACAAAAGGATATAAATAGATACATTTTGTGAGATAAATTTTTAATCACTCTACATTGTTAGTGTAAAATTGCTTTGAAACGTAAACATTATACTATTAAACCTGCACCGTGTACAAAGTTATACTTGAGAAAAAATTTAACCATTACAATCAAAGATCTATTATGCACAATTTAAGAGTTGCATGCATGTAATTAATATGTTAATTTCAATTTTTTAAAAAAAAACATTAGTTGGATATAATATTGAGAGTTGTCACTGCAAAGGTGCTCTTAGATTTTGATTTTAAGGCTTCACTACGGCTCATTAGATTACACTTGTATTATACAGTTTATACTGAATTGTTGAATTATGCGAGGCGCTATACATATAGCGCCTCGCAATATCGATAAAACTCGCTTTTAAATAAAGGCATAAATCAAAATTTAGAAGATTACAACGTTATAAGTTCGATAATTTAAATTTGTCTGCTCTCACACTACCGTTAAATGTTTCAACACTACATATTTTATGTAGTGCGTGAGGATGGGGAGATAATACGACGGGATTTTGCGACGAAATTGCAAACGTGAGAAGAGGTACCATCAACGTTAAGAAGCCTGGAGAGGGTTGTGGTTTGTATGTCTTAACGTGGCTTATTAAATGTATAAGTTACATTATCTTAGGCACTATGTTGCTGTAATTAATCTCGCGGTTGTGTACATCCCATAGCATCTGCTTCTACAGTATAATAATATATATTACACGAGATCCTGTACGCATGACAAGAGGTTAAAATCTATATATGTACCAATTATTCGTGTAACAAAGCAAAGATTATTAAATTATTTTCATGATATAATATTAAATTTAATTTAAAGAAAATTCATTGTCATAAAAAATACATGAAGTTATATTATGATTGATATAATTAGTCATTTATAACAAGTGTCAATATAATTATTAACAAGTTTATGTTGAAACTATAGTGTTTGATCGTAGGGTTAAGTGTCGAGGCAGTTATAGGAACCAACAGTATAATTGCATTAGTCCCTTGCGTAGTCAGACACAAATAGAACCAACGTACACACATTGTTTACTTAATTGATTTATTCGGGTGCAACGTGATCGAGCTTTGAATGTATACAATGTACTAGAATAGAATCGTGCAGAATTTTCTAAACAAATCACAAATCCCATCAAATATATTTTTATCAATTTGATGATGAATGATGAGCTTCTATTAATATTTATCGCCTTATCATCACATTTTTTTTTCAAACACTGCACTCAACATAATGAAACTTAAAAATATATTATATATATAATAATACATATATGCAGTATTTAAAAAAAATGTGCAAAAATAAATGTGCATAATATTGTTGCAAAATTACAAATTGTAGATCTACATGATTAAATAGAAAAAATAACTCAAATTATACAACCAATTTAAATTGGCCAATTAGAATAACCTTCATAAGAGTCAAATTTAAATGTTCACCTGCATCATTAAATTGAAATGTTTGAGATTTCATAACCAATTTATGGTCATGAAAGAGTTATCCAGAAAGTTATCCAGCTTTCTCACTAACCGGGCCGCGGTTAGCGCCAGTCTAATTCAATGACACCAAACGTGTTTTGTGAGAAATCTGGATAGCTCCCTTTGTGAATCGCACCCATTAGAGCTAGCATGTAACCGAAACAATTAAGGGACATCCGAAATTTTATCAAAACTCGTTTAGCTATGTTACCACTTCAATTTGAATTTGTCTCATTTTAACCTATAAATGGAGACATCATAATTTTGTGTGACGCTTTTCTATAATAAGAAGCATACATGCATTAATTTAAAAATAAATGTTAAAACGATTTCAATATTAAATTATGTTAATCTCTTACTATATTTATAAACCTTTTTACAGTTGTGAGCTAATTTCCGATATTCCGTATAACAAGATTAAATTAGGAATTCATTACACTTTATATAATATGCAAGGGAATGAACTTGAATGATTTAGAATTGAATAAAATAAATCATGGCGTGTCATTTTTTTTTCTCTCTTTGATATATATGCTAAATTTAAAATTCCATTATTTTTCAAAAATTGGGTTATTTGAATAACATAAACACAAGCTTCTAATAAAAAGAGGGGTAAAATGAAATTTGCATATAAATGAATCTGTCTTCACACAAGTGACGTAATCCTGAAGCAGTTAAATTATTTTTACTTCCATTCTGATTTTTAAAAAATAAAAATTTGAATGCAGCAAAGAACTCATTATTAAATTTAATATCAAAATTTTAAAAAATAAGCACTTTATAATTATTCCATAACAATTTATTTTTCTTGATGACACCAGGCAATACTGATACCCTTTGCATTTTTATAGAGCATAATTATAGCCTAAATTGAATTAACTAAGCATGAAAATTATGTGGGCTACCTTTGTTGCTTAAAAGATTAATTTTGAATGCTTTAATAACTACTCTCATACAAAATTAAAACAACAATAACATCAATTGAAACAAACAACAGAATACTCTTAAAAGAATGAAATTGTTCTTTCTTATTTTTCTTTTGCCAAATAATCAAAAAAGGACAAAAGGGCATGCTCCCTAGTAAAACAAAAAAAGGTTCATCCCTGCAGCGTGTCGCCAATCCCTCCAGGGATATTATGACTGTGACATCCTAAATGCATCTCCTCGCTAACTCCCCAAACTGTAATCTTTGACCACGTTGACGTCACACGCCCTCCAGGACACCTGGGAAATGATGCAGTGAAGACCAAAATTCAACTCAAATCCTTCACATTTCTTCATTATGCAGCTCTGTATCGACTGGGGACTTCAATTTGTCTACACAGGCTTATGAGTTATTACATTTTGAAAGACGTTTTGCATCAAGATGACTGACCTTTTAAATTTTAAAGACTAAAATATGAACTTTTTCTAGAAGTCGCAAAACCAGTATATAACACCCTCTCTGATTGGCCGTGACGTCACTGCGCAAACCCCCTCAACTTTCTATACCCTGGTTCTGCCAGGGTTAAAAGTTGTAACTCTGGAGTTGCGACATGTGTTTAGGCGCAAAACAAAAAGCTCGTATTTTCAGCTTTACTCCACAAGTTCAATACACATCTTTTCTGATACGATGTAAACAAGACAAAAGTCCCCTTTGCGATACATAATAGCTTGTGCATAGCTTGACGAGGGAAACCTGTCTAACACAGGTGACATTGTTTCCCTACTTTTAGCGTTTGCAATTTATCGTTCCGTCGATAAAAATCCGCAGTTATATTCAATTTACATTTTAAAACAAAAGAACAAAAGACATTTTCTTTCCTTACGTCTCAGAGCAAGGGAGTCGGTGATTAAAGACCCGTAAGTGTAAATAGTGACTATAATCTTGCACAAAAACCACTTCCACTGCAAGCTAAAGGGTAGCAAATATACTATATATATAGCTATAAAATGACATAATGGTAGTCATAAACTGGTATTACCAAACTGTAATATTGTATCGTTATATTGAGTTCCATAAATTTTTATATAGCTTTCTTATATAAGAAAGAAAAGTTAAGTTGAACATATTACATACTCAAAACGATAATGCGTCGTAATAAATTTTTCTTATTACTTATAAAGAAAAAAAAAAAAAAAAGTCACAGAATTTTGTTACTTTAATTACATGATACATTCGTTAAAAGTAAAAGATCGCAAACGAGATTTGTTTTTAAAGAGAAAAATTAAAAATTACAAACAAAAACGCAACTTTTCTCATGACATTTTATGAATACATTATAATATTTATTGTTACCATTTGAGATAATGATTGCAATTTCTTATACTAAATAATTAAGAAAAAATCAACTCAGTGTGTAAATCATATTTAATGGGTTCGTACAGTGAGTGCAGAAAATGAATGAGACTACATTCTGTGTAACAATTGTTTTAGTTAAATGTTGCTGTTTTTATTACCATTATATTCCAATAAACGTCCTGCCCACAGAATTCTTTCAAATTTCTTTGGTCTTATCTATTTCAACTATTATTATATTTATTATTAAACAAATTGAGATAATTTACTGTAAAATATATTGGCATATGTATTTAAATATTTAAAAGTATATTTTTATAACCTTATAGCTTCGTTGCGTTGCCTTATATCAATATTTTGCGATTGTAGATATCATAATTATTATATCATTTTATGTGTAATAATAATGTGTTTTGAAATACAGTAAACTATAATATGTTTATATAAATGCTAATAATCTGCATAAAAAAGTAGCTGGTACGTGATAAAAAGAAAAGTATTTTTTTTGTAATGCAAAAATTACAAAGCGAAAAGAAACTAAACAAGAGGAAGGTATGACATCAGATGATAAGCACATGCAAAGCAAGCACGGAGAGAAAACATGACAATTACGCAGAGAAGCTAATTACTTAGGCCTCGTTATTTATGTACTGAAAGTAATGACGGACATTGCACTTGCTGGCTAATAAATCTGTTTGTCTTCAGGCAGAATGTAATTAGTTTATAGCTCTGAAGCTATAATTAAGAAAATATATATTTATTTACTTTAAATGAAAATGTAATCAATAATCATATTTGTCAAAGTGATATTATAAATAAATGAGTCAACATCCCCTATAAAAGTTAGCAATCCACTTTTAATTAGTTTTTGCTAATTTAGATGGCTGCGCGCCGCCGCGTGAATTAAAAACTTCCGCAAGTATAGTAATCAATCAAGCTCATCGTGGTTCAAATTCTCCTCCCTTTTAATCAAAATAATTTAAAATAAAGTCCAAACATTGCGAAAATGCCTGAGGCTACTTATTTTTTACTATACAAAAAATTAATCCAGAATACATGCATTCGTGCTTTTTTTTATGAAAATATTATTGATATTTATTTAAGTCGCTTCTTCTTCCCATTTTTCATTGCTATCAAATTTATATTGAGATTATCTGGCATAAGGAAGGAAGTGATCCATCCATGCCAATATTACCTAAAACTTCAATAACCTTATCATTGAAAACTTTGTTCTTATCACGAACATGTCTGCACATGTCGGGTGCAGCTGATAATGGAAGGGATCAATCAAAATGTCTCAACTTTCAACATTAAATCTTGTCAATACATATAAGTTTGAGCCATATAAGGTTTCGCTCAGCATATTATTCTTCTTTATAGACAGATTTAGAAGCGATTGAGCCACACAATGGGTTTATGGTATATAAGTTGCTGCAAGCTATTATAGGTGATGAGGATTTAGACTTAGCCAACAATGTATTATGACTTCTTGGAACTATTTATATAATGCAACACATTTAGCTCATCCCACACGTTTTCTTCGAACTGCAGAGTGAGAGACACACGTGTTAAATTAATAGTTGTTGTTTAACTTAGACGTTTATCAAGCGTGAAAAATAAATTAATTTCACTTCAAGCTAAAAGAACAAGCATTAATGAATGATAACAATAATATAACAACAAACATTTTAAGTTGAATATTATTTGTTTTTAATCGTTCGCTTTCTTAAGTAACAAAATGTGTAAAAAATTTAAAGTTTACTTTAAAAATAAAATAAATAAAACAAAAAGTCACTGTTTTGTTAACAATTAATTGTTTACTGAAAAAAAAAGAAGCTTCATGTACTTGAATTTAATGGAGTGAATTAATTTTACGTTCCTGATTTATTCATGTATAAACTTCAGCAAATCAATTCAGTGCAAGCAAGAGTTTGGAATCAAATACACAGTGAGGCATTAGAGCATTCATCTGCAAAGTTAACTGCTGCACTGCATGCCTCATAGCAATTATGTACCAGCAACATAGCTAGCTGCTATAATTTCTACTGCCATATTATATCAATAATAATAGCGAACCGAGGGCTGCAATTTCTCTCTCCCTCTCTGCATCACAAGAGGGTGGATTTTGTACGTCCTGGACCATTGATGCTGGGGAAGTTATAAGCAGGTGAGCACCGTCCACGTCTTTTCTCTTGTAGGGGAGAAAGTTACCCCATGTGTGTTGCTAACATCTGATGTTGCTGCTGCTATATTTAATACTCTTCTACCCACTACTGGCGGCCATACGTCCCCTCTCAACACCAAACATTTGATACTCAACAAACTTGGTGAAAGAGCAACTAGAACCCAATTGTGTATGGTTCACGCCCACATTTATATAAATATAGAAATTGTGGTTAACATTAACTTAAAGATAAATTCGTACAGTAAAAATAAACTTTCTCAACACATTCACCGTAATGTTGTTTTCTTTTGGATCAATATGTTACCTATCAGATGTATCTATATTATAATAATAGTGTTCAAAATATAGTATGTAAATTTATACTATATTTATTTATATGTTATTACTGTCTAGAGAAAACATTTTACCTTTAAACAAAATAAAACGCAGGCAGAATAATAATAACAATAAAAAATAGTGCATCGCATTTTCAACACAAAATACACATGGGAAATAAACAAACAAAAAAAGGCGAAATGTTTGACACTAATAGATGGTACTCTTTTCACCATGCAAGCTTTTTTTCTGTTGGTAAAAAAAAAAATGTACCGATAAAAAGTCGAGACACGTTGCTCTGTATCCCATCATATACACGCACATATACTTGTCGGCTATACGTCCAATGATACTTGTAATTTCCGCGTGCTCTACTGCAACCCTAGTAGCAGACTTATCGCAAACGAATTCTACTCCAAATTTATTTCATATATTTATTTAACTTTTAGGAGTTATACATTAGTTGGAAAAGAGTATTAACATTTCGTAACATGAAATCATTGTGTCAGTATAACTCATTCAGGAATATGTTCATGTCATATGAATTACCACCATAAATGTAGTACAGGTTGTATAAGGCAGGGATATGCTGAGCAAGCGTTTGTTTTAAACATGCACATTAGTGGATTTATAGTTTGTCACATTATAAGTACAGGATATATGGGGATCTGATATCAAGTGTAGAAATTGGAGGTCCTGTGTATAGCAGGAAACTGCTATTTATCAGTTACTGTCACATAATTGTAAACAGATATTATGATGGTATCAAATTTGAATATTGATAATTATATTATACTGTATATTTAATCGTGCACTATAAAAAAAATAATTATATTAAAACGTTTTACATAAATTTTACAAGCAAATTAAATTTCGTTGTTCCTATATATGCAATGTATAATAATAATTTATTAATTAAAAAAAGTTTTTATTTATTTATTTTTTAGCAAAAAGGTGGAATTTCTTCGACCTACACCAAAAGTGTGCAAGTGCATGAGATTACAGATTTTAGAACCAATCAAGTCAATCAAGTGATGAAAATTATTCGTTAGATATTCTTGTACCCAAGGTTGGCTTTATACAGGTTAAGCCACGTGCGTATTTCGTGCGTCATTTTTCCACTATTTCCAGGACCCATTGCACCGCGAAAATTCAAAAATAGCATTGCATCATGGGCGCATTCAAAGTTTCGCGGCACGATGGGTCCTGGAATACTTGAATCTGATTGGCTAAGCCCGTTAACATTGGTCAAATCGGAGGCTTAACCTGTATAAAGCCAACCTTGCTTGTACCTATATCTGCCGAGGGTGAAAACAAACGTTATCAGCGAAGAATTATTTCACTTCAAGGATAATATCTGAAAGCATTTCGTCAATTATTTCTATCGAAGTGCTAAGCGCGAGCCGAGGATGCCTCAAATTACCACGGTAACTTGGGAGTATGCATTCCATTAAGATTTCTCTGGCAACCGTAAGACCGTACGTGCCATTGTAAAGTATTTTCTTGATAGAATAAAACTACCAGACATATTGATTCAGGAAAATAATTATATTTCTTTAAACAGGCGCCTCTATGAATTTGAAGCTCGAGGCAGGGTAATGAGCAGGGACAACGACGAATGGTGACCACTACACCTGTAACGTGTCACAACATTCGTTGAGATGAGTCTGAGGGAACCGTGGAAAACCTCAATAAAGATGAACACTTCTATATATATATATAATATATATATATATATATATATATATATATATATATATATATATATATACTTTTTATCAATGGACCAAAGTGATGTCCAAAGCCTGGGGAATCACACACATGCAAGTGCATCACTAAACTGAATTACAAAACAAGTGAGATGAAGTAAGAGAGTAAGAAAGCAACGTAATTTTCATTTGAAATTATCACCCATCTAAGGTCCAGCCATGAACCACGTCAACGTTGCTTGACTTGTGGTCCAGCGAAAACCGGTCAATGCCATGCACTATTTAAAACTAGGGTATATACCTTTATAGGTCCTCCTGGTATCTAATAAAGTACAATTAGGGCACGTGTGTAGCCAATGGTTTTAGGTGGGCAGTTAAAAAGAGGACGCCACACAGAAGTCGCCATAGCAACTGAGCCAGCTAAGCAGGGCAATCATCATGGCAACACGGCGCGCGGCGTGGTACTCGATAAATCGCTTAGCTCCCTCTCACCACATTCAGGGGCTGCTCCTCGAAATTAGATCGAGGGAAGAAAGGAATCTTATTTTCTGTAAGAAACAACAAACTTTCAAAGTTTTTTTTGTAGCTAAATTGTTTCAAACATGCAATATAGATAACGAAAATAAATATTTACTGTTTTTCTAGTATATATATCATAACATATTTTTTTATGTTTGCTATCAAGTTAAGCTTAAATATATTTATAGTCTAATATAGACCTCCCACAATCTAGCTTTAAGATAGTCGAAACGAAATTTAATGCATGGAGTTAACATATCTCCTGTTCAAATGCGACTATTATATTAAAAAAAACAAAACAATTATAATGTGTCAATAATAGAGTTGCCTTTGTTAAAAATTATGCTCTTGCTTTTATTACAAAAAATGCTAATTTTTAATTAAAATAATTTTGTCAACATAATGTAGACAAAATTATAATTTTAGTAAAAAGTTTATTATTAAATTTTATACTTCAGATTTTACAACTTATTTTTTTTTATATTCTTTAAGCTTCTCTGTAAAACATTTAAATAAGATGTCCCTTATTAATTTTCTGTTTGTTCATATTATTACAAGCTAGATAATTAAATTTTAAAATAAAGTCATATATATACAATATTTAACATGTTAAAATGTAATATTAAATTATTAGCATTTTCTGCATACAATTCCCTTTGGAGTATTTGCACTGCAATTCTCTCTAACAGTACTTATGCTCCATGTTCAGTGAGAATATTAAGTATGACTGTATAACGGCTTACTATACTGCAGTCTATTGCAAGAATTATCACTAGGTAGTTTTTAGTTTTTAATCCAACATATAAATTAAACATACTACAGTATTTATTCAATGGCTTGACTACAGTATAGCAACAAGAAATCTCCTCAAGGGACGTAAAAGCCTTTCGTTTGTGTTGGTCCAAAATGTCAACAGACTGCAGTAAAGAAGACAATCCCTTATATAGCTAGAGAATATTATATAAGTGGCTTGCCATAATCTTGATTTAATACTTTGTATGATTTACACCAAGAACTGCTGGTATCACTTATGAAAGATAAGGGATGTAATATCTCAGACTTTCTATCACGTCTATTAAAGTTCAGCTGACTCCGACTTTATAAAATCCTCCGTGGTACTCTCAATTGGCGGAGCTCCAAGCTTGCTTTTGCAGATTGATGGTCTCGCAAGTCCAGTAGGACGAGCGAACGTATTGACCAGGCGTCCAGACAGCGATCTCAAATACCATAAAGTCGAACGGCCGTGTTCTTATACCTAAGTCACTAAAAAAAAACAAGCCAATAAAAGATATATACATACAACTTTATACTCCTTTTTTTGTAAGTGACAATAATCTTTTTCCTTATGTTATCTGTATTACTTTTTCAATTTAATAAAGTGAAATATTATATTCTATAAAGTGTTAAAATGTTGACAATTTAATATCATTCATAAAAAAAAATGAACTTCTCTACCGAGGAAAGAAAAAAAAAAGACATTGAACATTGACGGAGTTTGCCAACTTTTCAAGTGCACATGCGACTTGGTCGTCTTGAGAGCACTAAGACAAAAACGTGGTGTTCAGTAGAGCGTGAGAGGAAAACGTCAAGGCCCCCCCAGAGGACATCCTCGATTGGTCTTTTCCAGTCCACGCACTGGCAAACATCAACACTCTTGAAGACAGATCGCCAAATCACAGTTCACACAGTCCTTTGAACATCAGTTGACGCAGAGTAGCTGCATGCAAGTATTCATAAAAAATGCTACACTGTCAAATTGTCTATTTTTCAAATAATTTTTTTTATATAACATTGTTTTATATATATAAGTTTCACCTCTGGACAGCATATGAATTTGACTCCTGTCTAAATTGTTGGAATTGCAGCTCCAATAGGCAAAGAGATGTTTTTTTTTTTTTTTTTTTTGACATTTAATATTACAGTAGTGTCCAGAGAAGGCAAAGCCTTATATTCTAGTGCACAATACATTATTTTGTTGTCAAATTTAACTAAGAGAGTATATAATAATTTTAATTTTTAATAAGTGCATATTATATTGTGATTCTTTTTATAAAAATTTATTGAATCTAAAGTTTTTTTTTAATTAACATATTTAAAATGTTTTTTTTTTTTCAATACTAATGTCAATAATTAAGTTTACAATTTAACAATAATTGCATAATAATTGTAGATTTGAAATTTTAGGGGAAGTGAGAAAAACATGCACCTAGTCTAGCCATTCTAAAATTGTTTTAGCCTCTAAAGACTGCGTAGCAACGCCCCACAAACAAAAGGAATTTAAATTAATTTGGTGTCCAGAAGTGTACATCTTATAACACAGGCCTTATATAATGAAATTATTCAGATGGTCCATTTTCGTAATTTTTTTTTCAGAGTTCAATTAACCTCTAAGGTTAAAGGTAAACGAGTAATACTAACTTGGATAACTAATTCTTATTATATTTTCAATGTAATTTACAAGGAAAAAAACAACTTTAACGTTACCTTTCTGGCATGAGTCTGATTGGTAAATAATTTTAATCGCTTAAATTGAGATATACGCGTAACATATTATTTGAATGAAATAAATTTTTAATTTAAAAGCGTAGGAGTTTTAAAAATTAAATAAAATATGTTTGGTTGAATTTTATTTTAAATGATAACACAGTATATTATAAATATTTTTAGCTCACATTTTTATTTTCAACTCAAATATTACGAATAAAGTACTTAATTAGTATTAAGCTCTATAAATGCTATTTAAAACTAGAACTAACATGTACGTATTTATTATTCAATAACCTCGTTATATAGTTTATATAATTTTTTTTAAACAACATTAAAAAAATAAACTTGGTTTATATTAAACATTTTTGTTCCATATATTCGTTTAATATATTCGTTCCTCTGGAAATTTTATTAAAAAAAAAAAAAAAAAAAAAAAACATTCATCAAGAGTTTATAATTTTATATCATAATATTTTTCATAGTTATTTTGAACGTTTACTAAATTTTCTGACTTCAGACTTCAAAAGCGCGAGTGTAATATAAATATTATATCATATAGTCTATCTTACTTAGTTAGGTTCAATGTAAATTAAACATTGTTTTAGTTTGAGCCGAATGGTATAAACGTTGTATATATGTTGCGGTGTTGAAACGCTAACTTATGATAACGTTGTGGTGCCCATGAGACAGAGCGAAGAAGTATACGTTTTGAACGTGGTTGGTGTGGTTTGAATAATTTCTGCAGCTCTACAGTTAAAGCTAGCCGACTGTTGTTTTGTATTTACTGACGACAGAAAAGAGCTAGGTTGCAATAATTTGTGCCCTGTAGTGCGTGGGGATTCGGTTTGTGGGAAGGAAAGAGGGGGGCTCTCGCGGGACCCCCCTCCCCTACCCGACTACTGCGGTGGTGCCAACACCGCATACCCAAAACTCACATTACCAATATACGTCACTGCAAAGTTGGAGAATATAAGTCAATAATTTTAATATTATAACTTAAAAGCTTCAAATTTAACATTTCTAAAGGATCATTCTTATAAAATCTTATTAAAATTATTTTATGAATTATTTGTATCTCTTCATCATAATAAGTATAAGCCCGTCTTTGTCATTTATTATATAATAACCCTTACAATATTCACATCTTCTCCTTGCAATTTACGATTTATATATAAACTTTTGTACTGTTGATAAGAGAGAACTTGAACATTAATTGAAGATGTGTCTTTATACTATAGTTTATACAGAGTCACTCTTGTAATTTCTCCGGGAATAAAATCAGAAGCAATATCTTGAGAGCCTCAGTACTCAAGTATACTGTACAGTATAATAAAAAAAAAACTATATTTATTCGAGTGTCTTTTGTCGTACAAACGAGTAAGAAAGTTCCTGGAGAGCTGATGAATTAAACAAAAGAAGATTTGAGTGCGATGAAGAAAAACAGAAGAACGTTGCTCGGCAAACTTCTTCTCCATCACGATCCTTGCGATGTCCAACAGCAGTCTGCGGGACTCTGACAGAACAAATCAATCGTGGACACAGGACGGGGGTCTCGTAAAATATCTCTTTGCAACAATTCTCTCTATCTATCTCAAAATAGAGGAGACAGTTTAAATTTTATAAATATTTGATTAATACTATTTCAGTCACAGTGTATTATATAATTATAAATTAATGATACAGGAGTAGGCAGCTTAATTCAGCGTTGTTTTTAAATGTTTTCATATTTTTTTACTGCAGTATTGTAAATATTAATGCATAAGAAATAAAAAATTGATAAATAAAAAAAAAATGAGCATACTAAAATTAATATTAATCATGGTAAGATAAAAACAAATGTTGGAAGTTAATTTTCTGTTTAAATCCAATTTTATTGAATACGTTAAAAAATTATAGGCTATAATATATTAATTTATGATACCAGAGAATCCAATTTTATATTTAATGTTAACTGTTTTTATTTGACTAAAAAATATTCATTCAGAAGTTATAAATATAAAATATTTATATAATTAGATACTTAAAATCTACCACTATTAATCATGTGACAAGAGCAAGAGATCTTAGCATAAAAATGTGTGTAAATTATAATATTAGAATATAATTTAATTTAAATAGGTCATCATTTCAAGAGAATGAATAAATTAATTTATAAAGATTAAATGTTACATGGCCCAGGAATTACGTCTCTGCTGATGGCCACGCTTGTAATTATCGACCCCCTCCCTCCCGTGGACCGAAAGCCAGAGAGTGAAGAAGAGGGTTGGGGGAATTTGGTGTTCCTGGTTGGCACGACGCATGGATTTTGGCTTGGCTGGCGTCACCCACCCAGGCACGAGGGTGGAAAACACGAGCAGCAAATTTGCATACCCCTCCCTCTATGCAAAGCGTTCTCAATTCTATATCTTCAGCAGTCAGACTCTTTTTAGAGGAAGATTTTGTACCAACCAGATTTTACCTCCTCGCGATCATCTCACATAATTACATCTTCGTTCCCTCCGTATCAAGTAATTAAAGAAAATTACAAATTTAAGACTATTTTAACATCATCTGCTAACTGATGTAAAGTCAGTATTATATCATATTATATTTTTTATTTTATTTGTTGCATACAATTTTTCCTTGCTAAAAAAAAATGTCATCTCTACACAAACAAGTGCAGTTATTAAGTTTTTTTTTTAATTTGAAAATTGATGCAATAAATAAAAAAAATGAATCGTGTTAATATACTGGCTTTATATTACATAACTTACATAAAATGAGGAAAATATATTATTAAATAAATAAAATATAAAAACGATACACTGTTTTCTAAATAATTAAATGTAGTATTGAATGTCTTCTTTCTATGGAGTTTCATGCACTGTACAATGTACAGCAAGGAAAATATAAAATAGTGATGTAGTAATTGGGTTGAACGTTTCTACAGACCAATGAGTTTTTTTTATAATTATATTGAAAAACGTGTTAAATTTTTTAGAAATTCAATTAATTCTTTTGAAAGCTTTCCTTTCAGAATTTTTCATAACAAGCATACATAGAAGTGAAGAAAAACTTAGACAAAACAAAAAAGAAACAAAATTGTTTTGATTTTTTTTTAATTCTTATAATATTTTTAATGAAACATAAACAATTAAAAATTATATAAAAGCTCAATTATATATTGTATAACAAGTTGTATAACATAGAAGCCTATGTAACTCGTTTGTATATAATATAAATACATGAAAATTACATTTCTTAATTTTTTCTACGTTTTGGAAATTGATTAACCTGGTTGAAAACATGCAAGTAATGAAATGATTTCATATAATCATGTGTGTCAATTATTGTATCCATTTATTGGTATGGTTTTCGTTTTCATTTTAATATTTATTCTTTTTGTTCTTATTTTAAAATTTTCATTAATTTTATATGCAAAAAATACCAACCTTGAATCTTCTATATCATATTATTTTAAATCAATCCCATTATATTCTATTTATCGTGTTTTTTAATCTTACCCTTGTTTCTTAATAACATTATGGTAAAAATCTTAAATTTATTCAATTAAATAAAATAAATAAAAAATGTCTGTAGCAGAAGCAGCATTTATATTTTACAAGAATCACATTTAAATTTTACACTCGTCGCACAAGAACAACAACGTTTTTTTCCCCCTCAATAAACTTTATGATTCATCACATTTTGCCACAGGAAAAGCGGAATTATAAGTAAGCAACGTGCCATAGACAGAAGCCTAGACAATCGCCTCCCCCTCTTTTATTTTGTAGTCTCTTATTGAGGCTATTCAATAGTTTGTTGGTCCCCAGCACTGCCATGTGTGAATCATCCCTGCAATGGCTGTACCAGACTAGCCGGGAGGCTGCATCACACTAACGGTGAGAATCTTGAGGACATCTCCGTCATTTGCATAGCTCATCAGCGAGTTTTATCATGCAGCAGCTCGAAGTTTGAGTTCAAGCTATATTATGAAGGCGTTAGTATAGAACGCCCAGCCACCCTAGAGCAACCTGTGTGTTGTATATAGCATCAAGCGATAACGACTTAAAAGGTTTGAGTCAATAAGGGTAAGAAAATTTAATCAGTGCTCCCTTTTCTTATATAAGATATAACATCGTAACTTAAAGAGAAAATGGTTGCTAGAAAGGGGAAACAGAATTTATATATTTTGTAAGATTAAATTTTGACTAATATTTATGTATGTAACTTGGTAAATGGAAATATGCTTGGGTAAATATATATATTTTGTTTAAATTAAAGTGAATTATCAATCTTCTTCGATAGAAGTGCTGGTGATAATTTTAAAATTTATTAAAAGCAAAATAAATTAATTTAATTTTAAGACGATGTTAATTAATGTATTTTTAAATTTCTCCCTTACAACATTGCAATAATTAATTTCACAATTTTCCGTACATTTTTGTTCTCCGAATCCTGATGAACAAATCATGTAGGCTATATGAAAGATTATTATTATTATGTCATGTTGATGAAAAACCAATAGTGTTGTTTAACAAATTTATATGAAATAAACACGTTAAAACAAACATTTTATTTTAATTAAAATCACAAAATTCAACCTATAGCAAATAACACTTAAAGAAAATATATAATATATGAAGGTATTGAAATTTTGAGAAAAAAGCTACGTATAGCAATTTAAAACAAAGATAAATTTTAATGAAGTATAAATTATTTAAGCACTTCACTTATTTATTCTTTGTTTTTCATTTTTAACAATTAACACACAACACATTGACTTTGTTATTTTTTTTAGAGCATAGACCATTTAATGCTCTTAAAAATAGATAACGGAGTTTTGTTTTCAAGCACTTAACGATGAATCTCAGTTACTGCTGGAGTCAAAGAATATTTCCCTGCAAACGAATCGAATAAAATAAATTTTAAAAAATCGAGATTGTTCTAAAACTTAATCGCTTATGGTTTGAGCAAATTCAGTCTTGCAGTTTTCTTACAACAGCTCCATTTCCGGTTTTCGTCCATAAGGCCAATGTTAAACTTCTACTTCAGTTTTCACAAAACTGATAAGACAGATTCGCTTCAAAATTTGTATATCACCTATTGATGGTGAGTTCTAAGTCCCCTGCAAGTTTTGTTGCATTCAGGCGGTACGATTGCGAGATCTCAGCCTACTGAGATTCATCCTTAAGCAAGAACTTAACATTAATTTTCATTGGGTGAGTGCGGGAAAATTAACGTGACGTGAAGCAGTGCGTTTCCATGTTCGCGTCTAGCTCACGGGGGACAATCAATGTACGTGACGTCACTAGGGACACGTGATTCTGTGACATCTGGAATGACAGCAATAATTTGAATTTCCCAAAATACAAGATTGTTTTTGAAGAAAACATCAACTGAGTATTAAAAGTGAACCACGCACGCATATGTCAATATAATCACTTAAGAGCACTATAGATGACTAAATAATAATTGTAATTGGCAAATATTTTTATAAAAAATAGTATTTTTTTCTGTCAAATTTCAATGTCAGGATCAATATTTAGCTCATTTTAAGAAAATACTTTTTTTTTTCTTTCTAAACATTCTACAGCCATTTTTGGGGGCCTTGTAGTCCCCGTTCACGAACCGCCTACAAATTTTAATATTACGTGTTATATATAATATTATCTCACTGTAACAAATTTCTTATTCACAAACCAAGCAATATTTATATTTTTTATTTGTGTTTTTAATCAATAAGAATGTGTTAATGTGAAAAAATATAACATAAAATTTATTATGACAATATTATTACCTTATTGAACAACACGAAGAAATAAAAGTTCACAAAAAAATATCGCAGGTACTATACGAATCCCTATATATATAAATATATATATTGACAAACGTGCCCCAACAAAAAAATGCCACTTTTACCCCCTCTATAATATTTTTTTTTTACGGATAATGTAGATCCTTTCCCCAAGCCCAAGTAATGTTGATGTGGCCAGCTCTTTGATTTTATTTTCTGTATGGAACTCCGCTGGCTCTTTGTCATTGAGTTCATATTATAGTCTAATAATAAAATACAACTACTGTAATACCTGTATGTGGTATAGAAGCACTACATGCAATAAATTTAACATCACATTCAATAACGTAATGAATATCAAACTTATAGAAAAATAGTTAGCAACTAAATCCACCATCAGGTATATATGCAACGTTGATTTGAATATACATACGTTCTAGCTGTCACAATGATATCAGCACTTCTCTCGCTTACCTGTAACACAGAAACACAATAAACATTAATGTCATGTCAACTTTTAATTGATTGAAATAACATAGAAATAACAAGTATTGAGAATGTACGTACAATGGAGTATTGTCCTCAATTTTTTTTATTGCAGAAATGGATAGAGCGTGCAAAGTTATGCTACCCTGATTTTTTTCAGATTTTTTAGAGTCCGGGAAGTATTTTTAAAAAATTATTGAAATTCCTTTTTGTGACGTCACGCGGCGACAAGTCCTATCTTTTTCTTAAGGAGTGGCGTCTCGTGACGTCAAAAAAATAACTTTCAATAATTTTTTAAAAATAGTTCCCGGGCTCCAAAAAATCTGAAAAAAATCATGGTAGCATAACTTTGCACCCTCTATCCATTTCTGCAATAAAAAAATTTAGGTCAATACTCCATTATACTTAAATTGATATCTAGTATTGATCTGAGAAACACTCACTTTTGTATTAATGGCTTTTGTCCCGACTCCATTAAAACTCCGGTAATTAAAAATAATAATTGTGCTATAGAAAATATATTAATTAATTGTTTTAATTAGATTTGTTTTCTGTTAATTTGACTATATAGCTCTATATATGTATATAACTTATTTATAAATGTAGAGATATATAAAATATAATTTATCATGTAAAATTCATGTTATATATATTTTAATAAAATATAGAAGTTACATTTGCAAACATTGTAAAATTTACATTTTTAATTTGTAAATTAAAAATATGACATTTAATTAAAATATGTATTGTCAAGTGTGTAAAAAATTTAACTTTTCCGACACGTTGAATTTTGTACATGATGCACTTAACTAGATAGTCGTAGTCAAAATCATGGGAGAGTGCGTATGTACTAGTGCTGTTGATATCCGGATATTTCAAAATCCGAAATCCGGATTCGAAAATATCCGAAAATCCGAAATCCGAATTTTCGGATTTGCGGATAATCGGATATCCGAAACTATATTCAGATTTTCGGATATCCGGATATCCGAAACTGATTTCGAATTTTCGGATATCCGGATATCCGAAACTGATTTCGAATTTTCGGATATCCGGATATCCGAAACTGATTTTGAATTCTCGGATATCCGGATATCCGAAACTGATTTCGAATTTTCGGATATCCGAAACTGATTTCGAATTCTCGGATATCCGGATATCCGAAACTGATTTTGAATTATATTTATAATATAATTATAATTGAAAAATATGTTATATAATATACGCGATATTATATAATATATTACAAATTATAAACTATAAAAGTATGAAAATTTTCCAGTTTTTCTACTACAGTAAAAGAAATATAAGTTATTAAGTTATTATAAGTTAATATAACTGATATTTTTTTACATGAAGATTGAAGACGCACGTGTTTTCACACTGTCTTCAATATTTCTTGCGTTGTTAGTTGAAGTCCTGCAGTGGAGCACCCTATATAACATTCTGAATAATATCAGTCAACCAATCAGAATAATATTCAGAATATTTTCAGCGGTCAGAATGACTCAGAATGTATTTTTAGCCTTGCAAACAGTAGCATCGGCAGGATGTGAAATGTGGAGAGAATATTTGCGACTTTGTGGAGTGTGGACGAAATTCCAGAAACCAATGCTGCGCGCCCGTGCACGTCCGGCCGGCGCCTGGCTGTTAAATTATCTCTCATTCTTGTTCAAAGGCCTGTTCGTAAACCCTGCTCGGTGTACACTTTCTACACCCAATCGACCTTATATCGCATGTACATAAGGTCGATTGGGTGCAGAAAGTGTACACCGAGCAGGGTTTACGAACAGGCCTCAAGAGTTCACAAGTAGATCACGCGATTTCAAGGACTTTAGAGTTGGAGCGTTCAGCTCTCTGGCATTTAAATTTCGTTTCTCACCTCACGCAGTTTAATTCTTTCACCTCGTACTCGTATAGATAAATAGATATTATGACATTATGTACGTATTATTTATATAGAATAAAGATAGTACCGTGATTAGATTAAATTGATTAATTATTATACTCTTTAACTTTAAACTCGATATAATCTTTATGTGGCAATTTATAATTTAGGGTACAAAATGTACGTAGTTAGGTAGTTAGTATATAATATAGTAACTTATACTTACTAGTTACCTACGTAGCCCAGTTTTTTTTTTTTTTTTTTTTTTTTTTTAAATTTTAAATTACTAGATTATCTAGTATATAACTATACAATTATATATAGTATTCTTTATAAGGTGGTATTTTCTATTTTGTGATTTGTACATTTGTATTTTGTATTCTACTATTTGTAGTATTTGTACTATTTATAATTTAAAGTATTTATAATTATTTATATTGCTTAATTATTAGAGTTATTAACTTATTACCTCTACATTTTAAATACAATATACATTATTCAATATATATTAAAAATATTCAAATTAATTTAACAAAAATTTATTGGTTTAAAATTTGTAAATGTAATGCAATTTGCAATTGCGAATACACATAACAATTTAAAACTAAATATTTGAATTACAGTATTATACTAATTACAGTCATGCTTAATTTCACATCCAAATTATCCGAAAGCAAAAGCTGAAATTCAGAAATTCGATCGAAATTCGATTGTAGGTTTCGGATTGTAGAATATTTGAAATTACTGGATTTTCGGATATCCGGATATCCGATCAAAATTTCGGATATTTGAAATCCGATCGAAGTTCGAATATCCGAATATCCGATCGGAGTTCGGATATCCGATTATCCGATCGGAGTTCGGATATCCGATCGGAGTTCGGATATCCGGTTATCCGATCAAAGTTCGGATATCCGAATATCCGATCAGAGTTCGGATATCCGAACTCCGATCGGATATCGGATATCCGAAATTTCAAACGGATAATCGGATATCCGGATATCCGAAAATCCGACTATCCGGATATCCATTTCTCCAAAATCCGGATATCCGGATAATAAAATATCCGAAAATCCGAAATCCGAAAATTTTCAACAGCACTAGTATGTACTGCACCATACGTTGAACAATTATGAATTCCGTACATAACTTAATTATATTACAAAAAAGTGAACAGCTCTTCGAGTAATTTTCTACATCTAATTCAGAGACCATGGTCTCTGATTCTACTTCCTTTTAATATTACATTATTTCACCCGTTAATTAATTTATACATATATACTTACATTAACTATATAATTAAAACTCATTTCCTCAATATTATGTTTTATAATTAAATTTAACATTCACTTTAGCTTGAGTATGGCTTTTAAGTTATTTAATTAAAGCCAAATCTGCAATATATAATATTATATATAATATTATACAGCTTTTGAAGCAGCAAACAATGCGTTATTCGATGTTTGGTATGGTTGGACTTCAAAGAGGCTTGGATAACAGGGCAATATATATATATAGTTGGAAATTCACGCTGCCTAGCTCGCGTACCTGATAATTTGCCTCAGGGGTTCCAAAAGCACCCCCACACCCTCCTGACATACTATATGGTGCGCATGGGTTAATCTGTATAAAGCAGATAACTACTGTATAATTCAATCTTAATCACTTCGAAAATTAAAAAAAAAATCTTAATGAAATAAATAATACATTAATTAATAAAATACTTTTTTTCCTACAAAAATGAAATCAAAATTTAAGAGCCAAACCTCAAGTACTGTTATTAAATTTAGTGATATTATTAGTAGTATAGAAATATGTTGTATTATATCTGCATAAATATTCATATATGCCACTATATTCAGTATATTCTCAAACATATAAAAAATAAATGCAAGCTATTTAGTTTATATTAAACTGAAATCGAAACAGTGACTTTTATGTGTCATATTTATATATATAATATAAATATTATATAAATTATAAAATATCATTAATACCAGGAATTCAAGCTATATAAGTACCGTTTATTTTACATAACATTAATAACATTTTATATAACATGCATTAATCAATTAGCAGTATTCTGCATGTACTTCTTTCAAATAATATTTTAATGCATGGATTCATAAAATACCAAAGTACGTGACAACTTTTTTTTTATATATAGTTTGAAGACGTAAAAATTTAGGTCTTTGGCGCAGTGTGAGCAAGTCGAACATTATATTTCACACGGTAACAGCGGGGAGGGAGGTACTGGCAGAAGGCGCTACTCACGCGTAGTACTCAACTCTTCCTTCTTCCTCTTGCAAGATTAAAGGCCAGTAAAGAGTGAGTGAGTGCTTTTTACTTTATAGATCCTCGAGTAAAGCCTGACGTTTTGCTACTACTGCTTCAACAAAATACCTTCTAGCCCCAAGTAAAGAGAGATAGAGAAAAAGGGGTTAAGTTGATGCCCGGTGGCTCGTGAAATTGCGCGCCCCTATATACCGTCCATAACTTGCCATGCATACACCGCCCAACGTGAGCTCTTTCTCTCTGGCACCCAGGCTCATTAACCTCTCAGACCACGAAGCTAATGACGTAGAGACTACATCACTATACTCTCGAGTGAATGTCTCATTCATCTAAAACACTACACACGGAGTTAATTTGCATGTGTCAACTCTCAGCACATTGATATTTTATATATACAGTTTATATACAACCTCCATTCATTCTCAGATAATATTTATTCATCATTTAATCCTTTTGTTTATTTAATTCATCATTAATTATAAATAATATTTATTTTATATAAAAAAGAAGAGTTCATGAATAATTAGCCAATAACTGTATATGACACATAATTAAAAAAATTAATATTCATGGAGAAATTTCATCATTTATTAATATAATATCAATTGATAGCAACTATAGTGTTTGAGTTATTCAATATTAGATTATTTTTCACATTTGTCATATCATATATAATTATATACGTTTGTTTATGCATATTATAGTTCACGATATGACAGTCGAAACAAAGTATTATTTTTCATTTGAAAAAAAAAAAAATATATTGCATAAGCTCAATACATAAATTAATACTTTTTAATTATTTGATCTCTGAACCATGTATCCTAGATAATAAATTTTTTATGAATTGTCATGAATAAATTATATAATATATCATCACATTTTAATTAAATGGTATTGATGAATCAATCTAGATCGATGTACAAAGTTCCTAGTTAGTGTTACAGCTGCAGACTGACATCAGTGATCTATTTGTGACCTTCTTGATTTACGTGTCATACAAAGAGTATAGTCAGTTAATTAAATTTATGCTGTTTCGTATCGTCTTGGACCTCTGCACTCATTGCTTCTCAGAAGTAAATGAGCTCGTTGGAGCAACACAACGATGTGTGTTGTGTGTTTTCCTGGAGCGTTGATGACGTCACGTGTCACGAGGTCGCACGCGCGGGGATGACACAATATACTGCTGCAGATGGCCAGACCACCCGCGATATTTATGAACTTACAATGTAGTTCTCAAATAATTAGAATACTGCGAATATCAAATGAAACAAAAATGAGTGCAAGATAATAATAAAATAAAACTGTATATATTTCTTTTACATTGATCATGTAAAAAAATATTGCATACCCAGATATAATATAACTTTGTTCAAAAATGTATTATTTCCGAATTTATTACGATACTTTTTTCATGATTCTATTTTAGCAATACTTTGAGGTCGATTCACGAAAACGTTAGCTAGAAATACATCCAGGTTTCTCACTAGCCGCGTTCATACCAGAGTGGTTAATGCATGAGAAAACTGGATAACTTACTTCGTGAATTGCACCCATATTATTCTCTGACATCAACTTCCCCTCCATGTCTGTCGTCTACTTTAGAAGAGAAGCCGTTTTCTACTACAGTAGAGACGTGTGTCAAAAGAATATAAAAATAAAAACAAATAACAAACTCTCAAACAATATTAACAAATAATTGTAAGAAAGTCTCGCATCTAGTAGTTATTAAGTAAAATTTTCAGCATCCTTATGGAGAAAAGAAGATGACACTTTCTTGATACTGAAAATTGTGAGTTTTATACTGTAGTGCTGAACAAGTTGCCTTATAGCTAAGCGAGATGAGCAGGCAGGGTGGTGGATTATTAAGAATATATGCGTCATCCATGCAGTGAGGATATTACAATAAATCAGACTCTCACGATCGAAATTCTAAATCAGCTGGATTTTCCCACTCGGATGGATTTGTATAAGTTATGACGCTGCAATCACAGGGTCGTGAGAGGTCGCGGGCTAAACAACCAGCCGGAGTATAGCGGAGGCGCCAAGAGACTCCTTGGCTGCCGGCCAGACATGGCACTCAGGGGCCAAGTCGCTCCAATCATTTTTAAAACACCTCTCATTACAGCGTCTCAAATTTTATGATTTACTGATGACAAAATGAAAAATAATTTTCTTGGCATCTTAACTATCATAATAATATAAAACTTCTACATGATAAAAATGATTAATTTTGTTATTGAAATTTATCTATTCTTGGTGCTTTTGTAAGTTCAAAAGAAAATATCACAAAACATTTGATTTTTGTATATTCTTAGTAAAATGCCATATTATTTTAATGAAGGATTGATTGACAAAGGAAAAAAAATGACAATCTAAACTTAAAAAGAAAAGAATACACAATATCTGGAGAAAAAATAACAAAAGTTTTTGATGTTTATATTTTTTCTAATAAAAATATGAAATCGATATGAGAAAAAAAGAAAACAAAATATCATGAAAATATATATAACAATAAAGAAGATAATAAAGCTTCCTTTTTTATATCTAAAGTTTACATTGCTAAAACATATTACACCATAAATAATGATCCTGCAATTATTATATTTCAAGCCATTCATGTTACACCCAACGTACTACGTTTGAGACAATTAACTACTATATATATATATAATTAGAGTCGAGTAGTAAACTATAACGATATGATGCTCAATAGATGAAGATAACAATGGTCATAATGAGAGAGAGTTACAGAATGTAAACATAACGTTCTCCATTACGTGCGCATACTGTAATGATACATCTCACCTCTGAAGCACGTCTTCAATGTTGACGTAATATCGCATTGCGGCCGCCGCCATCTTTGTAACATGGTGCTATCAATAAGGAGGGAAAACTTTTGTACATAAAAACATGGTAACAACAAGAAGCACGTGCGACCTTTTCCAATCAGCCGCGCTCTTGTGCTAGGCTTGTGTATACCTACTCTACATATTTTACAACATCTTGCATGCTAAGCACGAACTAAAACTTGTATAGAATTATTATTATATAGACATTCAAAATAAGTCGCTAGGAATACGAGGCGTTAGCTAAACAATTGCTCCTTTATAACCCGTATTAAATCCGAATCATGCTATGCATTTCTAGAGATGAGAGAGAGATGAAAAGCTTTTAGCATTTTTTATGATAATGTTACTATACAGTCAGTACTTCTTCTAAGTTACTTGGCTTATCTCTACAGAAACACGTAGACAAATAATAGCACATTTATAATGTATATTGCATTCTGCTAATTAGCAGATTCTCTAGAGAGATTTTCGTATCTGACGTAAAACACACTTTTGCTCTTCTTCTTTTCCAAACAATGTTAATACTTGACACAATCAAACCTTTTGTTAATTCAACTTCACGTCTGGAACAATGAAACTCTAAAGGTAAAATATATAAATCCTTGAAATCCAATTGGTATAGTCTTTTATATTCCTAAAATGTACCAACTTTTTCACCTTGAACGTATATTCGCATGGAACTCGTATTAGATAACAAAGTTATCAGAGGCTTCAAGTTAACAAATTAATTTATTAAGATACATATAAAACTAAATCATATAGCAAATATATAAAATCGGATTATAAGTTAAAGTATGATTTTCATTTTAATGCATCTTTGCCATGACACATACATACAGTAAATGCAATTTTATTTTCTTGTATATAAAACTGCACATAGTATTATTTACCAGGAGTTTATAATAGAAACAGTCGGTTTATCGGCCATTGGTTGCAGTAATAGTCTGTACATACTGCAACAGCAGACTTTATTTCCCTTGTTACTGTGGTACATATACTATGAGACATTTTGTACATATTTACATAATATGCACCACAGTAACGGGGGAAATAGAGTTTATCGAGCCTCCGGCTCTTGCTAGCCCCTGGTAAGCCTGCAAATTCTTAATCGCGAGAGACCGTCGGGTTGCAGGCACTTCAGGCGTTCTTACTGATTTTTCCGATTCGATCTTTTTCATTCACCTTTTTTTTTTATCAGAAAACGCCCCAAGAGTTCTTTTAACTTATTATTTAAAAAAATCAATGACTTTTACAGATCTCAAATGAATTTTCATTAAACTAGCCTTCTTCTTTGTTAACGTATTCCTTTGTAGTGGAAAGGAGCGGTCGTATCGGTTGGCCATGCTCTCTCAACTCCACCCTTTCTGGCCTCTATCCAGCCACGCCACAGATCCACACACAAGAAACGCTTATCGTGCTAAAAAAATATATATTATAAAGGACCCTCTCTAATTTAAAAAAAAAAATAGAAATGAGTTTTATATACAAAAGAAATAACGAAAGCAAATCTGCATGCCAATGGTCAATATCGATAAAACTTAATCAGCTTTTCTATTGACTGTAATGTTACATCTCGTTTTCAATACCTAGCTTATATTATATATACTTTTCTTCCAGTATCTTACAATAATTCTATCTAAAAAGACGAAGAGGCTTAGTGAGAAAATTGTTTGGATCTCCGCTTTTTATACAAATAAAATTCATAAAAAAAGAAGTTATGGTGGGTTTTGGAGTAACAAGGGAATATACTAGATTATTGATGGCAAATCGTTTTTATGGAAATATAATACGCAAAAAAAACAGCAGCTCAACAGAAGAAAAACTAACGTAATAATTGAAAAAATATTTTCAATCGTAAATAAATTGACCTATAAATATTATAAACAATAAATAAGAAACTCCCAGCATAAAATATGGTGCAAAATTGCCTGTCACTTAAAAAAGAGGAAGATAATAAATTTTATATAAATATATATATACAGATTTTATTTAAAAGGGAAGAATATTTTTCAAAAACATATATCACAGTTTTAGGAATATTAAAAAGGTTTAACCTTGAATCATAAATACGTCAATACTTATAACGAAATATAGTAAAATGAAGCGGCTATATAAAAAGCTAATTCTTTTACATGTTGGCTTTACTATAGAAGGGATGGATGCATGTGATCTAATAAAGACATCGATGTCATTACTGGTCTGCAATTTACTGCATCCATGTACATGTGCTGGGTCGCCAGTTAAAAGTCAAAGCAATTTGATAGTCTTTGTATAAAACTGAAACTCTAATAAAATCAAATATCCCTATAGCATAAATAAACATTGAAAGCACGTATAACTTTTGATACTATAATGTTTTTTTATGCTCCGATTGATTTTAATATATTTTTATGTTTTACATTGCAAAAATATATATATTATAGTATATCATATTTATGTAGAAGGGTAGAAGTCAATTAAATTATTACTATAGATGATATTATATTCATGAATTTTTTTATCAAATGTAACATAATATTTCATATTAAAAAAATGAAAACATGAAAGTGATTTTATTGGGTCATCATCAAAAGCTGAACTTACAAAAGACAAAAATGATGAAAAATAAAATTCTTTTTAAAAACTCGTTGGTTGCTATGGGAATGTATAATGAATTTAATTAAGATTTTTACTCGGAGACTCTGCAGAAATAAGAGCGTGAAATTTTCTTCACATATATTTTTTTAATGGATAGTATTTTTATAATTATTTTATTTTGCTTTATGATAGTATATATTTTGATGCCAATGAATCACAAACAATAATATTATTTAATCGCAGCAAACGTTCAGTGAAAAATTTTATTACAACATTCTGAAATGAATGATTTTTTTATTTAAGAAAAAGCGAGTTGGATAAAATCAATCAAACCCCGACACACATTATACATGATTGTATTAAAGTCATTAAACAGAAGTTACAGTGTGGTTTTGATCTATATTTTTATTCATTTTTCTACATAAATAAATTTTTATAGCATTGTTTTATGGTTACTGCATTCAGAATGGTTGCGACATTTCTTAATCTATATTCATATTTCAAAATAAAAATAAAACTTTGAAGTTTTGAATACATAAGAAAAACAGTTACATTGTTAAAATAAAGAGAAATTAGTTGCTCTCCTTTTTTTTTTTTTTTTTTTTTTTTTTTTAGTGGCAAGTTTTTTATCATACGACTTTCTAAACTTTTGTTTATTCAAGTTAATATTTTTCTTTTGCTTAGCTTTTGTACAATGTTTACTGTTTTAACTTAAAAATAACTGCTAAAACAAGACATTTCAGTATTCCCCTTCATTATACAGAGTGAGTATGGGCAACAACTGAGTTTGCTTTGTTATATTTTATGCTACACCCTTCTAATTCCCGCATCTCACTTGTATATACATATTATAATTTATATACGACGTGCATGCATTAGCACCACCACCACATTTACATACACTTGGTGGTCAGAGCTTGCATGCATCAGACTTCTCATGAATCGAGGCAACAACTTGTGAAGCACACGTTCTTTGTATCACAACAATTACTGTACTACTTGTAACATTTAGACTTTTGTAATGCTATCGGATGGTCTGTGAGTTCAATTCCAGGAACCATCGGACTTTTCCACATCGCGATTGCTTAAGAACACCCACTCGAGCATCATCTGAAATGAGATTGATGATATCCTCCATCAATTGCTGACTTTCGGGACCATCCTGATACAGGTTTCCATAGTTTTTTCAGTAACAACTAGGCAAGGGCTGGGTTGGATTGTTTATAATAGCTAATGGCCGCTCCGTTTTGGAGGAGATTCATAAAATCCTAAGCTATATATTATGAATACCCATCAAGATGAATAATATTCTTAGCAATTATAAATTGTATACATTATACAATATAAAATAAATAAAATTTTATATACATAATTATATATATATATATATATATATATATATTTTTATAAATATATATCATACAATTATATTTTGTGAATATTTTATGTTAATTACATATATTATAAAGTTTGTTATTGTTTAAAAATGTCAATTACATATAATCATTCATCAGACTCTAAGCTATAGAACTAGAGTTTCATTAATCAATCAGATTGGTTAATCTTTCAAAATAATAACATACATGAAAAGAAAAAGATTAAGTATTTTTTAGTTACCATTGAAATGAAATTCAATATTTAAAAAATATATATGTGCTAATATATTCCTTTAACATATTTATTTATTATTCAATGAATTATTTATTTAAAACAACTCATAAAAAAATAGTTGCTTACATTAAAATTAAATATATAATTTGTATACATTCCAATGGGCATGCTATACAATCTAATTAAACTGGAGTTGATGCTACAAAGAAATAATTCATGGCTTCAGCATTGCGACCAGTTTGCGCAAAACGTTTTTCTCTCGTGCTGTTTTTACAAAGTTCGTTTTATGAGTGTGCGTTTTAATAATTTTTACTGTGATTCTTTTTTCATAACACTTTCTAACGATCGAAAAGATTATTTTACAAACAGCAACACATATTTTATTGTAATACGGAACATTGAATAAACAAAGGATTCGACTTTGCAATTCAATATGCATGATTATATTATTCCTAGTTTCCCCTCGACATTGTTTGTGAATTAATTACTGTAACAATATGGAAATATGACTTGTTGAGCATAGCAACAAATCATCAACGTTTTCTATCCTAAATATGCAAAATTAATCACATGCGGTCATTTATCCTCTTCTTATTTTAAGATATATATTATATAATATATAGACCACATGCAAATTCATTTAACTAGCAAAAACCTTTTCACTATGTACTATAGTGCTTTGGCTTTTTTTTTTTTTTTTTTAACCCTTCCTCATTTTTCACAGTAGAAGGAAATTTACAGCTTGAGGAAATATTACATTTTTTTTTATATATTTAAAAAAAATGCGTTAATTATAATTTTCAGGCTTTTGTTTTACTTGCAGTAAATTCTGACTGTGGGGAAAAAAATGAAAAGAGTATGAACAATGTACATTATATTTATAATGTAAAATCAGCATAATATTTAAACTTGATTTTATATGGCTGAACTTTAAATATATTTATATCTATGTAATATGAATAAAAATAACGTACTGTACCTCTTAAGTGAGAAACAGCCAAGTTTTTATAAATTGTTGCAAATACGATTTTTTTTTTTTTTTTTTTTTTTTAGTAAAATCATCCTAAAATGTGTAGCTGTTGTAAAATTAATAAATTTCGCATTTTAAACACCCACAATTTGAAAGAAAAAAAAGAAACATTTAATTTAACAACTGAATATAATAAAAGCGAAATGGCTGATAAATGTCTGTTTTATCTGAAATATTTGAATAGTTGTCTTGTTTTGCATTTAATAAAGTGGTGAAATAAAACCTTTAATTTAAGCATGTTCAAACAAGAATAAGTCTTTTGTTTCACGTCATATATATATATAAGGTTGTACGGAATTAATTCTTAGTAACAAATATACATTTTATCTTTCCTTTTTTTCATGATTTTTTTTAAAATTAATTTCCTACTTGGATATTACACGTTAGACCGTATTTTAATCTACCATATAGTTCATATCATATCTCAGACTTTGCAAGGGGTTGTGTAAATAGTTGGTGCTCATTACTTGATATCTCAAGGTGACTTGAACCCAACCTGACGTGTAATAACTCCAGGTCAGCGATTCATTTCCTAGCTACAGCACTCACTAATGAAAACATCCCAGGCAGATGCCACATCCGAGCGTGGCGTGTCACATACATGTTGGTGGCAGGCGGCGTGGCAAACTCGAGTGGCGGCGTGGCAACTTACGTCTCTATTTCTCATTACCATAATGCGTATCTGTCTTCTGCAACGCTTGACAGAAAGAAATTCTAACTATATATAACTTTTCCTCTACACTAATACATACACTTTAAAAGAGATTATTATATAATGTTTCATATGATGCACTTCAGTATACTTCATTTTAATAATATATACCATATGATATATTATATATAAATTGCTAAAGAGTCAATTGGATTTCCATGAAATCAGTTTACTGTTATAATGTATATCAATTTATAGTAATTTGATTTTATGTCATTTCAGTTCACTACAGTAGCCGTCACATTTAATTGGCTCATGGTCGGAAGCGCTCGGGTGTCATTCGGCTCGGCTCGGCTCGGCCACTGATGTCCTTCGTTACAAACCGGCTACCAATGACTGAGAGCGTTACAAACACGACCATGAGCCATTTAAATGTGGCGACTACTGTAGTTTATCCATTATATAGAATTTATGATGATTGTTTCTTAAATAAACAATGAAATTTGTAATGCAGATACCATTTATTGTAGGTAGTGATCTGATTATACTATTGAATTTAATTATTCTCCACAGTATCACATGATATATGACATACTGAATGCTGCATGGTTACTATAGATATTGTTCCTAGCTGAGACAAGACTCCAAGCGTGTGATGAAATTTGCCAGTGTCTTGGACTGCTAAACCCACCACCACCACCCGGCCATCCGCGGTCCCCCCAAGAGGCTCAGAATTTCTTTTCCCCCTTGCGGGCTCTTGGTTGCCATGACGACTCTTCTCTCCCCATCATAAGACGTCGGTGTAAGAGAAAAGCGGCAGGTAATATCACAACGTTACATCTCGTGCAGCCTCGGTGACTTGTCATGAGCCACAAGCTCACTGACATGGAGAAAAATTCACGAAATCTGCGTGTCGTTTTCCTACTTATTCAATTTTTTTTAATCCAGTTTTATGTCGGTTATAAATTCTTGATATACTTACATAGAAAAAAAAATAGAAGAAAAACCTTTTTGTTCACTAGTATTTTATTTCTTTTTCTTTTGAACAAAAGAAAATTGAATTTACTTTTCTATGTGTGTGGTGGTGATTGGTTTTTATAAGAAGAAAACTCGCTTTTTATTCCTCCCTTCCCTTACCTAAAAAAAAAGACAGACAGACGTTCTTATTAAGTTGAGAACGATTGATGCATCCTTAATCTCAATAAATCCTTCTATTTCCCTTTCTAAACTTTCTTCCTTTTTTTTCTACATGATAAGGGATGCTACGTGGTGGAGTCTGGAGTCTGGACCACTTTGGCTTATGATTTGTGCGTGGGGGTGCTCGCGCGCGCGTGCTGCGTGAATCACGGTCCGCTAGGCGCCCACATGGGCAGCTATTTTTCATCACACAAGAGGCTGCTGGGGTGGGTGCATGTGACGATGAGGCTCAAGAATTACACCTCAGGCCTGATGCGAGTGACTTGTGCCTCGCGAACAGCAGCGAGAGTGCTGCCAGTGTGTGAGCCAGGGACCAAGATCGAGTGCTAAGAATATCTTCGTATGTGCTTGGGGAGCTTATAGACAGCTAGACAGCATGGCAGCCAAAAAAGAGTAAAACAACCCCTTCTCATCGTTTAGTACGTTCTCCAATCATATAATACTAAAATATTCTCATCGCGGTATACTAAGCGCAATTCCTGAGTATATTCTGCCAACTAAAGTTCCGGACACTTAACTATTTTAACCAAAGTCATGGCCATCATACAATAGCTTTTAGAGGTCGCATAGTAGAATAAAAATTATTATTATAAAAAGCCTTGAGATTTATGGTATTTAAATACCATTATGATAAATCATTATATAACGTGTAATATATAATATACAACGCATGTTTTTACGTCGTATCGTCTGCTGGAGGCTATATACTTGGGGTGCGAGGTGGCGTTGTGTACTTAAGATATTTGCTGAAGATTCTAGATGTAGCTTCAATACCTTAGTTTTGTTGGTATCCAGCACGAATTTAAATTACATTACATTATTCTAGCTGCAGGCTGCTTGGTCCATTAGTCTGCGACCGAGCATGGCACAGGAGACACAAGAGAGGTGATGAATATTCAGGAGACAGCAAGCAACCTCATTGGAATAATGAATTCCAGTGTTATATAATTATATATATATATATATATTTAAATTATTATAAACTTTTTTTTTGTCCATGGCTATAAACATAAAAAGCACATGTAAAAATTTACAAAGCTTATATATAGTGGGAAGTTATTGTATGGAACTTTGACAAGAATAATGTGTCTCTCAATGCAGTTATGCTCCTTTGATCTAACTTTTTTACTTACTCGTCGCCTTAAACTTCTTCCTTATTATATATACTCTCGCAAGTCGGTTTCGTTTGAAGACAAACTAAATACTTGTTTACGGATGTGATATGTTTATCACCGCTTATACTGGACTCTTAAGAAATTCTTTCAGCCACTCAAACAAGTTAAGAATCTACGTAAATTATTTTTGTTCTTTCTTTTTCTTTTTTTCCTTTTTTTTCCACTTCTTGTATTTTTGCAAAAAATTTTAATACATGGGCACCTTATTTAAATAAATTAAATCAACTTGATACAAGGATATTTATGCCTAATATTTAATTCATTATTAAATGGAATTATTTTTAAATTTTTTATTCAAAAATGTAAAATAATAAATTAAATTTTCAACCACATTTATATAAAAAAAATCACTTTGAGTATTTCTTGAGTTTATATTTCTGTAATCAATCTGTGAGGCAATTTCAAAGATATATTGAAAAGCTCTCTTCTTGTAAAAGCAACAAGATCAAAGGTTTGAAAGATCCAGCAGCAGTTCATCTTCAGTGGCATCATCACGGAAGTCTGCATGCAGACTGTTGTAAGTTGACTTTACAACACAACAGCGTCCTGCTGGCAACTTCTTTAAAGATACGATTATCCTCTCAAGATTTTATCCTTTCTGCCATGACCAGATTCTTGCTTCTATATACAAAATTATTATACATCACGTAGTCTCTCTGTTACAGCTTTGAAATTATAACAATATTCTCTAAAACTTATACAAAGACTTTTTTTTCTTTCCAATTTACCTTGATAAAGTTTTTAGTCTCAAATATTATAAATGAAAATGTTACTAATCTGAAACGAAATTAACTTTGTTATTATATTGTTGCTTCAACTTGATTATATAAGACAGTGGAGAACCAAAATCTCAAAAATTTTATTGCAGAAATGGATAGGTGTTTTTTTTTATAGCTATTAAGGAACTATTTTAAAAAATTATTGAAAGTGCAAAGTGAGGCGTCACTTCTTTAATAAAAAGGGGCGTGGGTTCGAACCTGAACTTTGACTAACTTTTTTGCAATACTTCCCGATCTGTAAAAAAAGTCTGAAAAAAATGATAGTGGCATAACTTTGCAATCTCTACTCTTTTTTTTTTTTTTTTTTTTTTTTTTAAAGGTTGATATTCCATTTAAGATCGGGTGCATCAAGTTTTACAGAACTATGAAGCCAGCAGTTCTCAACTTAGCTGCAAGAAAATCAAGCGAATGGTTCCTTACGACCGTACGACGAAGAGCCCGCTTGTTGAAAACTTTGTGCAAACATCAAACTCGGATGCTTTTTGATAAGACTTTCAAGCCTCATTGGTATATAAATATATATACAGTAAAAGTATGTAGCGTGAGATGAATACTCCACATTATGTATAAGAGGGAACGAACAACATTCAGTGCTATCGGAGGGCACATATGTATTATTTTTATTCTTTTGGTATAATTGTATTGTAACATTCAAAATGATAAAATGTCATCGACTATATGATATTAATAATCTTTAACTCAATTCTGAGAAACTTTTTTTTAATAGCCTTCGTTATAAAGAGATATATATGAGTTTAATAAACTTCTACACATGATGTTTAATTACTGTTAATTAAAACAAACTTCCAATTGCGGTAGTAACTTAATATTAACTCGCAACAGATGTGTTTGCATATGTGGTCTTGTGTGCTCTCCCGGACGAGTCTTTCACCCAATACATCATGTAATATAGCAGGTCAAAGTTTATGTCAGTTTTAGATCAAAGAACAGTTTGTTGGTACAGCGATGATATGAAACATATACAACATGTCATATTGAATTCAATATATTTTGTCTGAAAGGAAGTACTCGTTCTATGAAAAAAATATATATAACATATAACATATATTTTTTTTTAAAATGGTATAGAAATATAACATCCGCATTATTGACCTTTTCTTCCCGGAAATACACTAGCAAAATTTTGCATAGCAACGTATGTACATACATATATTGAGGCTGGTGTATAGCTATAATGGTCTCTTAAATAAAAGGGGGAGCAATAATTGAAGACTGTCTAAATCGATTAATTTTTTAAGTGAATTTTACTCTGTCAATTAACTTCCAATTAGTTCTTTTTAATTATAAATAATTTACGAGATTTTCATTCATTCCAAAACTTTAATAAAATGTAACAAAAATCTATCAAACTCGTTTGAGAATGGGGAATTCTCCTATATTTATTTATTTTTTTTTTTTTCAGATGCCTTGAAACTAAATGTCCCAAAACAAAAAAGTTTCAACCTTCAAAATTGGAGACATGGGATTTTTTAAAAAAAAAAATCCTTCTTTTGAATTTAGCGCCAAAACGTGACGTAAAAACTGCCTAGCAGGCGAATTTTTCCTGCAATAAATTTTATATTTTCAATTATCACTCTTAAAGTAAACTGATATTAGGGATACAACTACCGATACTAGGGTAGAAAAACCCGCTGATTTCAATCGTGTTACTAAAATGTATAGTCAATCACTCCTTAACGCTCAAACTATGATATCAGGCAGTTGCTGTGTGTTAACTAGGGGGTTTCTACGTCACAGTTTTCAGGTTTGCGTGCGGGTTGCATACTTTGCCCCTATTCTAATAATCCCTTCAGAGAACCCAAATTTGAGTTAAAAAACTTGAAACTTAAGTCAAAATTATTGTTAATATTTATATATATACTTTATCATAATATAGTAGTTAAATTAAAATTTGAATTAAGAGAATTCCCGATTAAAATAAAACTGAATGTGACTATCATCAGGTGATCAGTTCATTCTTAAGTCAAAGCTTTTCGTAAGCTTTCAGTGTCCATAGCTCCAATAGAGGCTTCAAGTGATGCGCTTTCGCTGCGCAACTGTTTGTTGCTAAGGTTCATCTTGCACTTGAAAATGAAGCAAAGTGTTTTTTTAACTTTTCTCGGTTATAAATCAAGTAAAAAATCTAAATCTTGAATTATCTACTGTATTTTTTAGTTTGGACCAAAGTTCCGTAAAGGAATTTTCCCTGAAAAATCTTATTCTTAGTGAAAAAACGAATTCACGTTTTTTTTTACATAGGTTTGGTATAGCGGGTGGGATCACCGAAAAATCAGCTGACTTGAAGCCTCCATAGAGAAAAAAATAATGGAGCTTAATTTTTGGTGAAGGTATTAAGAAAAGTACGTAGAGTACTTAATATCGACTCGAGACAGTTCAAGTCCATACGCCGCGATCACTTATAAATCATAAACAGAGCCAGCAGGGGTAGAGTTCGTACTGTCCCGACGAGATATATAATATATGCAATACTTAATTATTACATGCACCTATAATGTGTGATTAATACTGCATGGACGCAGAGAAAATAGAGAATGATTTTTTCTATATTTCTTTAAGCTATAATTTGTCTTCTTCTTTGAGTTTACTTGGCCAAGGATTAGAATAAATCATGATACCAGTGAGGTAATATCAAGGATTTTGTATTTATGGATAGGTGATGGTACTGTCGTCGGTGAGGCACAGTCGTGAGGAGGAAATGGGTGGCGGTTACAATAGTAACCAATGGGATGTCCGCCATCTTACGTTGGGGAACTTCCATATATTTACAATGCAGGTGGTTGCGCTCGGTCGCCATCTTACGTTGGAGATTTGACTCAGTAACTCTAATGCTATTGGTATAGAGATAACCTATCCATACATACGAAATCCTTGTGTAATATCAAGGTGTATAGAGGTATAAACCTCTATACACCTTGGGTAATATGCAAGCTATTTTTTGTTGTGAGACATCAGTCAGCTGTTTGTGGAAGAGGTGGGCGTGGCACGATGACGTCACTCGTCACGTGACGGTCTAGCTTCAAATTGCAGAGAATCAGAGCACGTAGTAACATCACAACAGTAAACTAAAGTGCGTATATATAAGTACTGCATGGTATTTACAGTCAAAAAGATCATGTTTATTCTTTCGTCAGGTGTAGTAAAAAAATTACACCATTTGCCACCCAGCTAGTGTGAAAATTATTTAGTTTATTTGCGCTCAAGTGATTTTTATTACATATAGCAACTACTCGTATAATATTATAGAACATTAATATATACATATAAGTTTTTAATTAATTTAAAAATGTGTATGATTGTATACCTGAAGGCTGTATAACATTTTATGTAAAAATAAGTATTTTTCAGATTACTTAATTTTTTAAATATAAACTGTATCTCAATATTTTCCAATCAGAATTTAAAATAATCAGAAAAATATGACTAGAGGCAATGCGCTACATTAAATAATTGCAGTTTGAAATATAAAAATTAAACTCTCATCAACTATATATGTATAGTTAAAAAAATAAATTGTAAACTAAATTGAATTATTGAGGAAAAAATGTATATATGTACAGCTGATCGATTATAACATAATTACTACTGATTGAAATTCTAGAACACAAGTCCACTGCATGGTAACCAACACAGAAGGACAGTGGATATCAGTCTATAATCATAAGGCAAATTAACTGCAGATATATTAAATGCTACTCAAGCAGATATATATTAAAAACTTTAGGGTTTTTTTGTTACTTCAACTTAACCATATAATTATATGATTTAAAACCTCATAAATGTAAGCATAGCCCTCTGGAGGGCTATGATGTAAGTAAAATTATTGTGAGTCGTTCTATGGAACATGGAAACTACTCCACTAAAATGTCACAAACTTACGCACAAGTAAATATTTACTTTCCTCTTCATGGTGCTACTGTAGGTAAACTAAAATACACAGAAAATGTATATTGTTAGAGCATAAAAACAACAAAAATTTTGAAGTAAATAAGATAAATCCACGTGACATTGTCACGCGTTCTGTGCAAGAAGGTATCACGTGACCTCATCATGTGACACGGCCAGACGTGAAGTATTATCTGACGTCACACTGACGCAAAGAAAAATAATATTCACGCGATGAGGCGTCAAAGGCTTTCTTCTTTTTTTTTTTTTTTTTTTTTTTTCGCACGAGTTGACTTCTTTTAACATATTATAAGTTTTAGTTCCTTCTTCATTCTTATCTCACCTTAAAACTTTCTCTGAAGAAAACTGAGCTTATTACCCCATCAAAACTCACCTAGTTCCAAGTAATGTTATTATATTTATTATATTATAACAAAAAGTTATTCTAACACAGTTCTTCTTTCTTTTATAAAAATAAAGTTATAAAAATTCATTTATTTAATTACCATGACATAATTATCATGACGTAATGGTTTTAATATAACTTAATAACACATTATAGTTACAATGAACGCCTATATAGTGAGTACGTTCATGACTAAACACAAAATTTAATAGTGTGATACTCGTACTTGTGAGTCATTCATTATTATTTAAATTATTTTAACCGCTTTGCGATTTACGCGTCATGCAAAAAATTAAATAACGAATATAATTGTATACAATACACAATATAGTAATAAGGGAATTAAGATTGCTACTTCTTGGCTCAAATCTGACCTTCACATAGATAGTACATTCAACTTGAAATTATTTTTTTTAAGGGGAAAAAAACAAGGCCATTTTTAATCCTATAATATAAAAAATATGTAACTTTAGTTTTTTTTTTTTTATATATAAAAGTTTTATTTCTCAGGTATTGTACGTGGACTGACTAGATAATACTATATTATGTATGATTGTAATTGTAATAATAATATAAAACTGATGATAATATGTTTTAATTTTTATGTTTCTTTTACAGGTATTGCAATACTATAAAATATTGTAAACATGCATTTTGTACCTTACGGTTCTATATGTGCAATAAATAAATAAATACAAATACAAAAAAAGTAAAAAAATAATAATAAAATTTCTTATTATATATTATTATATTTAAATCACTTAAGTGTTCCATTTAAAACTATTATACACATTTATATTACCATGATGCATGCAGTACTATCATTATTACCTGATTTAAGCTACTTTTTTTTTTATAAAAATCCAATAATAAAAGCATTACTATTTATATACAATTATATATATATATATATATATATATATATATATATATATATGTTAGAGAAAGATAATTGCAAGCGAGGTAACATAATGAATGTGTAATTACAATAAGCAATTACCTTGTAACTGGGCTATTTCCCTCGCTGAAAATTGTTCCCTTTACACTCTATACGATGCACTTAAAAAACACACACAGTTCAAACGTGCACAGTTAAAATATAAAAAACATAAGCTTTCGGTAACTTGCCGCCACCGTCGTCAGATGTTACTTTGGTCAAAGTAACATCTGACGACGGTGGCGGCAAGTTACCGAAAGCTTATGTTTTTTATATTTTAACTGTGCACGTTTGAACTGTGTGTGTTTTTTAAGTGCATCGTATAGAGTGTAAAGGGAACAATTTTCAGCGAGGGAAATAGCCCAGTTACAAGGTAATTGCTTATTGTAATTACACATTCATATATATATATATTATACATTAGCAAAGCTATAAACTGAACAAAAGAATAAGTATATAATAAAATATTAATGTAATTCCATCGTCGTTTGTATATGTGCTGAGACTGCTGAGTTGCGTTCATGTACGATTTTTTTTTTTTTTTATATAAAATAATCCGTGATGCTCGCTCATGCATTGTATATATGCGATTATAGAGAGAGATGGGAGTGGGAGAAACCTCAACAGTGATGATAAACCCAACCAGTAGTAAAACCCCACAAAAGTTTCTTCTTGTTGACCTCATGACTTTATGAATAAACATGTTGGTATTTCTATAATACTTAATCACTTTGATATATATAAGAAGTAAAAATCACCAAAAGTATGCGACACCACCGAGGCGTGAGTTTAAGTTTTGGGTCTGGAGGCTGCCTGCCATATAACATTAACCCTTCCTAATGGTCTTTACTTCCATCACGAGGAGGCACTGCTCTGGCACATGTCCATTACCTCCTCCTGCTCCTGTGAGACCCAAGACTTTCCAATTGTTTGTAGTCTCAAAGTTGTTGTTGTTTGCAGAGTTACAACTGGAGAACGGACTTACGAGTAGAAACACTCCTCAGCTTATTGAACGAAAACGTTGTTTCTATATTATATACATACAGTAGACTGATAAAGAAAATGATATGATAGAAATCACAGATTTATACTTTTCATTAACTGATAAGACCTTTGTGTGTGTGTGTGTGTGTGGAAAAAAAAAACTTTCTCTGTCTTTAAAAATTTATGAAATTATATTATATTAAAAAAGTAAAGAATGCAAGGAAGTAGTATACTGTAAAGCTAAAACAAAACAAAAAATGTACAGGGGGCGATTCACGAAAGAGTTATCCAGGTTTCTAACCACGTTTAGCTGAACCACGTTTAAACCATACCTGTTTTACGTGTTAAATCAGCTGGCTAAACGTGGTTAAGCTAAACGCGGATAAGAACCTGGATAACTTTTTCGTGAATCGCCTCCTGTAATTATATATATTAAATTAATTCTAATTAATTAAAACAACTTCAGGGTCAGTCCATAAGTTAAAAAGTCTGAGGTATCCAACTGTAGCAGTCCCTCCTCTACCTTAAAAATCTACATCCTTCATGCTGACTCCCACAAATATATGATATTTCTCCGACAAAGCTTTTTTTTTTAATGCGACATAACTTATCACTTACTTGAATCATAAATTAATTTTTTTTTACAATGTAATGCGTTTGTCCAGTGGGTACTGCATCGTCATCATGCTGCATGTTATCTCGCGGTTATAGGGTCAGTGAGCACCAGCAGCACGTATGACTGGAGTCAACTATAGCTACCACCGCTGTGTCACCATGAGTGCAGCGTCAGCAGTGCTGATTCACGATTTCTCACCCCGCCGCGCGAGCTTGCAATGCTACAGAAATTTAATCTTGTGGGAAATTACTCTCAGATTTCTATGTTAGAAGGATTACACCACAGTTATATAGCTCTTCTATCTTCTACATGCCCTAGGCTGCCTCATCACCACGTGTACGAGCACCAAGTCGTTTGTTCCAACTACTAATGAAAAAGAAGATTCTCAAACTCTCAGTCCGCTTTTCATATAGAAAATATATATATATATATATATATATATATATATATATATATATATATATATATATATATGGTAAGCGGACCAAATACCCCCGGACGAAATACCCCCGGACCAAATATCCCCGCCCGGACCGGACGAAATACCCCCGGACGAAATACTCCCGGACGAAATATCCCCGGACGAAATACTCCCGGACGAAATACCCCCGGACGAAATACCCCCTTGTAAGTGGAGAGGGGCGGGTGACCGACGCGGGAGGGGAAGTTGACTTTATTTATAAAGTCTGTTTTTCTGTCGTTTGTCTGACGTCACGCGCGTCGTATTAAAGAAGGAAGTTATATTAGTAACGATAGGCCAATATATAACGTTATGCATTAATTTATCATATCATTCATATATATCGAATTAAAATTAATGTGTAATAAATTTTGATACGATACATTTTATGCATGTTAATTATTAGTGTTTATTGCATTTTTTTTTTAGATTTTTTTTAAACTAAAAATTTTCAAAATCATCCCTATATAATTTTTTAACTTTAAAAAAAAAAAAAAGTAAATTTTTTTAGTGTAATTTTTTAATTCTGATTCGATTGGTGTAGGTCTAAAAATGCAATATTTTTTATTGTTTTTGGTCCCCCGGTGCTATAGGTGCCGTGAACACTTAACGTAGCATGTGTACCCCTCCTGAAGAAACTTAATTTTCTTGTTGTTCTATTTATTTCCTTATTTCTTCCTTCCTTTTCTATTTATATATGTTGGCACCAAAGCCCGAATTCAATGCGTACATCTAGGTGTGCCCCTAGCGATTTGAGCAAAGCCCGAAATTAACAAATATTTTGGGCTTTGCTCATATAAATTTGAACATTTCTAGAAGTGCTCAAATCGAAAAAAGCAAACCCCGACGTGAAGTTTCATTTCGGGGTTTGCTCATTTAAATTTGATCATTTCTAGAAGTGCTCAACTCGAAAAATACAAACCATATATATATATATAATATACATTGCATGTCTGGCATTTGAGAAATTTAAGATTAAGTTTTTTGTTGTTTTTATATATATGATATAGAAATTTTAGTTCTTTTTATTCATAAAGTTTCATAGCCGCGTGGTAAAGTCTGAAGCAAAACATTACAAACATTCATTATTCTTTTGTCAAAAGAGAAAGAGATCGCAGAGGATATTAATTTAATGTTTTTCAAAACTTTATAAACAAACATTATTATCGTATTATATCTGTTAAAACTTTTGTAATGATAATACATTCTTTCTTTTTTAAATACAAAAAAAAAAAGAAAAAAATACATAATTTTATTTTCAAAGGCCCAAAAAAATACATAGCATTGTTTTAATTGAAACAACGTTGGTATACAAATTCCATTCATGAAATAAAAAAAAAGTCTGAGTACTGCAGCTCATTCATGTTGTTAAGAAAATGTTCTCTTTCTTATAAACACGTTTAAATTAATCATCATTATACCACACTTTAGTTAAAAGTAAAATCTTCTTGTCAAATTACAGTACAATAATACAAACAAAATTTTTAAAGAATGTTGATTTGCAACTGGAATAATTATTGTCCAAAATCTTGTGTAGAGAAATTACTTTTATCTTGCCGTGTATTTAGAAAAATATAGTCAAAAGTAACAACAAATTAAAACTTATGAGACAACTGAGTCAACTATAATGACAAAAGTAAAAAATGTCTAAGAAATAAAATTATAATGCCATGTCTGACCTTTAAAAATAGTTGTTTCATAAGTCTACAAGTGGGAGAAAATTCTTTCTTGCAAATAAACTTTTACTTTTATGTTATTTACTATTTTTTTCTTTTTCTTCGAAGATATCACGTGTACGCTTCCTTGGATTTTATACTTTGAGGTGATTTTTTTTTTTTTTTTTAAGCGGCCAAGGGGTTATTTTAGTCTTTGCGGCTTCTGCTTTGCATTCCTCACACCAATATACACCTGGCTTGCAAATATACGATGCTGCTATTAGAACTTCACTTGGCAGGCTCATGTGTGATATTAAGATGGATTGAGACACACAAAGAACTAACACAGAGCGAGTATTTCGTTTCTGTATAGTGACGAAGTGAAATTGGCAACAAAATAAAAAAGATCGTCGTCTTACACAGTTCTATACAAAGATGCGAGTCAGGCAACAGAAGAGTTGCATCACACTGGTACAGAAGTATCATCACATTAAAGGGGAGGCAGCAGCAACAGCAGATTGTATGGGCGAGGCCATATCTTCCGGTCCCAGCTGTGCCACACCTGGACCTATATAATATTCATTCATCTCTATAGAACATGTTTATACAATCCATTCAGTGTGAGCACTGGAGCTGTAATCTTATGTAAACAATTACTCATGCTACCGAATCGTTAAATTTTTATTGATACTTGGTTAAAATTGAATATTTTATTAAAAATACAGTGAACTCAAATGCTAATCATATATTATATAATAATAGATACCATCACTAATATGTTTTGGCGCCTTATTGGTGCTTTGTGTGGAATCCCCAACCTAACCATTGTACTTGTACATTGTTTTTTTATGTATGTAAGGGGGGAATAATAATAAATATTTGAAATCGATGTGATCAAAATGATCACCATAATAAACAAACAATAACTTTTCAATGTCAACGAAACTTCTGCGCAGTATTAATGCTGCATTGAACTGAAACAACAAATAAAAAGGGATATCGTAGAACAATAAAGTTTTCTATTATGCAGAAAAGTGTACAGTATTCTATAAAAGTGACTTAGTCTAAATATAGTCACAGATTCTGATGTTTCAATTTGCAAGCTAATTTCCGTGAAGCATGCTTATCGACTGTATTATTATATTTATAAAAGTAATGAGAAGAACAAATGATAAAAAATTATTTTTAATACATTTTTAACATCAATAAGACAGAAAATCAACTTAAAATAAATTGCGTGTCAAATTACAAACTTTGGTCACTTTTTATCTTGAGTGTATCGAGACTTGAGATGTGTCCCCAGCCTCCTCCTCCTTGTGGTCAAGCGAGCAGAATGTCACATCAGAGTCGCCGCCAAAGTCCAACTCTTCCCACGCGGCATCACAAAACAGCAACAGTGTTCATTGAATGCAAATCAAGTAGGGGCCAAATATGTTTTCACGGCATTCTTTGGCATACACACATTTCAGTACTTTTCTGTATCTACCGTCGATCGATTTTATTGGAAACAATGTTCTTTTAGAAGCATTTCCCACACTCGATCTAGTAGTGGCGGGTTTTCAAACACAGAGTTTTAAAAAGAAAAAAAAAAAAGTTACTCTACAGGGAGAGACTAAACCTTGTAGGGCTGGCTTTTAGTTCTTCTGAGAAATACACTGCTGGAAATCTTGTTTGCCCAGGGCTCTACAAGACTCGGACTGCTTATAATATATATAATGAAAACTTATTTACTTGGTAAATAGGTTGTTAAAAACTTTGTAAAAAAAAATACTTTCAAGAGCAATATAAATGTAATTTTTATTTTAAGATCTTCGAAATATAATATAGCCACAAACGTGATATTTACAATGTTGTCTTTGAACATAACTCATTTGTCAGATAGTTATTTCTGGTGGGGACAATATTTTAAACCCGCGTCGTATTAAATGAAAAAAAGGTAAAATGTTAAAATAGGTCATTCCTCTTTTTTTTTTTTTTTTTGCTGTAATAAATTGTATTCAGTGTATATTCCACATGATTAACTAATTAATTTATGAAAATCGGGAGATCGAAATGTGGTTATTCTGGAGAAACAAGATAATTATTTTACTATGAGGTAACAAATTAATTGTTTTCCTCGCATTCATGGCAAAATATTACTTCATATTATCTGGAGGTTTGATATCCTTAGGGATGAAATCCAATTAATTTTACTCTGTATTAAAATGATATAATATATAAACATCATAATGAAATAAACAGATGAGGATGATGACATCATCAAATGGTGACCCTCTACAGTCATAACTATGACGCTGCAAAATTTAAGTACCTCTCAATGCCTGTACATAATTATATTAGTTTAATGAATAGCAAACCACACAAACATACAGTACCAATTAGTGACAAAAAAAATATGCTTTGACATAATAAGATAGCATACAAACTATATTCTTAATAAATGCCAGACTTCATTTTGCAAAGAGAACGAACCCAATTGAATATATAATATTATATACACACGACACATTATATAATATATATTATATATATAATATATAAAATTATGTATTGTACTGTAAAGAGTAAATATTATACCATTTATATAATTAGATAGTCACATCATGCCATGAGTACAATCGTTTTCTATCAGACAAAAAGTTATATAGTGCTGACAAAACTACATGATAATTTTTTTTATCATGCAGCTCCAATGGAGTATCCACCTCATTTTTTTTTTTTTTTTTTTTTTTTTTTTGCAAAAATGGATCGAGGGTGCAAATTTATGCCACTCTGATTCTTTTCAGATTTTATAGAGCACGAGAAGTATTGCTAAAAAGTTTTGCCGAGGTCGGGTTTGAACCCACGCCTCTTGTAGGTCCTATCCTTTTATTAAGACTAAGAGGCGTCCAGAGGCGTCACTTTCTCTGTACGTTCAATATTTTTTTAAAAAAATAGTTCCCGGACTCTAAAAAAACCGAAAAAAAAATTAGAGAAGCATAACTTTGCACCCTCTTTCCATTTCTGCAATGAAATTTTTTGAGATCGATACTCCATTTGATAACAAAAATTTTAATTTTTGCAAAATGTTATATCATGAATATTGCTTATTATCTAACACAATGAAAATATGCGATTTATTTATTTATAAATTAACATAATTTTCTGAAGAATCGAAGCAGTACCCCCTCTCCTTTCTTTTCACTTTCTTTGTAATCGAAACAGAGTAATTAATATGAACTGTTAAATTACTATTGTTCTGTTCACTGTATCTCAATAGGGTTTTCATTGTTGTATACAATTTCAATTGCAAATTTCAGTTTTGTACCATCTGTGCTAAATCGTTTAGAGCAATAGTATAAAATTAAAAATAATTTATATTCACGTCAACCTCTCCTTTCATTATATTATAATTATTATAATTAGAAGCCACATGCTTCATACTATGTAACAATTGTATTGCATGTAATATATGTAAACACATTACATATCATGTAATTATACGTTAGTGTACTGTAGCTAATATTAGATATCAATACGAGTGCTTGCATTTGTCTCCAAACTTTCACGTGGATACACGTTAGGTCGAATGATTGGATCGAACTTCACGCCAGAGGTGTATAAGTTCATCAGACTCGAATGCACTCGCGATGTTGCAATGCAGTCGCGCGGCGGTGATGATATATAGGAGAGGCAGTGACGAGACCGGGCGGATGCTCAGCCAAGCTGAACAGTACCGGATCTCTGCCGTATACCGCCATAAGCGGGTCAAGGTTCGTGGCCCGCCCGCGCTTTCCTCTCATATGGTTGCATTCACTTTCCCCATAAACATTATCATTATTTTAAATCTCCAGTATATTTCTCTATATGATATTTTAACACAAAGATTATAACGTAGTTGCTGAGCATTCTTAGTAAAACTGTTAAATGTCCCCGCGAGGAAGCTATAGAGGGTAGTTTTTCTTATTTCATATACCTGGTTCTGGTATTATTATATCGCTTCGTCTTTCAGTCCTACCAGCACCTGGAGCATTCTCGCTGCTATGTTGTGTGCCGACCGACGGACGCTGCTGCATACATACTGCGTCTACCTGGCCGCCGCCGCCTCCCTCCCTCGCCGTCGCCGCCGCAATGCGATGCCGCAGAACACGTTGGAATGCTGAGCCTGCCCAGCCATCAGCTTTCTCCCACATCGAAAGAGATGTTTGCTCCTCATCGTTTCCTCTGTCTTACTCATCTCTTCTTATAAAAAAAAAACTTTTTTAATTCTGATGCAATTTTTAAAATAAAACACTACTGTACTTTATAATGCAATGTAATATCAATTCAAGGTTGCAATGTCAAGGTTTCATAATGAATATTATCAAAGAAAGCAATATAAATATAATTTTTAATTAATTTTTTTTATGTTAAAATTTCAAAACAATTGCTTGCCGCTTTGTTTATTCAAAAGAAAAGCTCAGACTTGCAATTTCCCTCTTTATTTAAATTATTACATCACAGTGCAGCTGTACAGTCACGAAACTCCGGTTGTTACGTAAGTCACGTTCCAGAGTGTGAACATGGACATCCGGACAGTATTTCGTAATTGTTGTCGCGCAATTCGACCAACATGATAACCACAGCCTGCAGGCCGGGGAATCACTGACCCTATCTCGCGTGTCTGCAGAGAGGTCGAGCGTTGACTAAAATAATCACTTGACGGGTTTTTACCACGTCGTGTTTTTTTTTTTTTTTAAATTGTTTCCTTCCAATATTCCACAAAAAAAAAGTTTACTCATTCTTATATGCAAAACATGCAAACTCATGATTTTAGGAGAAAGCTTATTATAA